>JAODUO010000497.1:205000-308335 GCA_025642075.2 Ridgeia piscesae
TGTTCCTAAAACTAAGCTCAATATTGGCATATACGCTTTCTCTGTAACTGCGCCAACAATCTCAAATCAACTCCCTGTTACAATTGAATCTTATGATGCCATAGCCACCTTACATAAAAAAATTAATACATACTTATTTGAAACTGTTTTTCCACGTATAAATATTAGGTAATTCCGTGCTCCAGTGTTGACTCTTTATGATTGTGGCAAATGATTTTGTTTGTTATGTCTCTGAGCTTGAATTTTCTTACTTACTTACAAATGTCACCGTCAACTCACCGTGCAGGGCAAGAAAGTGGAAGGGACGCCTCTGGCAATGTACAACTTCTTCATAGAGCGAGTGAAGACTAATCTACACATCGTGTTGGCCATGAGTCCCATTGGAGACGCCTTCCGCAACCGACTGAGGATGTTTCCTTCACTCATCAACTGCTGCACCATCGACTGGTTCCAGGTACACTCACTAGGGGCAGACGGTTTGCATGAATGTATATTTTGGAATGTCTTGTTTTATGTAACATGTGCTTTTATTGATATTGCCTCATAATTGTCATAAAATAAAATGCATTCATTATCAAATGTATTCATTCTCAGTTCACTCCGCTGTATTAATATGTTCCTAGATACCTGGATATAGACAGTGGGGGATATATGTTATCAAGTAGAGTGAAGTAAAACTAAAATACAAATAGTCCATGCATTAATTAATTAATTGTGGCTGAATGCTTCCCAAAGAAGTTGCGCTGGTGTTAGATTGAATAGGTGTGTTAGAGAGTAGAGTGTACAGCATTTTGAGCTGTTGTGAGGACTGGACAGTACACTATATGAAAACTGACCTCTACACAGGGAAGGAAATTAAAATATTAACCCACTGGACCAGAGGCCTTAATATGTTATTCATTCCCATGCATAATCACTGGTCCCCCATTTATAATGAACATTGCAGAATTGTGAACTTCTATCACTGGTCCCCCATTTATAATGAACATTGCAGAATTGTGAACTTCTATCACTGGTCCTCCAATTGTAATGAACATTGCAGAATTGTGAACTTCTATCACTGGTCCTCCAATTGTAATGAACATTGCAGAATTGTGAACTTCTATCACTGGTCCTCCAATTGTAATGAACATTGCAGAATTGTGAACTTCTATCACTGGTCCTCCAATTGTAATGAACATTGCAGAATTGTGAACTTCTATCACTGGTCCTCCAATTGTAATGAACATTGCAGAATTGTGAACTTCTATCACTGGTCCTCCAATTGTAATGAACATTGCAGAATTGTGAACTTCTATCACTGGTCCTCCAATTGTAATGAACATTGCAGAATTGTGAACTTCTATCACTGGTCCTCCAGTTGTAATGAACATTGCAGAATTGTGAACTTCTATCACTGGTCCTCCAATTGTAATGAACATTGCAGAATTGTGAACTTCTAAAGGTTATTCATGCCCAGGCATTTGTATTCACCTCTGGTATAGGGGTGACCATTATATTTGACCTCTGCCTGTATGTGTTGTGTATGACCTTTGACCCCAGGCATGGCCGGAGGATGCCCTGGGGATGGTGGCCAACAAGTTCCTGGAGGAGGTGGAGCTGGAAGACGACATCCGCCTCGCCACCATCTTCTTGTGCAAGCACTTCCACGAGAGTGTGAGAAAGCTGTCAGAGAGGTCAGTGCCACACTTACACACACACACTCACACACACACACACACACACACACACACACACACACACACACACACACACACACACACACACACACACACACACACACACACACACACACACACACACACACCACACGCATGCACATACACATGCACACACACATACACACACACATACACACACATGCACACACACACACATACTCGTATACACACACTCTCTCTCCACACACACACACACACACACACATACACACACACTCACACATGCACAAATACACACGTACACACACATATACACAAACATACACACACTTTGCGAATCTTACCGAACAAGTTTATGTTTTTAATGTTTTGTGACAACTGTTGCAAACTGTTGAAAATTAAAAATATTTTAAGTTAAAATATTTAAAAGTTTCAATAGTTTGCAACATTTACATATGAAAATCACACCAGTCAGAGTGAAAGTAGCAGTCAACATATTGAAAATCGCATTGACTTTGTGAAAACCACAGCTAACTTTGTGAAAACTTTGAAGGTGTTTTTTTCTCACCATAGTTTTAGTTTTCTTTTTTATGCCAGACTGGACAGCACTGCTTCGATAATTCATGAGTATGCATGTAAGCATCTGCCCAGTGGACAACGATTGCACCCCTTTGTACATTAACTGGGAGTAATCATTGTTTTCACTGCTAGATCAACATTTTAATTTTTTAACATTTTAATAAAAAACAATCACATGCCATCTTGTGTACCCCTGGTAGTTTTCTGTAGCCCACCAATGGGTCTCCGTTGAGAAACTCGTCACTAATCTTTCTCATTCATGTGTATTTACTAAACACTCTTCCTGCCAACAATGTAACACATACGTAGCAGTCGCCACCCACAGTTCACCAGCTGTATTGATACAGGTTCTTTGACATCCTGCGACGTCACAACTACGTGACGCCGACCTCATACCTGGAGTTGATTCACACCTTCAAGACGCTACTTGGCCAGAAGCGAGATGAGATCATGATGCTGAAGACCCGCTACATGAATGGTCTCGAGAAGCTGGCGTTTGCCTCCTCCCAGGTGGCTATCATGCAGAAGGAACTGACCGACTTGCAGCCAGAGCTGATCAGGACGTCCGCCGTCACAGAGAACCTTATGGTGAAGATCGAGCAGGACACCGTCGAGGTGGAGAACAAGAAAGAGGTATGTCATGATCGTCGTGTGTCACCGTCATTGTTTGTCACTGTCATTGTGTGTCACCGTCATTGTATATCGCCGTCGTTGTGTGTCACCGTCATTGTATGTCATCGCTGTAGTGTGTCATCATCATTGTATGTCACTACTATTTGTGTCACTCTCATTCTGTGTCACCGTTATTATTTCTCACCATCATTGCATGTCACCATCTTTGTGTGTCACCATCATTATGTTACACATCATTGTGTGTCACTATTTTGGTGTATCACTGTCATTATGTGTCACCGTCACTGAAAATTATTCTAATTGTATGTCATTATGATTGTATGTCACTGTCATTGTATGTTACCGTCATTGTGTGTCATCATCACCACTATATGTCACCATCACTATATGTTATCATCAGTGTATGCCACTGTCATTGTGCATAACAAATTATGGTATGTGATAGCTGGTGTGGTGTAGGTGGTGTCTATATCTGGTGTGGTGTAGGTGGTGTCTATACAGCTGGTGTGGTGTAGGCGGTGCCTATATAGCTGGTGTGGTGTAGGTGGTGACTATGCAGCTTGTTTGGTGTAGGCGGTGCCTATATAGCTGGTGTGGTGTAGGTGGTGTCTGTACAGCTGGTGTGGTGTAGGTGGTGTCTGTACAGCTGGTGTGGTGTAGGTGGTGTCTGTACAGCTGGTGTGGTGTAGGTGGTGTCTTTACAGCTGGTGTGGTGTAGGTGGTGTCTATACAGCTGGTGTGGTGTAGGTGGTGTCTGTACAGCTGGTGTGGTGTAGGTGGTGTCTATACAACTGGTGTGGTGTAGGTGATGTCTGTACAGCTGGTGTGGTGTAGGTGGTGTCTATACAGCTGGTGTGGTGTAGGTGGTGTCTGTACAGCTGGTGTGGTGTAGGCAGTGTCTGTACAGCTGGTGTGGTGTAGGTGGTGTCTATACAGCTGGTGTGGTGTAGGTGGTGTCTATACAGCTGGTGTGGTGTAGGTGGTGTATATACAGCTGGTGTGGTGTAGGTGTGTCTGTACAGCTGGTGTGGTGTAGGTGGTGTCTATACAGCTGGTGTGGTGTAGGTGGTGTCTGTACAGCTGGTGTGGTGTAGGTGGTGTCTATACAGCTGGTGTGGTGTAGGTGGTGTCTATACAGCTGGTGTGGTGTAGGTGGTGTCTTACAGCTGGTGTGGGTGATGTGGTGTAGGTGGTGTATGTACAGCTGGTGTGGTGTAGGTGGTGTCTATACAGCTGGTGTGGTGTAGGTGGTGTCTATACAGCTGGTGTGGTGTAGGTGGTGTCTATACAGCTGGTGTGGTGTAGGTGATGTCTGTACAGCTGGTGTGGTGTAGGTGGTGTCTATACAGCTGGTGTGGTGTAGGTGGTGTATGTACAGCTGATGTGGTGTAGGTGGTGTCTATACAGCTGGTGTGGTGTAGGTGGTGTCTATACAGCTGATGTGGTGTAGGTGGTGTCTGTACAGCTGGTGTGGTGTAGGTGGTGTATGTACAGCTGATGTGATGTAGGTGGTGTATGTACAGCTGGTGTGGTGTAGGTGGTGTCTATACAGCTGATGTGGTGTAGGTGGTGTCTATACAGCTGGTGTGGTGTAGGTGGTGTCTATACAGCTGGTGTGGTGTAGGTGGTGTCTATACAGCTGGTGTGGTGTAGGTGGTGTCTATACAGCTGGTGTGGTGTAGGTGGTGTCTATACAGCTGGTGTGGTGTAGGTGGTGTCTATACAGCTGGTGTGGTGTAGGTGGTGTCTGTACAGCTGGTATGGTGTAGGCAGTGTCTGTACAGCTGGTGTGGTGTAGGTGGTGTCTATACAGCTGGTGTGGTGTAGGTGGTGTCTATACAGCTGGTGTGGTGTAGGTGGTGTCTATACAGCTGGTGTGGTGTAGGTGGTGTCTATACAGCTGGTGTGGTGTAGGTGGTATCTATACAGCTGATGTGGTGTAGGTGGTTGCTGCGGATGAGGCCAAGGCAAATGATGCGGCTGCAGCGGCTCAGAACATCAAGGACGAGTGTGAGAGTGAGTTGGCGGAGGCGATCCCTGCCCTCGAGGCTTCCATCGCCGCCCTCAACACACTCAAGCCCAGTGACATCACAGAGGTGAAGACCATGAAGGTGAGTGCTGGGGGAGTCTTGTGTCTCTTCACAGTTGTGTCTGTTCACAGTTCACAGTATATTCACAGTTGGGTTTTGTTGCATATTAATTAACAGTATTGACTCAAATAGATAAAACACTGTTTTATTATCTTGGAGTTGAGTTGTGCTTAATCACATTTTTAACTTATAATATATTATGTGAAGTAAAGGTTCATAGCATCTAAAATTATTATAAAACACTCTTTCTCTGCTTGTTTATTTCTAACCCAAAACCACCATTACCCTGTAAGTTATGCATGTTTCAGGCTGAACATTTTGTGGGGTGATGTAACGGGCACACTAAGATGGTTTAATTTGTGTACATGTTGTATAGACTTCTTATTCATCTGGGGTTGGAGAACTTGGGGGTTCAGCATTTCAAAATATTTTAAAAGGCCATATGTGGAGATCCATTAGTGGAATTTCATATTTTTATGCATCATCGTAAAGATAATCTGTGTTGTAAGAGAGCATGTTATAAGAGAGTGTGTTATAAAAGAGTGTGTTATGTTTTTCCAGCAACCTCCTACCATCATCAAGTTGGTCATGGAGTCAGTTGTTGTCATGCTGGGTGCGAAGGTCGAGCGCAAGAATGACCCAGCGACAGGGAAGATGTTTGAGGACTTCTGGGGGGCATCCCTCAAACTGCTCGGAGACATGAAGTTTCTGGACCGTCTCAAGAGTTACGACAAAGATAATATCCCACCAGCAATCATAAAGAAGATCCGAACAAAGTAAGTCATCAGGGCACGCAATAAAGGGGTATCAGTCAAACTGACAGTGTGTGTGTGTGTGTGTGTGTGTGTGTGTGTGTGTGTGTGTGTGTGTGTGTGTGTGTGTGTGTGTGTGTGTGTGTGTGTGTGTGTGTGTGTGTGTGTGTGTGTGTGTGTGTGTGTGTGTGTGTGTGTGTGTGTGTGTGTGTGTGTGTGTGTGTGTGTGTGTGTGTGTGTGTGTGTGTGTGTGTGTGTGTGTGTGTGTGTGTGTGTGTGTGTGTGTGTGTGTGTGTGTGTGTGTGTGTGTGTGTGTGTGTGTGTGTGTGTGTGTGTGTGTGTGTGTGTGGTGTGTGTGTGTTGGTGTGTGTGTGTGTGTGTGTGTGTGTGTGTGGGTTCATCTGTACCCTTTTGTAGGAACATAAACTGCGGCTTTTATAATTTTAGAAATTCCTTTTTTGTTGATTGTTTTTACTGATTGAGGGTTTGTACTTGACAGTTATTAGTGCCACCTACAGGTGAAGTGAGCAATCGTCAATATACCGCTAAACTTTAGTAAAGCTTTTGTAGTCAGGATAAGGTCAGTCCTCTAGAAGGTAGTGATGGAAACATAATAACAGAGGGATTTTTAATGGCAGAAAACCTAAATGAGTATTTTAGTTCGGTGTTTACCAGGGAAGATATTAGTGCATTACCAGTACCATAGACTAAGTTCGAAGAGAGAGAGTCAAACTAATTATAACCCCAAAAATGGTAGCTAAGAAAATAAGGGATATGAAGGATAATAAATCACCTGGAGTGGATGGGATTCTTCCCAAATTACTATTGGAAATTGTACAACAAATTAGCATATTACTTGTAACAGTGATCAATTTGTCATTAAAGGAGGGAGTAGTTCCGTTAGAATGGAAAGAAACAAACATCATACCATTATTTAAAAAAAGTTCTATTAAAAACTATAGACCAGTGAGTTTAACATTGATGATTTACAAACAATTAGAAAGACTAATTAAATATCACTTGGTTGATTTTCTTGTTAAAAATAACTTGATATACCCATCTCAACAAGGGTTTCTAAAAGTGAGGTCATGCTTAACAAATATGCTATGTTTTTTGGAAGATGTCACAAACTGGGTAGATAGGGATCACCATTAGATAAAATATATTTAGATTTAAAAAAGCCTTTGATAAAGTGCCACATCAAAGATAACTAAAGGCCCATGGCATAGGAAATGGTATGATTAACTGGATAGAAAAATGGTTTATTGATAGAAGACAAAGAGTAGTAGTTGATGGGGGAATTTAAAAAGAACTAATAATACCACTGTACAAAACAATGGCTAGGCCTCATTTAGAATATTGTATACAAGCTAGGATATTGATATGCTAGCTAGAAAAAGTACAAATGAGAGCAACCAAAATGATACCAAAACTCAGGAATACATCTAAAAGAATGTGGTTTCACAACGCTAGAGGCCAGGAGATTGAGAGGAGATCAGATTGAGGTGTTTAAAGTATTGAATGGGTATGGAAATATTGATAGAAATATATTTTTCTCTGTTAAGGAAGAGAGAAGGACTAGAGGACATGGAGTTACATTACCAAAGAAGCAGTGTAGACTAGATATTAGAAATTTATCATTTTCACAAAGAACAGTAAATAAATGGAACAGATTACTTGCTGATTGTATAGGTGCTAGTAGTGTTAATATGTTTAAAAATAAAGTTGACTTCCTTTTCCACCTGCCATCTAGAGTTGATTCTCTAGGTGGCAACCTTGTTAAATCTTATAAAATCTTGTTAGTTGTAAAGACAGTTCATAATGTTGTAATACATGACAGTACTGGATGTTATGTGAATGTTTTCTTTGCGATGTAATCATCTTAAACTCCATACATGGACCACCCTCTTCTAATGGATATTAAGCAGGTCTGCTTTTTGTAATAATTATTTTGAAAACATGTTAAAGTAAATGTAGAATTGAAGCACATACAGTGAATCTGTAGCGTAGTCAGCTGATTGGTAGCAAGCATTACTGACTGATTGACTTGACTACAGCTATACGACGAACGAGGATTTTGACCCCGCTGTCGTGAAGAAGGCGTCCGCAGCCTGTGAGGGTCTGGTCAAGTGGGTCAAGGCCATGGACGTCTATGACCGTGTTGCCAAGATCGTCGCCCCAAAGAAGATCAAGCTGGCAGAAGCACAGGCAGAGCTGAAGATGCAGATGGACAAGTTGAACCTGAAGAGAAACGAACTGAAGGAGGTCTTGTGTCTCTCTTGTGATTTGTGTGTGATCGTCTAGCTCATTTAGATCACTCTCTATTTCTCTATTCGTCCATCCTTCCATCCCTTTCTCTTTCTCCCTCTCTCCCTCTCTCACGTTTTCTTTCTCCCTCACTCCATACCTCCCTACCTTGGACATCTCTATTTTCATCTTAAATGTGTTCCTCTTCTATTTATACCCCCCGCTTCTGTGTCCGAAGCTCATCCCTCCTCTCCCATTAATTCTCATCTTCCTTCTACCTTCCCTCATTTCTGTTTAAACTTAGTTATAAATGATGGACTGTATGTTAGAATGAGAAATATTCACCTTCACCACGTTTACCTATATTTACTTCAGGATCTATTATACATTTCAAGGATTATTAATGTTGTTATTATCCCTGAGATGATTCATGTGTTTTGTGAATGGCTCTAAACTCTACAGATGTGTCCATGTGCCCTGTAGGTGGCCGAGAAACTGCAGGACCTAAATGACGATCTGGAGTCAAAAACACAGCAGAAAAAGGATCTTGAAGACAACATAGAGCTCTGCTCAAAGAAACTCGAACGGGCAAGACAACTGATTGGAGGACTCGGTGGTGAAAAGGTGATCTTTCTCATGCTTATATAGACTGACAGACGGATGCATGCATGTGGACGCATGGATGCACGGACGCACAGATGCATGGATGCACGGATGCACGGATGCACGGATGGATTCCAAAATTGTGTTTATGTTTACATTAAAAATATGTACAGATATTTTTGGCAGAAATTACGGAATTGTTGCTCATGATCGGATGGATACGAGTTGTTGCAGGTTGACGCCTCTGTTATGTGGCATGGTAGCTCAGCAATGAAACATTTGTAACATGCTGATGCATTGATTATAATTTTAGTCATATGTGTATTTTATTACACGTTATTTACATTTGAATTTTTAAAATAATAAAAAATTAAGATTTCTTGCAAACATGTAACCTGAAAGTAATTTTAGTTGATTGAACATTGTATAGATATTATTAATAATGAATTATTATTGCCGTGCCAAAGGATCGGTGGACTGAGAGTGCGAAGGTGCTGGGTGAGAAGTACATCAACATCACAGGAGACGTGCTGCTCAGTTCCGCAGTTGTTGCCTACCTCGGCGCATTCACCGTCGACTTCAGACAGGTCAGACTAATGCACCACTTACTCTGTACATGTCGGATTAATGAACAAATCTATATGCTAATAATTATTCTTCACACAAGTCACGCTAATGCACAACTTAATATCTGTAAGTGAACTTTAGACCAGCCACACCAGTACACAGTGTTTTCTTTTTATAGGTAAGCGTAAAACAGGTTGTACTAATGCATCACTTAATCATGATCAAATGCACGTTGCAGAGACCTGTCAGAGATTGTGGCCATAAAAGTTATACTTAAGTTAGAATACTGCATACATATCACGCGAACAACTGGGATTGTATGCCATAAAGAATACAATGAAAATCAAGTAAAATTTTACCACTGTGAATATGTTTATAAATATAAACGGTGGACACAGGTAAAATTTGTTGGACTGTGAATGAAGAAGCCAAACATCTTTGTGCACATGGAATTGGTACTTTGGATGTCAAACCTCAAAAAGGGGTCATTCATACTTGTCAACATTTTCAGAAGCGTACAAAGAGTTTGCTCTTTCTTGACCTCCCCTCTCCCCAAAGAGAAACTAAAATGTTGATTATTGTGTCTAACAATACCAACAATAGCAAGTATGCACCACAATTAGGTAAGCGTACAAAAGCCTCCAATCCCTCCCCTTGTAGCATACGGTTTGTGTGCTTTGGAAAATGTTGACAATTATGAACAACTTTGATGGCAACTGACAAATGTCGTCTGTCTGTGCGTCGCAGGACTGCATCCATGAGTGGCACACCCTGTGTTTGGAGAAGGGCATCCCTTGTTCCAAAGTCTTCTCCCTCAACGCCACCCTCGGAGATCCCGTCAAGATCCGCATGTGGCAGATCGCCGGTCTCCCTGTCGACAACTTCAGCATTGACAACGGCATCATCGTGTCGAACTCACGACGCTGGCCCCTCATGATTGACCCCCAAGGTTTGTCGGGGGGCAGGGGGTTTATCATCTGGCAGGGGGTGGGGTGTGGAAGGTTATTTGGTGCAGAGACAGTTGGAGTTGGAGGGATTTGGATTAGAGGGTTGGATGGTGGTCATAGGGGGTTAGGGAGCAAGGATTAAAATGTTAGGGGGCACAGGATGGGGTAGGGGAAGGGGTTAGGGACATGTAGTGGACTGGCATGGGTGTGGGCAAAGACGGGGGTAAACCAAGGGGGTTGTATTGGCACAATGAAATTACAGGAAGCATTGAAAAATTAAATGCTATGACTAGACTAAAGACAGCATTGGATGAAACTTTTATGATTATTACTGATATTATTTTATTTTCATAAAGATTGTCATACTTAGACATAATAATATAATAAAAGTTGAACATTGTTTGACTTGATATACACTGCCGCATATTCAGTCGCAATCAAGAAGGTCGTTGCCTTGACAGGTCAGGCAAACAAATGGATCAAGAACATGGAACGCGAAAACAAACTCAGCGCCATCAAGTTGTCGGATGCCAACTACATCCGAACACTCGAAAACTCCATCACGTTTGGCACGCCGGTGCTGCTCGAAAATGTCGGTGAGGAACTCGACCCAATCCTCGAGCCAATTCTACAGCGGCTCACATTTCGACAGCAGGGAGTCGACTACATCAAGCTGGGTGACAACACGATTGAGTACTCGAAGGACTTCCGTTTCTACATCACAACCAGTTATAGGAACCCCCACTACATGCCAGAGATAGCTGTGAAGGTAGGCTGTGAGTTGCCTGCATATAAATGGGGCATGTATGCATGTGTGCTGTTCTTTTGTAGACGATGTCGGGAATTGATGTATCCAGTGTGTCACAGTTTGCTTATGTCACAATCAAAACTATCCATAAGGCATCCGTCAAGCCTTACCTTTACCAACATTGTTGATAATGGTTAAACATGTCAGTTACATTACTGCTACGACATAACATCTAGACTCTAGAGCAAACGTTACTGCACACATTTGAGACTTTAACAACTTTCCTTTAGATTTCTGTTGTAAAGACAATCTTCTGAAACCAGGATTTCATTAAAATATACAAAGAAACGCAAGGTTCAGGCAGCCATTTTGTTGACCACTTGCTAAGCAACCCGGATACATTAAATTCATCACAAACTTACGTGTCAATAACAGCTAATCATTGGTGAGAATATATTATACAGTGACGCAGTCGTATTTTCACAATTCGACAGCTCATGCAGCTCATGTGGGAATATTGTCACTCGACATTTGTTCCTTACATTAGGAATTTGTAGCGAAATAAAAATGAAAAAACTTAAGTTGTTTGCATCACTCACCAGGTGGTGCTGGTGAACTTCATGATCACGCCACAAGGGCTTCAAGACCAGCTGCTCGGGATTGTGGCTGCAAAGGAGAAGCCACAACTGGAGGAAAAGAAGAACGAACTCATCATAGAGGGCGCTGCCAACAAGAAGAAGCTGAAGGAGATCGAGGACCAGATTCTGGAAGTGCTATCTTCGGAGGTATGACTGCAATGTATGCTCCCTCAATATAGTCAAACTGCAATGTAGACGCCCTTGATACTGCAGTGCCTCGAAACATGGGTTGTTAATCTACTGACCTTCCCGTATAGATGAGAAACAACTATTATGCATTGAGACACCATTTAAGTTCCCACAATGATGTACGGAAATGAAAATATGAGAGTAAAAATTAATACAACATTTTACAATACATCAAATTTAATATGCGTTAATAATAGGCATTTGTTTTCAGGGCAACATCTTAGAAGATGAGACGGCCATCCAGGTTCTCTCTTCGTCGAAGACACTGTCTGAGGAGATTTCCATGAAGCAAGAGATTGCTAACGCGACAGAGAAGGAGATAGATGACACGAGGAACGGCTACACACCTGTCGCCACTCACTCCTCCATCCTATTCTTCTGTATATCCGACCTCGCCAACATCGAGCCCATGTACCAGTACTCTCTCAGCTGGTTCATCAACCTCTATCTACAGGTAACACATCTCTCTCAGCTGGTTCGTCAACCTCTATCTACAGGTAACACATCTCTCTCAGCTGGTTCATCAACCTCTATCTACAGGTAACACATCTCTCTCAGCTGGTTCATCAACCTCTATCTACAGGTAACACATCTCTCTCAACTGGTTCATCAACCTCTATCTACAGATAACACATCTCTCTCACCTGGTTCATCAACCTCTATCTACAGGTAACACATCTCTCTCAGCTGGTTCATCAACCTCTATCTACAGGTAGCACATCTCTCTCAGCTGGTTCATCAACCTCTATCTACAGGTAGCACATCTCTCTCAGCTGGTTCATCAACCTCTATCTACAGGTAACACATCTCTCTCAGCTGGTTCATCGACTTCTATCTACAGGTAACACATCTCTCTCACCTGGTTCATCAACCTCTATCTGCAGGTAACACATCTCTCTCACCTGGTTCATCGACCTCTATCTGCAGGTAACACATCTCTCTCAGCTGGTTCATCAACCTCTATCTGCAGGTAACACATCTCTCTCAGCTGGTTCACCAACCTCTATCTACAGGTAACACATCTCTCTCAGCTGGTTCATCAACCTCTATCTGCAGGTAACACATCTCTCTCAGCTGGTTCATCAACCTCTATCTGCAGGTAACACATCTCTCTCAGCTGGTTCATCAACCTCTATCTACAGGTAACACATCTCTCTCAGCTGGTTCATCAACCTCTATCTGCAGGTAACACATCTCTCTCAGCTGGTTCATCAACCTCTATCTGCAGGTAACACATCTCTCTCAGCTGGTTCATCAACCTCTATCTGCAGGTAACACATCTCTCTCAGCTGGTTCATCAACCTCTATCTACAGATAACACATCTCTCTCACCTGGTTCAGCAACCTCTATCTACAGGTAACACATCTCTCACCTGGTTCATCAACATTTAATGTGCAGGTAACACATCTCTCTCACCTGGTTCATCAAACCTCTATATACAGGTAACACATCTCTCTCAGCTGTTTCATCAAACCTCTGTATACAGGTAACACATCTCTCTCACCTGGTTCATCAACCTCTATCTACAGGTAACACATCTCTCTCACCTGGTTCATCAAACCTCTATCTACAGGTAACACATCTCTCTCACCTGGTTCATCAAACCTCTATCTACAGGTAACACATCTCTCTCACCTGGTTCATTAAACCTCTATCTACAGGTAACACATCTCTCTCACCTGGTTCATCAACATTTAATGTGCAGGTAACACATCTCTCTCACCTGGTTCATCAAACCTCTATCTACAGGTAACACATCTTTCTCACCTGGTTCATCAACCTCTATCTGCCGGTAACACATCTCTCTCACCTGGTTCATCAACCTCTATCTACAGGTAACACATCTCTCTCTCACCTGGTTCATCAACATTTAATCTGCAGGTAACACATCTCTCTCTCTTCTGGTTCATCAACCGCTATCTACAGGTAACACATCTCTCTCACCTGGTTCATCAAACCTCTATCTACAGGTAACACATCTTTCTCACCTGGTTCATCAACCTCTATCTGCAGGTAACACATCTCTCTCACCTGGTTCATCAAACCTCTATCTGCCGGTAACACATCTCTCTCACCTGGTTCATCAACCTCTATCTACAGGTAACACATCTCTCTCACCTGGTTCATCAACATTTAATCTGCAGGTAACACATCTCTCTCTCTTCTGGTTCATCAACCTCGTTTCACAAAATGATGCCAACACAAGACTAGTGTTTAATAGTGCAATATCAGTTACAGTTGAATGTCACTAATTGCTATTTTGTCCACTTCTAGTCGATCATCAACAGCCGGCCGTCAGACGAGCTGGAGGAGAGAATCAGCAACTTGAATGACCACTTCACAAACAGCATCTACCGCAACGTGTGTCGGTCGCTCTTTGAGAAGGACAAGCTGCTCTTCTCCTTCGTTCTCTGCATTGGCATTCTCAAGGGCGAGTAAGTGTCACGCTAGCATCTGCTTCAAGTTTTCAAACCATCTTCTCTTTGCACTTGAAGTCTGTCTGAGACCACTGTAGATGTAAGCCCTTGATTTTTCTAGCCACATGCAGAGAAACTACATGAATTGTTTGGAAGCTGTGGCCTCCATTCTCCCCAAGTTACTGGTTACAGTGTTAATGTGTCCGTGACTGTTGACTGGAAGGAAAATTTGTGAATGAATGGTTTTGAGCATTAATTGCAGTGTGTCTTAATGCTTTCTTGAGTATTCAAATTTGTGTCAATGAATGTGTGATGTGTTTAGACTTGTTAAAAGAGAGAATAGACAAAATTTTCTTTAGTAATTATTTGTTTTGATGTTGTAAAAATATCAGTCTGTTCTTCAAAGAGACAATGTAGCATGTATAAGAAAATTTTGTTACCTTTTCTTATAATGTGACCTTTAGATGATTTAAGGCATTGTCATCATTGAGATGTCTTCAGTTGCATTGTCCTGTGTTTGACAGAGGCAAGATAGATGACTTAGTGTGGAGGTTCTTGCTGACCGGGGGCGTGGCTCTGGACAACCCCTACCCCAACCCCGGTCCCGGCTGGCTGTCAGACAAGAGCTGGTCTGAGATTGTACGAGCT
The DNA here is from genome assembly GCA_025642075.2 of Ridgeia piscesae. NCBI lineage: Eukaryota > Metazoa > Annelida > Polychaeta > Sabellida > Siboglinidae > Ridgeia > Ridgeia piscesae. Next base: position 219,721 of record JAODUO010000497.1, read on the forward strand.
AGCAACCTGCCCAATCTGAACCACTACTTGGAGCGTGAGTATATGTGTGTCACAACTGGATTGGGCCATCACTTGTGTGTGTGTGTGTGTGTGTGTGTGTGTGAGTGAGTGAGTGAGTGAGTGAGTGAGTGTGTGTGTGTGTGTGTGAGTGTGTGTGTGTGTGAGTGAGTGTGTATGTGTCTGAGTGTATATGTGTATGTGTGTGTTTATATGTGTGTGTGTGTGTATATATGAGTGTGAGTGTGTATGCATGTGTGCGCGCGTGTGTGTGTGTGTGTGTGTGTGTGTGTGTGTGTGTGTGTGTGTATAATTTATATATATATATGTGTGTGTGTGTGAGTGTGAGTGTGTATGCATGTGTGTGTGTACATATATCAGTGTCTTCAAACAGGGCAACCTGGCATTACAACACTATATAAATGTTATATAATTGCTTATTATAATTATTATTATTATATTAGGCTGATTTGTGGAACAAAATGAGCACTTGTTGTTCATATGGGAATATTCTGTAGTCTGCATAAGTAACAATTGCAAGGTTTAATGTTTTACTAGAGTTACAACTAGAGTTACAACTAGAGTTACAACTAAGTTACAACAGATTACAACTAGAGATACAACTAGAGATACAACTAGAGTTACAACTAGAGATACAACTAGAAATACAACTAGAGATACAACTAGAGTTACAACTAGAGATACAACTAAAGTTACAACTAGAGTTACAACTAGAGTTACAACTAGAGTTACAACTAGAGTTATAGCTTCAGTTATAGCTAGAGTTACAGCTAGAGTTACAGCTAGAGTTACAGCTAGAGATACAACTAGAGTTATAGCTACAGTTATAGCTAGAGTTACAGCTAGAGTTACAACTAGAGTTACAACTAGAGTTACAACTAGAGTTATAGCTTCATTTATAGCTAGAGTTACAGCTAGAGTTACAGCTAGAGATACAACTAGAGTTACAACTAGAGATACAACTAGAGATACAACTAGAGATACAACTAGAGTTACAACTAGAGTTACAACTAGAGTTACAACTACAGTTACAACTAGAGTTATAGCTACAGTTATAGCTAGAGTTACAGCTAGAGTTACAACAAGAGTTACAACTAGAGTTACAACTAGAGTGACAATTAGAGTTACAACAAGAGTTACAGCTAGAGTTACAACTAGAGATACAACAAGAGTTACAACTAGAGATATCAAGTGACATGTCTGCAGATGTCACTGCTTTGTTGCAGACGTCCAAGAAAACATTGACAAGTGGAAGGAGATGTATGACTCGACAGAACCCCAGTGCTTCCCTTACCCCGCTCCCTGGGACATGGCGGCCGACCTCGACAAGATGGTCATCCTCCGTACACTGCGGCCGGACAAAATAGTCCCAGCAGTGCAGGACTTCATCGTCGAAAAAATGGGGCAGACATTTATCGAACCACCGACCTTTGACCTGGCTGGGTCATTCGCTGACTCCAACTGCTGCGCGCCCCTCATCTTCGTTCTATCCCCTGGTGCCGACCCCATGAACGCCCTCATGAAATTCGGCGAAGACATGGGATTCACGGGCATACGCATCCAGACTATATCCCTCGGCCAAGGGCAGGTGGGGCTTATGTAATTTAGACTATCTCCTTCGTCGCTACATGTATGGCCAAGGGTGTCGGTTTTAATATGTTGGCTGTATGACTGCAATATGACACAAATCGCATGTATTACATTTCGTTTCATACAGATATGATAATCTATGTAAACATAAATCTATGTGTTGTTCTGCTTATGCAATCTAACATTACCCTCTTAAAATTAAAAACTGCCATATCATCTTATTTTCTGGTATATGCTGCAGTAGCCTGGTTTGTGAGAGAATACAGAATCACACAACAAATCGACATCATGTAATCGACCACATTACAGAATTATACAACTACAATTTTCTTCTTTGCATCTTGTCTGTCTTCCATTGCCTTAGGGACCGATCGCAGCGAAGATGATCAACGAAGCAATTGTGAATGGGACATGGGTCGTTCTGCAGAACTGTCACTTAGCTACGAGTTGGATGAAAGCACTCGAAAAAATCTGTGAAGAGGTTTGTCACCTACTGGCTAAATTTCGTGCAGTGAACAATACTAAAATGTTTCACTATTGTTTTGTGTAATCATATAAATCCTGGAGACAGCTCATTTGCTTAATTAACTTTTGTAATCAATTAATTTGTAATCAATTAAGATTATTACAGAGACAATAGTTAATACATCACATGCACAAGCATACATGCAAACATACACACGCGTGTACACTTACACACACATACAGCTGTAGGTCTTACTCTCTCACACACCATACAACTCACGCAAGCACAAACACACACACACACACACACACACACACACACACACACACAAACACAAACACATCACACACACACACACACACACAAACACAAACACAACACACACACACACACACACACACACAAACACACACACACACACAAAAACACACAAACACACACACACACACAACACACAAACACACACACAACACACACACACAAACACACACACAACACACACACACACAACACACACACACACACACACACACACACACACACACACAAACACACACTCATGGTATGTATTGGTGTCTGTTGTAGGTGATCATTCCTGACAAGACCCACACTGAGTTCCGACTCTGGCTGACCAGCTACCCGTCAGAAGACTTCCCTGTCTCCATCCTACAGAATGGTCTGTAGCCATATCTGTTCTCTATCTCGATCTCACCTCTCCTTTCTCTCCCTCTCTATCTCTCTCTCTCTCCCCCTCTCTCTCTCCCTCTCTCTCTCTCTCTCTCCCTCTCTGTCTTCTCTCTCTCTCTCTCTCTCTCTCTCTCTCTCTCTCTCTCTCTCTCTCTCTCTGTGTGTGTGTGTGTGTGTATGTGTGTGTGTGTGTGTGTGTGTGTGTGTTTGTGTGTGTGTGTGTGTGTGTGTGTGTGTGTGTGTGTGTGTGTGTGTGTGTGTCTCTCTCTCTCTCTCTCTACCTCTCACTCTCCCTGCTTCCCTGCCCCATCCTTCCCCCTCCCTCTGCCTCACCCCCTCCCTCTCTCCCTCCCTCCCTCCCTCCCTTCCACTCCCCCTCCCTCCCTTAACTTTCAAGGCACACCTAAAGACTAATTTATTTTGATTCTTTTCTCGCGGCATAGTTTAATTTTTTCATTACTTTTATCTTTCTTTTATATTGACCTATTTATATATCTATTATACCTATTCACATTAGTTCAGCTGAAATAATAAAAAAATTCTACTTATACTTTTTTCTAAGAATATTTTTAAAATATATTTCATTACTGTAGATATGTGTATTCTGCTAATATGTATTTATATTTAAGATTTATTGCAAAGGTTTTTAATGTATGTAAAGATCGACTTGCTGTAAAGCACAGCGGAATGAACAATTTGTAATTGGATGTGTTACAATATTAAATCAAATATATTATTATTATTGGGTCTCAGAATTATACTGAGGTTGTTTTCATGCCCTAGGAAGTTTATCTAATTCCCTGTGATATTATAAAGAAAAATTATTATTATTAAATATGTAATGTGTTTCTATTTTAGAAACCGACAGAGTGCTCTGTCTGGGTGTTTGTTTAGTGGTCTGAGGACAAATAATCTCCATTAGCTTTATATCCATGAGTCTGAAATTCTGTATGTGATGTAGTGCACCCACTGAGGTTTATAGATTTAGATTGTATGAAATTTCATCCATCTATAAATGTGCTGAGTGTCTGTGCTGCCCTCTAGGTGTGAAAATGACCAATGAGCCCCCGAAAGGTCTGAAGTCGAACCTTTTGCGTTCTTATCTCAATGACCCAATCTCAGACAAGCAGTTCTTCAACAGCTGCAAGACGGTGAGTGCTCCAGTCTTGTAATGGTTGAACATAGTCAACAACATAGGGCAGATAATTCTCTTGTGATGGTGCCACACAATTGTCACTGAGTCCTTCTTTTTGAGGGAAACAGTTCAATAGGGTAACTTATTAAAAGGGATTCTTTTCTGTCCGAAATTATAATGAAAAAGTATTCTTTGAGAATTTCAAACTCTGCAATATAACAAATCCTGTTAATATTATTATTTAATGTATGCCTTTTTTCATTAGAAGTATGTTTTAATAAACATTAATAACCATGCCATATGTGAATAACGTAGGTAGACCAAGCTTAATTTAGAAACTTTCATTATTTGGTACACAAAAGAGATTCTTCTATGATATATTATCAAGGTCATTAGTGATTAAAACAACATAATTATAATTAAATGAAAGCAGAAAACACAGGGAATAGTTAGTGTAATGTATACATTACAAAGGGTTTATATTCTCAAAGAATCCCTTTTCATTATAATTTGGGACATGAAAAAATCCCTTTTGTGTCCCTTTAGGGAAGATGCCACAAAACAGATTTATCATTACACCATTTTCAGTAGAAATGTTTTTCTTACGGAATTGCACCGAATTGTGCCAATTGTACATCGCCTGTGGGTAGACTTGTAGGAATCTGTACTATCTAAACAATATTTATCTAACTATCTTAACCAAGTACATTGCCTAAATCCCAGATGTGTAGAGTGCAACTAATTGTTTTCCTTCAAAAAGATGCACTGTTTGAATTTTCACACATTTTTCACACATTTCTCAAATTCTCCCATTCCGTTGTCATGCAAATGAGTGTACATAGATAAGTATCATTTCAAAGTTTATCTTTTGTGGTCACAGGAAGACAGCACAAAATGTGCCATGTGACCACCACGTAACAATATGTTTCTTTTTTGTTTGCTTATGAAGAATGTAATGTTGTTGTTGCAAAATATAATTAGATTTGCTATGAATAGGATCCATGTGACACTAGTTGCTCTGTTGCAGTCCCATCGCTGGCACAAGATGCTCTTTGGCCTGTGTTTCTTCCACGCCCTGGTGCAGGAGCGTCGTAAGTTTGGCCCGCTCGGTTGGAACATCCCCTATGAATTCAATGAGTCTGACCTGCGCATCAGCATGAGACAGATGCAGGTAACAGTGTCACGGGCATCGTGGTGGTGTCTTCCTCTTGTCATGGTTGTGTCCAGCACTCTGCAGGATGCTGTTAACTGGCTAGTCTGTATACATTGTGGTTACGACGTTATGATCTTATGAGGTCCCTACTCAGTCTGTTTGAGAACATTTATGCTAAGCCAACCTTTTTGTGCTGGCACTGAGGGTGGTCACTGCCAGGCTTTGTGCTGGCACTGAGGGTGGTCACTGCCAGGCTTTGTGCTGGCACTGAGGGTGGTCACTGCCAGGCTTTGTGCTGGCACTGAGGGTGGTCACTGCCAGGCTTTGTGCTGGCACTGAGGGTGGTCACTGCCAGGCTTTGTGTCTGTAGTTTGGATGCTGCCCAAATAAGATGGCGTTTTATTGAACAGCTTCCCAGAGAAATGTGAAAGGGGCCTTGAGAACCAGGAATGGACAGTGTTTTAAAGTTTCCTTGTGTTATCCTGAGGAATGGACACTGTGTTGTATAAGAACTTGTTTGTGTTATATAAGAACTTACCTGTGTTATATAAGAACTTACCTGTGTAATATAAGAACTTACCTGTGTTATATAAGAACTTACCTGTGTAATATAAGAACTTACCTGTGTTATATAAGAACTTACCTGTGTTATATAAGACTTACCTGTGTTATATAAGAACTTACCTGTGTTATATAAGAACTTACCTGTGCTGTATAAGAACTTACCTATGCTATATAAGAACTTACCTGTGCTGTATAACAATTCCCTATGCTATATAAAAACTGACCTTTACCTTGCGCGGCTGCAGATGTTCCTGAATGACTATGAGGAGCTGCCCCTCCAGGCACTCGCCTACCTCACGGGTGAATGCAACTACGGCGGCCGTGTGACTGACGACAAGGATCGCCGCCTCCTCATCTCTCTCCTCGCCATCTTCTATACACGCGCGGTGGTCGAGGATGACAGTTACAAGTAGGTGACACTTGATGGGTTACAAGTAGGTGACACTTGATGGGTTACAAGTAGGTGACACTTGATGGGTGACCAGTAGGTGACACTTGATGGCTTACAAGTAGGTGACACTTGATGGGTTACCTGTAGGTGACACTTGATGGGTTACCAGTAGGTGACACTTGATGGGTTACACGTAGGGGACACATGATGTGTTACCAGTAGGTGACACTTGATGGATTACCAGTAGGTGACACTTGATGGATTACAAGTAGGTGACACTTCATGGGTTACAAGTAGGTGACACATGATGGGTTACCAGTAGGTGACACTTCATGGGTTACAAGTAGGTGACACTTGATGGGTTACCAGTAAGTGACACATGATGGGTTACAAGTAGGTGACACGTGGTGGGTTACAAGTAGTTGACACTTGTCCCATCACAAGTAGTTGACACTTGTCCCATCACAAGTAGTTGACACTTGACCCATCCCAAGAAGTTGACACTTGACACATCACAAGTAGTTAACACTTGTCCCATCACAAGTAGTTGACACTTGACACATCACAAGTAGTTGACCCTTGACCCATCCCAAGTAGTTGACACTTGTCCCATCCCAAGTAGTTGACACTTGTCCCATCACAAGTAGTTGACACTTGACCCATCACAAGTAGTTGACACTTGACACATCACAATTAGTGACACTCAACACATGACACATTACTTTGTGCCAACTGCTGTTCGTTGCCATGGCGACTGTTGTTGATCTCCGTAACAACCACCGTAGCCTCCACCTGTGTGGTTGTCTGCAGGTTCTCCTCGAGTGGCCTGTACTTTGCCCCTCCAGAGGGTGACTACCAGGACTACATCGACTACATCAAGTCTCTGCCTCTCAACGTCAACCCAGAGGTGTACGGACTGCACGAGAATGCTGACATCACCAAAGACAACCAGGAAACCCAAATGGTAGGCCCCAATAATTTTCCAAGATATTGGCAGAGTAGTGCAAATAATTGGACAAAGCTGAGGGCCACAGCCAGTTACTTGAACTACTACGCCAGCTGTTGAGCTGAATGCAGATCAAGGTAGTCTTTTGTGTGTATTCGATACACTTGATGAGTTTAACAGATTGAGAGTTGTGGACCATGCTCCATACCACCACAGTTAGTGGTCATTCACTCAGTAATGGTTCAGATCAATACGATACTGTAAAACAGTGTCATCTTTCTTGTGAACTAAACACTTAACGATAATAGAATGAATCATAAATCCTTGGGTGTAGTTGACTGTTGAATGGGTCCTGGAAGGCAGCTTCAGTGTCCACCAGTCTGTACTGTGTTCCAATCTGTGATGTGGCCGTGTGTTACAGCTGTTTGAGAGCATCCTGCTGACCCTGCCGCGCCAGGCCAGCGGTGGTGGAGGCAAGTCAGCCGGGGACTCCGTGCTGGAGCTGTCTGCAGACATTGTAGCCAAGTTGCCGCCAGACTTTGACATGGAAGTGGTAAGTCTCCTCACCTTAGATCAATGTGCATTGCTAGGCTCTAGACCATGCTGTATTGTGCGCCTGTAGATCATTGTGTTGTCAAGGTATGTAATAAGTGTGTTGCCTGCCTGAATATCAAGGTGTGTTGTCTGCCTGTATATCAAGGTGTGTTGTCTGCCTGAATATCAAGGTGTGTTGTCTGCCTGAATATCAACGTGTGTTGTCTGCCTGAATATCAAGGTGTGTTGTCTGCCTGAATATCAAGGTGTGTTGTCTGCCTGAATATCAAGGTGTGTTGAGTGCCTGAATATCAAGGTGTGTTGTCTGCCTGAATATCAAGGTGTGTTGTCTGCCTGTATATCAAGGTGTGTTGTCTGCCTGTATATCAAGGTGTGTTGTCTGCCTGAATATCAAGGTGTGTTGTCTGCCTGAATATCAAGGTGTGTTGTCTGCCTGTATATCAAGGTGTGTTGTCTGCCTGAATATCAAGGTGTGTTGTCTGCCTGAATATCAAGGTGTGTTGTCTGCCTGAATATCAAGGTGTGTTGAGTGCTTGAATATCAAGGTGTGTTGTCTGCCTGAATATCAAGGTGTGTTGTCTGCCTGTATATCAAGGTGTGTTGTCTGCCTGAATATCAAGGTGTGTTGTCTGCCTGAATATCAAGGTGTGTTGTCTGCCTGAATATCAAGGTGTGTTGTCTGCCTGAATATCAAGGTGTGTTGTCTGCCTGAATATCAAGGTGTGTTGTCTGCCTGAATATCAAGGTGTGTTGTCTGCCTGTATATCAAGGTGTGTTGTCTGCCTGTATATCAAGGTGTGTTGTCTGCCTGTATATCAAGGTGTGTTGTCTGCCTGTATATCAAGGTGTGTTGTCTGCCTGTATATCAAGGTGTGTTGTCTGCCTGTATATCAAGGTGTGTTGACTGCCTGTATATCAAGGTGTGTTGCCTGCCTGTATATCAAGGTGTGTTGCTGCCTGTATATCAAGGTGTGTTGCCTGCCTGTATATCAAGGTGTGTTGTCTGCCTGTATATCAAGGTGTGTTGCCTGCCTGTATATCAAGGTGTGTTGCCTGTCTGTATATCAAGGTGTGTTGAGTGCCTGTATATCAAGGTGTGTTGCCTGCCTGTATATCAAGGTGTGTTGCCTGCCTGTATATCAAGGTGTGTTGTCTGCCTGTATATCAAGGTGTGTTGTGCCTGTATATCAAGGTGTGTTGTGCCTGTATATCAAGGTGTGTTGCCTGCCTGAATATCAAGGTGTGTTGTCTGCCTGTATATCAAGGTGTGTTGTCTGCCTGTATATCAAGGTGTGTTGCCTGCCTGTATATCAAGTGTGTTGTCTGCCTGTATATCAAGGTGTGTTGTCAGTCAGTAGATCATGGATTATCTGCCTGTAAGTCATAATGCATTGTCTGCCTATAGATCACGGTGCATTGTCTGCCGGTAAATCATACTGCACTGTCTGCCTGTAGATCATGGAGAAGTACCCGGTGCTGTACACGGACTCGATGAACACAGGTGCTGAGGCAGGAGTTGATCCGCTACAACCGCCTGCTCAGTGTCATCCGGTCGTCCCTCATCAACCTGCAGAAGGCCATCAAGGGTCTCGTGGTGATGTCGTCTGAACTCGAGGAGATCTTCACCAGCATGCTCATAGGCAAGGTGCCGGGGGTGTGGGCCGCCAAGTCCTACCCCTCCCTCAAACCCCTCGGCAGCTACATCACCGACTTCATGCAGAGGTCTGTCCACTAACAACACTTTGTTGGCGTTATCATGTGTGCATGTCATGTGTGATGTAATGTCAGTCTGATGCTGTGATGTCAGTCTGATGCTGTGATGTCAGTAGTGTGTGATGTCAGTCTGATGCAGTATTGTGTGATGTCAGTCTGATGCAGTAGTGTGTGATGTCAGTCTGATGCAGTAGTGTGTGATGTCAGTCTGATGTAGTATTGTGTGATGTCAGTCTGATGCAGTAGTGTGTGATGGCAGTCTGATGCAGTAGTGTGTGGTGTCAGTCTGATGCAGTAGTGTGTGATGTCAGTCTGATGCAGTAGTGTGTGATGTCGTCTGAATCGAGGAGATCTTCATCTGATGCTATAGGTGAAGGTGCAGTAGTGTGTGGGCGCCAAATCCCATCCCCAGTACCTGGCAGCTCATCAGACTTTATGCAGAGGTCTGATGTCAGTCTGATGTAGTATTGTGTGATGTCAGTCTGATGCAGTAGTGTGTGATGCAGTCTGATGCAGTAGTGTGTGTGTCAGTCTGATGCAGTAGTGTGTGATGTCAGTCTGATAGTAATGTGTGATGTCAGTCTGATTATGTAATGTGTGATGTCAGTCTGATTATGTAATGTTTGATGTCAGTCTGATTGTGTAATGTATGTAATGTCAGTCTGGTGCAGTATGTGTGATGTCAGTCTGATCAGTAATGTGTGATGTCAGTCTGATTATGTAATGTATGATGTCAGTCTGATTATGTAATGTTTGATGTCAGTCTGATTGTGTAATGTGTGATGTCAGTCTGGTGCAGTAGTGTGTGATGTCAGTCTGATGCAGTAGTATGTGTCATATTTCAGACTGTCGTTCTTCCGTGACTGGGTTGACAATGGAGCTCCCGTCACGTTCTGGGTGTCAGGCTTCTACTTCACCCAGTCCTTCTTCACCGGTACGTCGTATGTCATCACACTGGCTCTGGAGTTCTTCTTATTTAATCTTTTTAAATTTGTCCCAGTTTATACTTGCAAAGAACAAGCTTCTGCATTTGCCACATTTAATGTAATTAATTTCTAGTTGATTTTCATATGTTGGGGCATGAATAAGTTAATTTATACATGATAATGCGGTATACTTTAATGCATGAAAAAACTGAGCAATTTTTTGGAGAACCATAAAAACGTTTTAATATAAATGTTTGTTTTTATGGGTTAGCCAGATATAGAGGGACAGAGCTCGTGCATAATTAAAGTGAAATCTATCCAAATGAACAATATTTTCATGCACATCTTTGAAAAATCCTCAAGCCATCCTGTGGTGGATGTTTGAGCAAGGCAACTGGGAAGGTGTGATTTATGTGACAGGGAGAGAAAGTGGAGGAATTATGTGACACCAGATGCAAAGTACATGGGAAACTTTTTAGAATAAAATAAAAAAATACGGCGATTTTGAAAAGGGAAAGGTGATGAATATAATACAACACTAATAACTGAAACAGAATGCAATGCATGAAAACTGGGTGGAATTGTTATGGAGATCTAACCTTGTTTGTTTTGAAGGCGTGTCTCAGAACTTCGCCCGACGGTACCGCATTCCCATCGACTTCCTCGGCTTTGAGTACGAAGTAATGAAAGAGGAGAAGATGATGCCAGATAAACCTGAAGATGGCGCTTACATCTACGTGAGTAACGTCCACAAGAACAATCCAACTATTAGAGGGAGTCTAGATAGCAATGTTAGGATTTCAAAATGTTTTGAAGGAATTGATAGAAGTATTTTAATACTTAAAATGATAACTAAATGGCTTGAAGTAATGAAGCTAGTGGAGTGAAGCATTTAGATATCAGAAAGCATTCCTTACTGTCAGTGAATGAAATGAGGTATTTGATGATTCTATAAATGTGGATGTGTTAAAAACGAAACCCAGAGATATCTCTGCAGTCGTCAGTGTCTGTTATAAAACTGGTGTTTGCCTCAGGGTCTGGGTCTGGTTCTACATCTCATTGTTTCCATTGCCCAGCAATGTTCTATTAACTGACTAGTCTGTATGTATATATGTATATATATATATATATATATACATATATATAATTGTATGGTTACAGTGTTATGATCTTATGAGGTCCCATTCAACAGGTCTACCTTTTCTGACAAATCGACCCAATATCATTAATTGGATGTTTGTTTCAGGGTCTGTTCCTGGAGGGGGCACGGTGGGACCGGGTGAGACAAGTTGTCTCAATGAGTCACTCCCCAAGATTCTCTATGATACTCTTCCCGTCATCTGGCTCAAGGTAACCACTTGTCTAGTTATAATGTATACCAGCACTAACAATGACAGACTCAGATGTGAAAGGCTACATGACAGTCTACTTTTAAACTGGTCTGTGTATTGTGACCCAAATGAATAGACCATTGAGAACTTGAGTGACAGGCAGTTACTCCACAAGTGTCCTTTAGGCACAAACTGATTACAGACAAAATAAAATTGCATTATCTAAATGTTTCTCTCCATGTATCTATGTACACCTGTATGTGGACCTACAATTTGTTTGCATGTATCATGTTTAAATGTTGCATGTAATTTGGTGAGCCCATTTGGATTTTCAGATTTAGACTTTTTCATAACTCGTCTGGGAGGTTGTAGAACTTGAAGGTTCAATATTTCAAAAGGTTGTACGTGAAGTCCCAGCCGCAAAATGTCACGTTTTTCTATATCATCTTAAAGATAATTACGCCATTTATAACAACGTTGTTGGAAGTTTGAAACGTTTTGCATACTTTTTATTTTATTGAAATTTTAAAATCTTGAATGCATACTCATGCAATGCCTCTGTGTCCATACGCTAACATTTTGTTGTGTCGCGCCGTTGCGGGTGAGCGCATGACCTATTTCTGGGTCACACTGTAACGCAGTTTTCAAGTCTTAATGCAGGTAACAGCCTTTTTCCTCAAGCACTACGTATTAACTTTACTATGAATTCTTCACATCTGCACAATCCTGATTCAGTTGTTGTTGTGTGTGTAGCCGGGCGAGACGGACAAGTTTGAGGAAATGCCAGTCTACAATTGTCCAGTCTACAAGACGAGCGCTCGACGCGGAACCCTCAGTACCACTGGTCACTCGACCAACTTTGTCCAGATGTTCCAGCTACCGTCAGACAAGTCCGAGGATCACTGGACCAACCGTGGCGTCGCGTCACTATGTCAGCTTGACGACTAGTCAAATGACTGCTGTGGCATCAAAGTTGGAGCACCGGCAACGGTGTTGGAATGTTTTAATTTATAATGTCAACAGTCTTGTAAATGTAGTATTTGTGTTGCTTGGACGACGTAGACGTTATATTCGTGGTTAATAACACCATACTGATCGTGTCGGGTTTGGGTCATCATCATTAACGTTGACATGTACTTGTTGTCAAGGCATGTTCAATATATATGTCTATGCGATGTTAGATAGGTATGTGTATGCCTATATGTCCAGTTACCGATACAATCATACACATACAAGAAGTCAGTGTTCCCATAGTAGGTTGGACAATGAAATAACAACTCCCATATATCAGCAAATCTGGGGACCGTTTCGTTAAGATAAAAGAACTTTTAAAGAAAATTTTTACAAAATCGGTTGTTAAAATAAATTTTTCATAATGCAAATATCCATTGCCATATTACTGAGGACACTATTTCCATAACACACCAGTTGCAATGTTCCCTGGCGTGTTATAGTTTTCAGGTGTTCTAGATCACTGTTAAGGATCAAAATTTGGTGGTTTAAGAACTCTTAGCAACAGTAGTGAAATGGTCCCAAGTTTTGTGTTAAATACATTTAGTTTTATTTATCATTTCCCAGATGGCTGTTTTTTCCCGCACTGAAGCGATTTCATTTGTTAATCTTGCTTTGTTTTCAATGAATATGGAATGCTGGAGTTCCTTCGGTGCACACTGTTTTACGACGTGCCAAACAAGTGCACTTTTATAGCGTTTACTTAACTTATGTTTTGTTCAAGCGTACAGGATCTGACGTTTATGGCATGCATGTTTTAACAGACACATGTGAAGTCTGTCCAGTGATTGATATAGGGCTTGAGTGCTGACTGCGTAACTTATACTCATTGGGCCAAATTGTGGTTTGTGCACAGGTGTGATTTTGTTTTATTTGTGCATCCTTTGTGACCCCTGTGGCCTTACTTGACTGTGATATATATATAACTGTGTGATGAACTGGTCACGTCGTTGCCAGCTACAAAGGCGACAACTTATATATATATATTCTATTTAACTGTTTTCACATCAATAAATATGATAAATAACTTATCATAAATATCAATACGTTTATTTTACAAGAATTGCTCTATCTATAATGCATAAAACTGCAGAATACTCAACTCGTCAAAAATCTTTCGGTGATGAAATAAGAGTTAAGGTTGACTGAAATGTATTTTTCACCTGGATGTTTCTGGCGAGTTAATGGAAACAGAACATAAAATTTGAGAAAATGTCAACTTTTGGCCACCAAAGGAAACGTCGACCATGAAAAGGGTATACCTTCTTGATATGTTATAAACTATGTTATTATGTTACTTATTTCTCTTCCACGACTAAATGTGCTTCAAATTTACCAGATTTCACTCATTGTGTCTTACAAAGCAATGTAGGTGTAAAAACAGCGGGGTTTGGATTAAAACGATCTGGGGTTTCTATGAGGAAACATGACTTAAGTACTAGAAAAATCAGTGCACAATGTTGAAGATAATTTGCAAAACTGTTTTTACTGTCATCTTTTGCAGCAAACTGAAAATGTTTGTAATGTGAAGGTTTTAGTGAGTGTACTAATAAATTTTAACAAATGCACATTAACCTGTTTGATGAAGATGAATGAGTATAATAATATTAATATGAGAACGAATTTATATTTAAATAGCAACTGGCCAAATGAAAGTCACTGTTCGAGAACTGATCACATTTAAACCTTCTAAAACCAATATTAAAAAATATAAGATATTTTTTCATAAAAATATTTCAGATTTTAATTCCAGTTGTTTCCTAAAAAATGGAAGATCCAATGGACTCAGCCAGTATGTGCTGATCCAATTAATTAGGACAACAAATGGCTTTCAACTGAATTGCATTTTATAAACTTTATGGCATAATACAGTGTGTATAGTTGTCAACAGAATGGCTCTTAGTGAGTGTTCTCTCACACAAGAGAGTACACCATTGGTGCAACGCCAAGAACTGGTCTAACAGCAAGGTTCTGGTTCTTATAAAACAAGTCTGTGAACTTAGCACACAAGACTCTGCCCATGTAGTCTTATCAACAAGTCTATGAACTTAGCACACAAGACTCCGCCCATGTTGTCACTATAAACAAGTCTATGAACTTAGCACACAAGACTTCGCCCATGCTGTCTCTATCACCAAGTCTATGAACTTAGCACACAAGACTCCGCCCATGTAATCTCTATCAACAAACCTGTGAACTTAGCACAGAATGTAGTCTCCATCACCTAACCTGTGAACATAGTACACAAGACTCCAGCCATGTAGTCTCTATCACCAAACCTGTGAACTTAGCACACAAGACTCGCCCATGTAGTCTATCAACAAGTCTTGAACTTAGCACACAAGACTCTGCCCATGTAGTCTCTATCAACAAGTCTATGAACTTAGCACACAAGACTCTGCCCATGTAGTCTCTATCAACAAGTCTATGAACTTGCACCAAACTGCCCATGTTGTCACTATAAACAAGTCTATGAACTTAGCACACAAGACTCCGCCCATGCTGTCTCTATCACCAAGTCTATGAATTTAGCACACAAGACTCCGCCCATGTAATCTCTATCAACAAACCTGTGAACTTAGCACAGAAGACTCCGCATATGTAGTCTCCATCACCTAACCTGTGAACATAGTACACAAGACTCCGCCCATGTAGTATATATCACAAAACCTGTGAACTTAGCACACAAGACTCCGCCCCATGTAGTCTCTATCAACAAGTCTATGAACATAGCACACAAGAATCCACCCATGTCGTCTCTATCACCAAAGTCATCATCATTGACGTCATTCGACGTGGACATATCTTCGTCAGAACTGCTCCTGAGTAAGAAATAGCATACACTCACCCTTATTATAATCAACATTATGACAAAGTTATACAGTTAAGCGCAATATATCATACTTTTGACTCTTTCTACAACCAAATAACTTTCACAGGAATCTTTTGCTACATTTTAACAACCAGAACAAATAGCGTGCACACCTGTGCTATTCTTTCTACAATTCAAAATAGACATTCATCTACGCAGATAAGATAAAATACTTGAAATGTTAGGCAATGCTGCTGGCCCAGATTTACAGACAATTTGCATTTTCTTTGGTAAAAACAATTCTTATGCAGCAAAATATGTACAATTGGATATGTTGTTTTTGCAAATATGCCCCCACAACACATTAATAATGCGAGGGGTGACTAGAAAAAAGCAGGGGTAACTTCTACGTTTGAGTGCTGACAGGGAACAGTGAAAATATTCCACACGGCCACTAAACATAACTGTTTTCAAGCTACGGGAATAATGTTTATTGGAAAGGACAATGCTTAGGCGTGACTGCATGACTTTTAGTGGGAAAACATGATATTACATAAAAATCACACAGACTAGTTAGAGGTAGTTTGAAAAAATACTATAGTCGAGGGTGGTGCCCTAAACTTCAGTGCTTCACAATGAAAAAAAAAAAAAAAATGTAAGACATATTTCTGACATTAATAAATTTGTTGTATATGCATCTAACATAACAGATCATAAGTTAAATCAGTACTAAATAGGTAAATCTATGCTATAAGTGTGTGGGAATGTGTGCAGACGGATGGTGATGGTCATAGAATTGTCAATTGTTTTAGTTGAGTTGCCAAAATTCTTTCACTAATGTACCAATATGTACTCAGTAGATTCACCTTAGAGATAACGGGAATTTCAAAAATACCCTTTCAGAACCCTATTGGCATCAGTTTCGTGAGAAATCACCACATGCACTCGTAATAAAAATTATTGAGGACTAATAATAGATTAAAAATAATAAAAAAAATTATAATTGTTCCAATACGTATATCACAAAGTAATTTTTTATTCCTTACATAAGACCTCATGTACAAACAAACTACATCAGAATCCTACGAGGTCACAAAACTTGTCCTCAGCATGGTGTCTACCTGCCTGCCTGCCTGTCACTGCCTGCCTGCCTGCCTGCCTGTCACTGCCTGCCTGCCTGCCTGCCTGTCACTGCCTGCCTGCCTGCCTGCCTGTCACTGCCTGCCTGCCTGCCTGCCTGTCACTGCCTGCCTGTCACTAACTTACCCATAGGAGATGCTGGACTTGACCCGGCTTCCTCTCTGCGACCTCAGCGTGTTAAATGCCTGCTGTATCGTTGTCACGGCAACTGGCTCTACGACTGCCGCCTTGCGACCTCGTCCCCGACCTCGTGCCCTGCTACTGCTGCCTCCACGACCCCGTGACCTTGCCACACGTCCCGTTCCTCTCTCGACGGCGCTCGCTACAGAACTCGTGTCGGAGTCGCTGCTGGCTGCCCCATTGTCATTGTCGTTGTCGTCGTCATGGTGATTTTGTCTGACACGACGCAGGACCGCCTCAATGTCTTGTTGCTCGTTCCTAGCACGACGTTCGGCGGCAAAGTGAAGCACCTCATCATCTATCTGTTCCTCCACTGTGCCCCTCATCTTCAGGTGCTCCTGTTAAACACGCGCCACGTAGTGATACCCTCATCGCTGGAGAAGGGGTGAATGATGTCTCAACCTTCAATCTCCCATCTGTTTTACTGGCCAACCTGTTTTGTGGCCAACCAGTCCCATCTAAGTACCTAAGTTAAGGATTAACGTCCTGCTAAACCCATCACTGGTGATAAGTATTAGTACCTGTATTTTATTGACCTATTAATTTTATGGGAATCTTTTCAGCTACGAGACACTGTAAAGTACAAAGTCATGTCACTTGATTATTCCTGTTGCTAAACTGAACCATGACCACAGGCGACAAATCAGTTATAATAAACTGTCATAGTCTTATTCCCATGGAATGTCTACATTTTTCAAAGAAACATGAGTTTTGAAACATTGAGATGCGAGTTGATATTGGTTGTGTGTGAGTCAACACCATCGGTGTGTGAGTGTGAATCAACACTGTGAGTTGAAACTTGATGTGTGAGTCAACATTGTTGTCATGTGAGTCAACTCTGTTAGCGTGTAAGTCAAGGTTGTTGATGTATGTGTTGACAGTATGTGAGTCAATGTTGTTGGTATGTGAGTCAAAACTGTTGGCGTGTGAGTCAAGGTTGTTGATGTACCGGTATATGTTGACAGTATGTGAGTCAATGTTGTTGGTATGTGAGTCAAAACTGTTGGCGTGTGAGTCAAGGTTGTTGATGTATGAGTTGACAGTGTGCGAGTCAATATGTGACCCGACACACCAAAATCAGGAATAAGTCGGGATTGCCGAAGCTGGCAAATCAGCTTCAAAGTGCGCGAATGGGCATTTTTGGATGGAAAGGTCGATTTTCAGATATTGGTGAATTTAGTTAATGTAGTTATCATAGATTACTATTATGCTGTTGTAACATCATAAAACGAGTGATAAAAAGAGATATTTGGAACAGCTATGTCGACCTCAGTGAGCACGAAGAACGAAAAATGTGCTTCGTTCAGATGCATCGTGTCCGCCGTACGTCCTGCCTTCCCCCGCCATATTGGTATCATTTTGAAGCTGAACTATTATGGGATGTATTCCCACGCGCGAAATTTGTCACATGTCAATATAAAGCCAATTAAAATGCTTGAAAACGAAGCTAAAACGTAAACAAGAGCACGTTGGCGAAATCACGTGATATAATGCGCCCCGCGAATCCATGTTTGTTTTCGTTCGACATCGGGTGCACCGGACATCGTTTTGTATAAAATCTGCGAATTCTAATTTATTATTAAGTTGTCAATGCCGTAGTTTTAGTTGTTAGTTACATAGGTTTTAACATGTGCAGTGATAGGCTCAACAATAGCATGGATGTTGCACAGCAGCGTGATATAGACATCGATCGACCTAGCGCTCAGTGATGGCCGCGATGGCAAAATCTGCGCGGAGTGTTTGACAACGAATCTTTGACACAACTATTAGGCGCGTATCGGATGGAGAGTTTACTGGATTCGTACGTGTCAGACAACAATAGTGAATCAGGGAGTGTCGTTTTGGCCCTGAGTGCTAAAGTGGCGAGGAAGAATAATACCAAGTGACAGCTGACATTGACAGCTTCGATCATGGATGATGGATCGCAACGCCAACGCTGCTGAAAATGTACTCGTAGATTTAGACCAAGAACTTGAACACATTCGTGGATTCATCTGCGGTTGCAGGTGTTTTGACGATGGACCCTGCTGTCAACAATTCATGGATTGGGAAATTGTTGACACCCCGAACGAAAGCAAAGGAGATAACAGCCAGACTGAGGGTAAGTTATACTAGCTCTATTGACTGTTTTGCTGTGGTGGCAGGCTCAGCCTCACTCATTGTCACATTGAGCTCTCTAACAATGACATGCCACGACTCACATAAACCCGTGGTTTTTCTATTAGTGTAAGAGTATCAATGTGACTGGTAATGTACTAGTACGGTAATATACTAGGGATAACTACCGTAAATCCTGTATTACAAGCCGCACCCCTAATTGAAGCCGCACCCCGACTTTTGACCTAAATCCCGAATTTCCTCCGCTCTTTTTGATATCGGCAAAACCCTTATTTAAAGCCGCACCCCGACTTTGAGCCAATACCATTAACTGCGTGCGACATACTGCCGTAGCGCACGCAATTTGGAAACATTTTAACCTGTTTCATAGAAGTCATAACTTTGCTAATAATGATCATAAATGAATAACTGAAAGACTCATTATTGTAATGCATTTATAATTATGACACAGTATGTATTTTAATCGGAATATTACTACGTTAATTTGGAGAAAAAAGGGGGGAAATAACCACAATTTCACCATGCTATCAGAATATAATTGGGTGGCAGAATGTTCATACATCCAACGAATAAAATGTAGCCACATATTTAAGCTATTTAATGGTGCTAAAATTATTAAAATATGTTAAGAAGTTTTGGTTTTATAGGATTGTATGTAGAACCATGCATAATGCTGGCACCTATAAAATGTAAGCTACCCATCCTCTCCCAGGCCTGTGTCGGCTATACTTCAAAGACGCTTACTTGCCGGCTAGCAACAATGTAATAACTTGGCGTCTTCGCCAGCGTGGGAACGGATGTAACACATGTTTCTCAGACAGTTGTCCCTTAATTAGGCCACCAGCCACCCGTGTTTGTCCAGGCATCGCCCAGGCACAGGGAAGTCGGGGTTACAACATTGTATCTTG
The DNA here is from genome assembly GCA_025642075.2 of Ridgeia piscesae. Classification (NCBI taxonomy): domain Eukaryota; kingdom Metazoa; phylum Annelida; class Polychaeta; order Sabellida; family Siboglinidae; genus Ridgeia; species Ridgeia piscesae. The sequence goes on from JAODUO010000497.1 coordinate 239,365, forward strand.
ACTCAGAAAACAAATGCAATTAACTCGGTCGTCAGTGGCTGGGAAGCCCTGGTAGAGTATGGTGTTGTTTTGACAATCGGCATGAAGCCTGGCTTTTGTAAACGTGTGAACATTGTTCTTGGAACTGAGATTAAAACTAATGTCAAAACAAAACAGACGATGCTAACAAAGGACGATGACATAATATTTATTTGCCGGCACGTGCGGCAGCATCAAAGACTCAGACACGGACACACTACACTGAACGACACCATCATGCCATTCGCGACAGCGTTCTTTGACGGCGACAATACTACAATAGTGTTGACAAAGGATTATATTAAGTGTGAAAGGAATTATTTCATCATATTTGATGATGATTGTCTGATGCACGCGGACCCACGGCAACAGTCAATGATGTTGCCAACGTTGAAATGGATACATGAAATGCGCCGCCGAGCCGTTCCTTTCCCCGACCTAGCCAAAGCATTCTTTGACGGCGACGATGAAAGGGTCTTGTGGGGTTTAACTGTGACATGTTTTCACATTCTGATCGTTGTCTCTGAACATTTTATGGACATATCATTTGTTTAGCACAAGTAGCAATTGTAATACAATGTGTTATTCATCAAACCGGCTTCGTTTCTTCGGTAAGTTTTTCACGTTTATACTGACAATTTTGTGACCCAAATGTCAATTTGTCTCGGCAAATTACTGTATTTAAAGCCGCACCCCAACTTTGGCGTTTTGGTCCTCATTTTGGCAACACACTACTGTATTAGAAGCCGCGGCTAGTAATACAGGATTTACGGTAGTACTGTAATTCATTTAGAATTGTTTTTTTAACTTATTTATACCTGCTTGTTATTATCGTACGTAGATCTTCATGAAATTAATGATCACATTTATTAGGTAGAATATTTTTTATTATTAGGGGAGGATTAATTGTTGGCAACAGGTAAAAAAGAAGACATTTTGATTTACTGATTTAGAGCAGTTAAGGAATGGGATGGAAGGTTTATAAGATTCAGAGCTGACTCTAAATGATCCAAGGTATTCGTCAATTATGCTGTTAGCCTGCTTATTTACCTAGCTGCTGGGCTCACTATGTATATGTCATCTGATTTAAAGATCAACTGTCCGTATCTCCAGTTTGAAATAATGGACAGTCATTACATAAACTTTTTGCAGCATTAAATGTTTTGTATATGGGAAGTTAAGACTATTATGTTTGTTTTGTATCAGGTTTACGTCTGAAGAACCCATTGTCGTGTTCGCCAGGAAGCAGCCATTTGATGACAAACAGCGGTTCGATTTGCAGCACGGGCGAGGAGTCTACCCACCTGCTGCTCTACCTACAGAACCATCACCCCCATGCCTCAACATCCACCAATAGTGTTTGTTTGACAAGATCAATGAATTCTGCGGACATCAACTGTCCAGAGCAAAGCCGCACCAGTCCACTGCTGCAATAGTCTGCCCATCACGTGAAGTGGCTGCTGCCATTGGCACATAAAAAAATGACAGAAGAAGCGGTGATTGTGTCGTGCTGTGTCAGAAACAGACAGAACACATGGCTAGGTTCTGTGAACATTTTACTGTCGATTTCCGATTTGGTGCAGAATGTTCTAAAGGGATATCTCTGGAACTATAAGAGCTGCAAAGGTGAAATTTCACCACACTGTGCATATTGAGGTGGTCTACAACTGTGCCAAATTTCACATTCCTGTGAGCTGTCTTCATGTTGCAAATGTATTAAAATACTTCATTAAACTTTAAAGCTGTTTTTCTCAGAATCGGTTTTCAGAAAATGACTTGGTACACCTTCTCTTTATAAAACCTCTTGATTTTCCTACTTATCCTGATTTTGCTGTGCTGGGTCACATATTGTTGGTATGTGAGTCAAAACTGTTGGCGTGTGAGTCAAAGTTGTTGGTGTGTGAGTCAACATTGCTTGTGTGTGAGTCATGGATGTTACCTGAGTCTTCTGTAGTTGATGTTTAAACAGCTCCCAGATGGCATCCTTCTCCTCCTTGTCAACAAACTCCTTCACGGCTTCACCCATTCCTTTCTCAGACAGCAAGTTCAAGCGCTTAGTCTAAAGCAAATCAACTCTCACGCATAAATAACATGAAAGAAATATTTACGAAGTGACCCATGCATTAACACCTTGAAGATGACAATATGCAGGGAGAGTTTATTAATTAGCTAATACAAAGTATATTCAACATTAAAAATCATCATGTTAGTATAGTAAATATAAATAGTAATTTTGTAATTAAAGCCATATGCATGGATGTTACAGCCATACAAAAGAAATCTCAGCAGCGACTGCATGTTCTTCAAAAGTTGCGAGCTTTCAACATTGAGCCAAAACTTCTTCAACGTCTCTACCGTAGTATCATTGAGCCACTCATAACGTATTGCAGTACTTGTTACTATCCTTCTCTCTCACACGTTGCTGCCAAGATCATTGGTTTACCTACACCAATGCTGTCCCAAATGATCGACCTTGAAGACAGCTCGTGCTGTCACTGCTGAGTCTGATCACCCTCTCTTTACATAATTTCATGTTCTTCCACCTCGAAGGAGATATCATTGTATAAAATGCAAAACAGCTCGCTATAGCAGGAGTTTTGTGCCGGTGGCTATTAGAATGTTAAATAAGTGATATTGATGCCAATGGGTTTGCTTATTTGTGTGGTTACATTCTGCATTTCATCTGTATTTTGTGACTCTTTTCTTTATATATTTTAGATGCGATCATGAGTTGTACGATGTATCCTTTTTGAAGACTGAATTGAAAGCACTACATATGTAAATATAAAAACATGGCAATCTTGAAAATGTCATTACCAGTTTATAGGTATTATTTTTGTATTTAACTTAGAATGGTGTCTTGCTTATTTTAAGATATTTTCTAAATAAACATATCTAGGGAGAAATGGAGATGCAGAAATAGAAACAGAAACACAGACCTGATCGGCCTTGGTGAAGTATTCCTTGACCATGTCCTCCACTCTGGCCGTGTCCAGACCTTCTGGTCTAAGGTCCAGTATGCACTCCGTGTCTCCAACTAACAAACATAACACAGTTCAAGTGATGTCAACACATGTCAAACACATGTCAAACACATGTCAAACACATGTCAAACACATGTCAAACACATGTCAAACACAGGTCAAACACAGGTCAAACACATGTCAAACACATGTCAAACACATGTCAAACACAGGTTAAACGCATGTCAAACGCAGGTCAAACGCATGTCAAACGCAGGTCAAACACAGGTCAAACACAGGTCAAACACATGTCAAACACAGGTCAAACACATGTCAAACACATGTCAAACACATGTCAAACACATGTCAAACACATGTCAAACACATGTCAAACACATGTCAAACACATGTCAAACACAGGTCAAACACATGTCAAACACATGTCAAACACATGTCAAACACAGGTCAAACACATGTCAAACACATGTCAAACACATGTCAAACACATGTCAAACACATGTCAAACACAGGTCAAACACAGGTCAAACACATGTCAAACACATGTCAAACACATGTCAAATACAGGCCAAACACAGGCCAAACACATGTCAAACACAGGTCAAACACAGGTCAAACACAGGTCAAACACATGTCAAACACATGTCAAACACATGTCAAACACAGGTCAAACACAGGTCAAACACATGTCAAACACATGTCAAACACATGTCAAACACAGGCCAAACACATGTCAAACACAGGCCAAACACATGTCAAACACAGGTCAAACACATGTCAAACACATGTCAAACACATGTCAAACACATGTCAAACACAGGTCAAACACATGTCAAACACAGGTCAAATGCATGTCAAACGCATGTCAAACACATGTCAAACACAGGTCAAACACAGGTCAAACACATGTCAAACACAGGTCAAACACATGTCAAACACATGTCAAACACATGTCAAACACATGTCAAACACATATCAAACACATGTCAAACACATGTCAAACACAGGTCAAACACAGGCCAAACACATGCCAAACACATGTCAAACACAGGTCAAACACAGGTCAAACACAGGTCAAACACAGGTCAAACACATGTCAAACACATGTCAAACACATGTCAAACACAGGTCAAACACATGTCAAACACAGGTCAAACACATGTCAAACACATGTCAAACACAGGTCAAACACATGTCAAACACATGTTAAACACAGGTCAAACACATGTCAAACACAGGTCAAACACATGTCAAACACATGTTAAACACAGGTCAAACACATGTCAAACACAGGTCAAACACATGTTAAACACAGGTCAAACACATGTCAAACACATGTCAAACACAGGTCAAACACATGTCAAACACATGTTAAACACAAGTCAAACACATGTCAAACACAGGCCAAACGACGCAATCCTTTCCAAGTTTGTATACTCTGTTTGAGTTTTCACTTCAGATAACTGACTAACAGCAGCATTGTAATCACAAACAAACGCTCTCACAATCAATCAAGTATGATGTATAATTGCATTACAACGCAAATTGTTTACTTCAGAACCCAAAGATCCAGGCAAGTAATATCTAGCCATATGCTGACGATTGCCAACATTAACTAAAACTGGTATTGGGAATTTATAATATCCAAGACTGGTTATCTAGTCGATCGCCATCAATCATCAAAGTTGCATAGCACATTGGATACATCTATATCTCTGTAGAGTATTATAATTCACTGGGCAACTGATGCCAGACCTGAAGTTAACAGTTAACACACAAATTTATGTTTGACTGATAACTGCTGACACTCAAGTTTACAAGCCAGATAACGTACGATGTTTATCATGAACCAATCAATCGTTGATAAAACTGACTATTCAGATCAACATTGATGTAAACAATAAGCAACTCTACCGTGGTCGGAGCCCTTGTGGTCTGGATTGAGTTGTCTTCGCCGATGGAATAAGATCATGTCTTTGGGGTTGGCCACACGATCCACAAACTTCTGTCCAAACCTAGCAAACAATGCATCACAACACATTCATTTAGCACGGTCAGACATCTCTCTTACTCCGGTAGTCCTGCTATTAGCATTCACTACGAGGTTTATGTAACAGACACAATGTATTGTTTTGGCATCTTGTAACATAAAGATAGTGCCGTGATTGTCTTTATGTGCTGATTAAATGCATTTTGTGGTAGCCCTTATATAATGATAATTGGTTATTCTAGTCGAGAATATATTAAAAATTATATATATGTATATGTATGTATATATATATATATATATATATATATATATAGTATACACTGATAATAGCGGATGATTGTGTGTAAACATTATTGGAATAGTAGACATTGTTAATGCCACCCAAATAGCCACTGTGTGGCCGCAGTAGCAGCCTGTCATCTTCAAGTGTCACACACAATGTGGCCACAGTAGCAGCCTGTCATCTTCAAGTGTCACACACAATGTGGCCACAGTAGCAGCCTGTCATCTTCAAGTGTCACACACAATGTGGCCACAGTAGCAGCCTGTCATCTTCGAGTGTCACACACAATGTGGCCACAGTAGCAGCCTGTCATCTTCAAGTGTCACACACAATGTGGCCACAGTAGCAGCCTGTCATCTTCAAGTGTCACACACAATGTGGCCACAGTAGCAGCCTGTCATCTTCAAGTGTCACACACAATGTGGCCACAGTAGCAGCCTGTCATCTTCAAGTGTCACACACAATGTGGCCACAGTAGCAGCCTGTCATCTTCAAGTGTCACACACAATGTGGCCACAGTAGCAGCCTGTCATCTTCAAGTGTCACACACAATGTGGCCACAGTAGCAGCCTGTCATCTTCAAGTGTCACACACAATGTGGCCACAGTAGCAGCCTGTCATCTTCAAGTGTCACACACAATGTGGCCACAGTAGCAGCCTGTCATCTTCAAGTGTCACACACAATGTGGCCACAGAAAGCAGCCTGTCATCTTCAAGTGTCACACACAATGTGGCCACAGTAGCAGCCTGTCATCTTCAAGTGTCACACACATTTTTGTGGCCAAAACCAGTAGCAGCCTGTCATCTTCAAGTGTCACACACAATGTGGCCACAGTAGCAGCCTGTCATCTTCAAGTGTCACACACAATGTGGCCACAGTAGCAGCCTGTCATCTTCAAGTGTCACACACAATGTGGCCACAGTAGCAGCCTGTCATCTTCGAGTGTCACACACAATGTGGCCACAGTAGCAGCCTGTCATCTTCAAGTGTCACACACAATGTGGCCGCAGTAACAGCCTGTCATCTTCGAGTGTCACACACAATGTGGCCACAGTAGCAGCCTGTCATCTTCAAGTGTCACACACAATGTGGCCACAGTAGCAGCCTGTCATCTTCAAGTGTCACACACAATGTGGCCACAGTAGCAGCCTGTCATCTTCGAGTGTCACACACAATGTGGCCTCAGTAGCAGCCTGTCATCTTCGAGTGTCACACACAATGTGGCCACAGTAGCAGCCTGTCATCTTCGAGTGTCACACACAATGTGGCCACAGTAGCAGCCTGTCATCTTCAAGTGTCACACACAATGTGGCCACAGTAGCAGCCTGTCATCTTCAAGTGTCACACACAATGTGGCCACAGTAACAGCCTGTCATCTTCAAGTGTCACTCACAATGTGGCCACAGTAGCAGCCTGTCATCTTCAAGTGTCACACACAATGTGGCCACAGTAACAGCCTGTCATCTTCAAGTGTCACACACAATGTGGCCACAGTAGCAGCCTGTCATCTTCAAGTGTCACACACAATGTGGCCACAGTAACAGCCTGTCATCTTCAAGTGTCACACACAATGTGGCCACAGTAGCAGCCTGTCATCTTCAAGTGTCACACACAATGTGGCCACAGTAGCAGCCTGTCATCTTCGAGTGTCACACACAATGTGGCCACAGTAGCAGCCTGTCATCTTCAAGTGTCACACACAATGTGGCCACAGTAGCAGCCTGTCATCTTCGAGTGTCACACACAATGTGGCCACAGTAGCAGCCTGTCATCTTCAAGTGTCACTCACAATGTGGCCACAGTAGCAGCCTGTCATCTTCAAGTGTCACACACAATGTGGCCGCAGTAGCAGCCTGTCATCTTCAAGTGTCACACACAATGTGGCAACAGTAACAGCCTGTCATCTTCAAGTGTCACACACAATGTGGCCACAGTAGCAGCCTGTCATCTTCCAGTGTCACACACAATGTGGCCACAGTAGCAGCCTGTCATCTTCAAGTGTCACACACAATGTGGCCACAGTAGCAGCCTGTCATCTTCAAGTGTCACACACAATGTGGCCACAGTAGCAGCCTGTCATCTTCCAGTGTCACACACAATGTGGCCACAGTAGCAGCCTGTCATCTTCAAGTGTCACACACAATATGGCCACAGTAACAGCCTGTCATCTTTGAGTGTCACACACAATGTGGCCACAGTAGCAGCCTGTCATCTTCAAGTGTCACACACAATGTGGCCACAGTAGCAGCCTGTCATCTTCCAGTGTCACACACAATGTGGCCACAGTAGCAGCCTGTCATCTTCAAGTGTCACACACAATGTGGCCACAGTAGCAGCCTGTCATCTTCGAGTGTCACACACAATGTGGCCACAGTAGCAGCCTGTCATCTTCAAGTGTCACACACAATGTGGCCACAGTAGCAGCCTGTCATCTTCAAGTGTCACACACAATGTGGCCACAGTAGCAGCCTGTCATCTTCAAGTGTCACACACAATGTGGCCACAGTAGCAGCCTGTCATCTTCGAGTGTCACACACAATGTGGCTACAGTAACAGCCTGTCATCTTCAAGTGTCACACACAATGTGGCTCACAGTAGCAGCCTGTCATCTTCAAGTGTCACACACAATGTGGCCACAGTAGCAGCCTGTCATCTTCGAGTGTCACACACAATGTGGCCACAGTAGCAGCCTGTCATCATCGAGTGTCACACACAATGTGGCCACAGTAACAGCCTGTCATCTTCGAGTGTCACACACAATGTGGCCACAGTAGCAGCCTGTCATCTTCGAGTGTCACACACAATGTGGCCACAGTAGCAGCCTGTCATCTTCGAGTGTCACACACAATGGGGCCCTACAGTAGCAGCCTGTCATCTTCAAGTGTCACACACAATGTGGCCACAGTAGCAGCCTGTCATCTTCAGTGTCACACACAATGTGGCCACAGTAGCAGCCTGTCATCTTCGAGTGTCACACACAATGTGGCCACAGTAGCAGCCTGTCATCTTCGAGTGTCACACACAATGTGGCCACAGTAGCAGCCTGTCATCTTCGAGTGTCACACACAATGTGGCTACAGTAGCAGCCTGTCATCTTCAAGTGTCACACACAATGTGGCCACAGTAGCAGCCTGTCATCTTCGAGTGTCACACACAATGTGGCCACAGTAGCAGCCTGTCATCTTCGAGTGTCACACACAATGTGGCCACAGTAGCAGCCTGTCATCTTCAAGTGTCACACACAATGTGGCCACAGTAGCAGCCTGTCATCTTCAAGTGTCACACACAATGTGGCCACAGTAGCAGCCTGTCATCTTCGAGTGTCACACACAATGTGGCCACAGTAACAGCCTGTCATCTTCAAGTGTCACACACAATGTGGCCACAGTAGCAGCCTGTCATCTTCAAGTGTCACACACAATGTGGCCACAGTAGCAGCTTGTCATCTTCGAGTGTCACACACAATGTGGCCGCAGTAACAGCCTGTCACAGTGAAATGGTTAACGAAGCCAAACTCCCTTGGGTCATCAACAGCTACCTAGTACCTACCTCTGAATGCTGAAGAGTTCAAAGCCACCGCTGTAGTCGACCCTGAGTCTGATGAGTGGCTTCTCTGGCTGCTTCGAGTTTCCACTGCGATCCCTCTCTACGACAACACAAACACGAAACATCAAATATATACATGATACCATATATTACAAGAACCCAACCATGTGATTAACTTGGACCACACTGTGTCCTATAACACAACATGAGTACATGAGATGGTTTTAGCTGACATTTTATAAATAACTTTTTAATAACAGCCAACACATACCTGCTTGCTCTAACAGCTCTGTGACTTTCTGGGCGCAGTAAATTTCTATGTTCTTGGCAATATCCGGATCGCCAGGGTTAAGACTAGTGTCACACAGAACGATGTCCTCCATATAAAATGGCCGCACTGTCGTTAGCGGAAGCTTGTGCAGCTTGAAGTTCCTCTGTTTCACATACAACAGTCCGACATGTTTTGCCCTAGACTCGCCTTCCGATAGAGACGTAGCGACCGAACTCCCGGGCTGTGTGACATAGAAGTTCTGAATGCCATTCCACACGGGCGTAATTTTACACTCGTGCTCATGACCCCAGAAGACGAGGTCGATGAAGTCGTCGAGAAACTGCTCGGGGATGTAGTTGGTCGTGCTGTGCTTTGTTCGGTTCTGGTGCAGAACGAACAGATTGAACCAATCCTCCTGACTCTCCTTCGGTCGCAGCATCGCCACCTTCTTGTGCACAAACAGTCGGTGCAGTCGTTCGTCTCGGAGTGCCCCGAGTCCGTACAGAGCCAACTTCGTCTCTCCCTTCTGCAACAGCAGTGGGCTCACCTCAATCTTTTCCAAAGACTCGTGTTTACCGAAGTAGTTCACCAGGCCCGCCGCGTTCAGCAGGTCGAGCGAACACAGGTTGCCCTGTCCAGCCGGGTCGTCATGGTTACCGTGGATCGAGAACACTGGGTAGGCTATGTTCAGGTTCGGGTCTTCGTAGTTGACGGTCGGGAAGTGAGTGTGGCCAAAGTTGAGTGACGGGTCGCTGAGGAATTCCACCTGGCACGGCTTGTCACCAAGACAGTACTTGCGTAGCAGTGACAGGCACCCGTGCATCGTCTTCCTCGACGGCTTGTTATCGTGGAACAAGTCGCCGCCCAGCAGGACAAAGTCAACGTCATTCTTCTGTGCCAGCACGAGGATTTCTTCGAAGGTGACAAGGGAGTCGTTGCCTCTGATCGGGTCTTTCTCCTGGTAGCCGAGGTGACAGTCCGTGGCCAGTAGTATCTTCATCGTGTCCTGCTCGTCGTCTGCTGGGTCCGGCGCCATGGTTGAAGAGACAACCTGCACAAACACATGTCTCATATTCTCAATTTATAAGTTAAATATACCATTAATTAATCGTGATCATTTGCAATTTTCTACCCATCTGCGGAACATGACATTATTACGGTGTTTGAACTCAGTTGAGCTTAACTCAGCTGATCATGAATGTATTGCGGTATCTAGTAATTTTAATACACTATGTGTTCTCACTGATCCACATAACATGCTCTGGCCATAGACCGCTTTAGTTTTTCATACAGGCGTCTTTTACAAGATTTGGATTTTGCTAGTCTACTTTTGTTTACAAGTACCGGTATGTCTTCATCTTTAATTCAGTTCAGACTTCTCAAAACAACTCTAACAATAACAAAATTTATATAGACTTGACGCAATGTGTGTTGGAGATTTCAGATATTTTACCAAAAATTTTGTGATCTTTTACGTTCTCACCTAACCATGAAAACTAGCTCTTACAGCCGCCAAACGTCTCACATATCTTATATATATATATATATACATATATATATATACACATATATATATACATATATTCCGAGACCCATCGTAAAAAAATGAGTCGGATGTCAGTAAAATAGATTTCCCATAAATGCCGTTTTCGTGAGAATCCAACAATTTGTCAGCAGATTTTCATTAGTATTCACTTTATAAGTTTTCAGCATTGGTACTGTCTAGTTTGTTTTATGTATTTTGGTGTCATGTTTGAAGAGCTAGGGCTATACAAAGCATTACGCTTGAATTTCATGAAAAGACATGGAAAAAGCCGCTAATTGCACACGGTCTTTGCCACTAAATTTGGGACGATCCTTTATAACACGGGCATCACGATTAAGCTTGGCATGTTATCAGTCCATACATGTATGGGCAAATTTATGTTAATAAATGTGAATCGTGACCTACAGATAGGGCTGGGATCAATTCGATTCTTTCAATTCCAATTCATTGCAATTCCTTTTATTCCATTCCAATTCTTTCAATTCATTTTTTTTTCAATTCCAATTCAATTTTTTTTCAATGTCACTTCAATTTCTTTCAATTAATTTTTTACAATTCAAATTCCATCTATAATTATTCAATTCCATTTCCTGTTTGAACACATAACAAAAGTTAACCATAAAATTATACGATTAATGTGCAGGGGGGTATAGAGCATCTTATGTATTGATATATTTATATAATCAGTTTTAATATATATTATCTTTAAAAAAAATCTCAAATATCTATTAAAATAAAGAAACCATAACATACTACAATAAATGAATAATAAATTGGTTACACTTTGGACTGTTTGGAGATATCCTGGCTTCACTCCTAGTACCTGGATAGTGCTGCTATCTGCTTAGTACCTGCCATTGGGAAAGCCTTGTTATCTGGGCAATTTCAATGGTTCTTTGAAGCAGGCCCCAGCCAGCACTCAAGGCAGTAAGATTCCCGCTCCAATTCCAAAATTGAATTGGAATTGAATTGATCAATTCCAATTCATTTTGAATTGACCCCAGCCCTGCCTACAGATGCGTAAACAACGACATAGCAACATCACCCGGGGCACTGGTTACCACCCAGATTGCGCTACTGATTGGTGGAGCAAGAAGGTGATATAAGTAATCTGTACATGTGGTGGTTCACTGCATGTGTCTATATGCAAATTGCTGTCTATGACCCAGATTTTCATTTATAAACAAAGATGCTATTCGATGTCCGACAATGGCGTAGCTTTTTTGTTGAAGCCAAGCTATATAAATTACCCCTGTTACAAGTCTGCCCTGTCACAGTTAGCAGGAAACTAAGTGTCGCTGGAGACTGCCACAGTTGATTTAGTGTCTGTGTCTGATGAGTATGAGCCACAAGGAGAGACTGCGGGCATGGGTAGGAGATGAGGCGGGCGGTCACATGCCATGGCCTTGGCTTGACCGGGAACTGTCATCTGCACCCGTGAATGACCGCTGTGCTAACAACATCCAAGCGAGGACATAGTCGGTCTAGAAGCTACAGACGATTTATCTTGACACTGTCACAGATCTCTTGTCATTATATAGTTCGTTATTCTTAAGTATTAAACTTGTTAAATATAACCATCTGTTGTGATTCTTACTAATGAAGCTAATTATAGGTACGATAACTTTCAGCAATTAATTGTGCTGCTACTCTTCTAACAAAGATCTTCTTTTCATATTAACAGAATGTCTTCAGCGTGCCATTGTCTATTCATATTCCGAATTTCAGTAAGATCTGTCCGTGGTAACTAAGGTACATTTCATGAAATATGACAAATAGTTGTTGAAACTTTGAAGGCAGTTTTCTCAGTTTGAACATTTCTATCCCACAAGACCACACCTTTGGCGAGACATAACTTCACTTATAATCGACATATCTTCTTACATTATACATCATGTGAATAACTTATTTTAAAAAATTACCGACATCTGACTACACAGTAGGTTACAAAACAACAAACAAACAAAACTTGGGCAAACTTGACATCACCTGGTGCAACTATGCGTAGCTCAGTGACTACCATAACATTTGTATTTAGTTGCGATGACGCTAACTACCCCTAATCCTTCAGTATACTGCTAAAAATCAGTGACACCTCAACACAGTACCGATATTATGGTAATCACAGAGCTTACATGTAGCCACTGGCCCACCACTGATGATGTTGAGTTGCTAGCGAGTTTTGCTCGTGGTTGTTTTATGACTTTTACTGTTTCAGTAATATGATTTTATTTTGTAACTTAATCTTGTGTACATATGTGTGGGATTGTATTAGATATATGAGAACTTTGGTGGCTGTAGGTTGTCTAGCCGAATAGTGGCAATGATTGTATACAGCGTGGGAGGGGTGATTGTATACAGCGGGGGAGGGGTGATTGTATACAGCGGGGGAGGGGGTGTGTGTGTGCACATGTTATTGAGTGTGAGGTGCAATTAAGTCAGGCGGCTGAGCCTGAAATCAGCTACTTACGCCAGTTACGTTTTCACCCTGAACTAATTATTTAGTATTACGTTAAGAGGTTTATCGAAAGGCTAAGTTTATTCCAGTGAATTACTGTTTTTTTACCAAAAATGAATTAATAATTTTTGACGTTTTCATAATTAGGTCAGAAAGTAAAACATCGCTAGGTGTGTTTTTTAAACGGCATAGAACGTTAGGACGATTCTTGTCCTCATCAATATAAGGCCAGGCCCAGATTTCCCTTACTCAGCATTCAAGCAATCGAGGAATTTTTTGGCATGCTAGGCCAACTTATCTGGTACTGCAACGAAATGACACCTATTACTTATGACACACTTGCAAGGAAAAGTTTCATTAACATTGTTGCAACTCAAAGGGCACTTACCTTTACGAATTAATTTACAATTTAGGGTTTTATAGTGTGGCTGGATCAGTTTCTCTAAGGACGGGTTTCTCTAAAGGCATTCGTTCTCTAAACAACTGTCAAAAACTAATCCTTCCCGCCAGACGGCGGCTACACGCAACTTCCGGTACACGGAATTGCGGGAATTCACGATTCCTTCTCCAAGGAGATCACCGTCAACAACGACAAAACTACAACTGACAGGTGTTTTTTGTCTCAGGTTGTTTACAGAGGTTACATACAACTTTATTGCATTTCGCAAATTAAGCTCCTTCATAAATGTAATTCTGCTAACAGTGCTAATATACGATTGTCGTGATGTGTTGCAGATAGTTGAAAAAGCCAGCCAGAAACTTGAGCGACACCTGCTGCGCCTAAACGTTCGTAGCGACCGCTGTGCTGGATTCAACTGATTTTTGACGTAGGTGTGGTGACAACCTGCATGCGTGAAGGATTGCTAACCAGCCACAAACATTCTTTTTGGAATTCAAGCCATTTTTAATATAACCAGTTACCCGGAGGCCGGTAAACAAAAGCCAAGATGGGGAAAGGCAATGCCGGCGATGATGGCAAAGGGTTCACGAAGACGGACATGGAGCGGATGGGGATATTCCACGAGATGGGATACATCACCATTGGCGACAATTATAAAGGCAGCAGATACTGTAAGTATCAGAAACACAATGCTGTAGCTGATTGCAATCTATTGATTTATAAATTACGAGTGCATAGTTGTTATCAAATGAGTATAGGGCCTATAGTATATAATTATTTAGTCGGAATGCCCCTCTCCCTGAATGCCGCAAACCTAGTCGCAATGCCCCAACCGCGAAGTCGCAATGCACCACTTTTGGTCAGAATGCCCCAGTGATTTTACTATTGTCAAAACATGTTAAAACATTACATTTTATTATTGTCAAACTTATATATATATGTATATAATACAATAATAGACATTACATTACATAATTTAATGAATAAACGGAATTATGTTTCGTTGATTATCTGTACATTACTGAAAATATAACTTAATTTATGTTTTGTCTCTGTATATTTCTCCGTATGTTTCATCTTCGTGCGATTGTCAAACCTATCATGAAAATTAATATTGAAACACGTACAAGTACAACTGGAATGCATTCAATAATGTAACAAAAAAGATGTTAGTATTATATTTAAATTGTTTTTAATATATTTATAATTATTATATATAATATAATTATTATACACTGTATATATAATTATTATATATATAAATATTATATATATATATAATTATTATATAATTATATATAATTATTATATAATGTATATATAATTATTATATACATGTATATATAATTATTATATACATGTATATATAATTATTATATACATGTATATATAATTATTATATACATGTATATATAATTATTATATACATGTATATATAATTATTATATACATGTATATATAATTATTATATACATGTATATATAATTATTATATACATGTATATATAATTATTATATATATATAATTTTATTGCGGCACGAAACAAATACAACTGGAACGCATACAATAATCTAACCAAAAACATGTTAGTATTATATAAAATATGTTTCCAACCATACTCCATAATTATCGATCGTGTAGTGGACTGTCGTTCGGAAGACACAGTATAATTAAGGGGTGCCACTCACATTCCGTCGTCGTTCCCCGACATTCTGTAGTTCACCCCCCAGGGCCTTTCCGTCACTTATAAATATATACCTTATTCTACATCATTTCTATCACCATACTGACAGATGAGTTACATTAATTGTGCCAGTATTCAATGATAAACAATGTATAAATGTCATTCAAAGCACACAGATATGTATCAAGTTAATTCCGGCAGTTACAGAGCCTCATAGTTAATGGGGTCCGTCAATCTTGATCAACACATTCCACCAATTTTTTACGTAAGGTATCTTCTTTAAATAAATTAGTATCCTATTCAATAGAAATTGTTGATCTTGGCCCATCTTGCTATAAAGTATTTATTGTAAACATATGTAACTTTCCACTTTTGTTCATTTAATTTTCAGAGTTGTCATGACTGCAAAATAGCTATAACAAATCAGGGGATCAAGAAATTTTGACATTTTCTGGATTTATTTAATATGAAATGACCCTATAAGGCACTCCAAAATTCTTTGGGAATTTGGAGAGGACATTACCTTATAAAAGAATTTACACTTTGTTATCATTCGCCAAACAGAGGTGACCACATTCATCAGCATTCCATTGTTGAGTTTTTTTTAAATATAAATCCATTCAATCCATTGCTACAGTATACCTGGTGAGATTAATACAAACAAGCTCACTTCTAAGCAGTATTCAAGTAGCCAGCAGATAGGTGAATACACAAGAAAGCTGAGGTAGATAAGCAGCGGTTTGAAGGTGTGTTTTTAAATAAAATGTTTCAAGTGTGTTCATCAGACCATTACCATTTCATTGCAGTCGCATTCAATGACGCAGCATCAAAAGGGAAACAGATGATTCCTGGTGGTAGCAAAGAGAGATCTGCGCATCAACATGGCTATTTCGAAGAAACATTTAAGCGAGTGTTGGAAGGGGAAAGCTACAGTGATCCAATCAGAATACGAAGACTAGCACGTCGAAAAGCAAAAGAGCTGGACGTTGGGAAGCCATTTCTGCCAAGCAATGGTGATAAATTGATGTAAGTTTGTTTCATTTACAAATATAGTCTAAATGTATTAACATTCAAGTAAATAGATTTCATTATAAATAGGGTCATATTTGAATAACATTATACATACAGTAATATTATCAGTTTTGATGACTGGCAAATTGGGCAGAATATGCATGGGTGACTTCAGGCTTTCTATCACAGTACGTGGAGCTGTCCATGTTATTTAAACTAGTCATCCTCACCAGGGTTATTCTAATAAACTGTTGGCATATTATTCTTGGTTGTAGTTGCCAATTATATTTTTTTCTCATTAATTCTTCGATCTTGTATGTGAAACCCAAAAAGATGCCCATTGTTGCATTTAAAGGATATATTTTCATGCATATGAGTGTCACTAACATTTATTGTGGTCATAAGAGGGTGCCATATTTTACAGGACCTTTTTAGTAACAGTAATATATTACAATAACGGAGTAGCATAAAATATCCTTGCATTGATGTTTTAGTTTCTAATAATGGGATTATTAGGATACTGTTTAAACTTTTAGTCAACGTTTGTTTTGAGGAAACATGCTTTTTTGAGAAGTCAAACAAAGTTCAAATATTATTAATGGGGCCATTACTATTCATTGGTTTAATGTTTTGTTTGGTAGGTCAGGATTGGGGAGCTATTATGGGACGATTGGAGGAACCGTACCGTACTTCAACCCAGCAGGTAAACAGATCAAGGCAGCATTGCCATCAGGGAAGAATGTGCAAACAAACCCTGGGAAAAAGGGCACTGGCTACGGGTAAGTCACTGTAGAAATAGGTCAACTCATTACTGCTTATGTGGAGTAATTGATGATTGTTACACACTGAGGAATAACAGGCTAAGGATTTAGGAAGATTGTACACTCTTTGTTATAATCTAAACAATGATGTAAACAGGTAAAAAAAGTGTGTCTCGTATATATGTTATTTTGTAGATATTTTATACCATATTTGTAGATATTTTTATACCGTATTTGTAGATATTTTTATACCATATTTGTAAATAATTATTTAATTGTCAACTTAATTATGCATGTTAAGATTTATATGTGAAATATGCATGTGTCATAAAAATGCATAATGATTACATTACCTAAAAGTGGCACACCATAAACTAAAGTTTGGGACCGGCTTTGTCTTGATCACAATATGTGGGGCATATGACTTGTAATGTTGTCGTTACATTTGTTAGATATGTACAGTGTGCACTGTTTATGCTGTAGGTATGTTGGAGTAACAATCAACCCCTACCAGTCACATGCAGCAGAGGATTTTGATCGGACCAAGAAGCTTGCTAAGGTATGCATTAATAATAAATCATGAATCCAGGGCATATTATTTCCATCCAGTGAGACGGGGACACATTTCCGACTATGTACGGTTTAATGTATCTCGATGCTTACATGAAAACAACAGGCAGGTGTAGTTCATTTTCTTCATGCCTTCACCCTCTGTTTCCTGACTTGGTTTTTAAGTTCCTATGCCCTCATTCTTGAGGTTTTTCCACATCTTCCCTGTGATGCATGTGAGGGCTAGGAGAACAAGGAAGTGAACACGGAAGGTGGAAACATGGGTTCAGGCAATCAGTCAGTAACACAGTTTCTGTGACTAAGACTATTATTGATATTGCTGTGTAATGGTACTAATATTGTGTTAAATTGAAAATTCATACCACATCAATTTCCCATTTGTCAACTAATAAAGGTTATTGTATTCTCTCATTCCGGAAGCTCTTCTTTCTTCGGTGTCACTAACTCCACCATCCTGTCATTTCAGTCGGAACAGGAGGCCCATCGGCAGTCCTTGAAAGGTTCTGCCTTCAAACCGACATTGTATCCAATGGCGTACTTCAACGAGAACCCTTACCGCTCAGACAAACCCCTCGGACCACCCAAGAAGGTGTCACCCAAGATCCAAGTCACACCATTCAAACCGAGCTCTCCAGCCAAGAAGGTTAGTTAGGAACACAGGCTTGTTGTCAGAGAAACACTTCCTGCAGACATCTGTATGCACTCTCAATTGCTTTTTTCTAGAAAATTGCATTGGATTCTGCATTCTCGGTGACTTGACATGTAAATCAACAGCATCACTTCAACTCAATATTTCAGCAGCACTACTGCATTTTATCAATAGTAACATCATATATATTCAAATAAAAAGTTTAATATTCAACAATTAATGCAGTTAGAATATATTTTAATTTAATAGTCATAAACGTGACAAATACATAATTGACTGAATAAACTGCCACTGTTAGTTACAGGTTGGTCTCCATCGGTAATATTTACAAAGTTAATTATTGCCAGCATTATTGACTTATGACTATCATCAGTTGTATCCAACAAAATACATCACTAATATTATAAATACAATATGTATAAGTAAGTTGTTATTTGTAAATCACCATCATTGACATAAGCAATGTCGTCCGTCATTATTGTAGTCGAAATTATTTGCAATAAGTTGCATAAAAAAAGAATAAATCTAAACAAATTCACCTGGGAGATAATCCATGATTAGTACTGTAACAGTAAGCTTGCTTAATACTATAATATGTATTAATACAAACAACTTGTCATGTTCAGAATGTTTATTACCAAGGTTTCTATATGTACGTGTCTACTGTTCTAACCCTAGCCTAGACTGGTCCACTATAAATACTGGCAGCGCCCACTATATATACTCTATATGCTAATTACCGTCCTTAAGTGGGTACTGCCCCTAGAGCCCATAGGTTGCTGCTGGGCAGCATGTCCAAATATACCCTCCCTGTTGGGATCAATTGGGGTATCTCGTGACAAGCACTATTGCAATGTTAAGGCGATATAGAACACGTACTTAGTCTACTTAGTTCTTACACATAGTGAATAACTGTGCTATAGAAACAATTTGAAAAGCAGACATCAATGCCGCAATAGGAGCCTAGCTGTTGTATTCAAGTGTCACATACTTTGTGGCCATAAGAGGTACGATTGTACATTTTGGATTAGGAATCTGAGTGGCAACAAGATTGCAATACGAACAGTAGTGAGTTGGTATTAAATGTTTCTGCACAAGGAATCATGATCAATATTGTGAGCAGTAGTGAGCTGGTACTTGATCTGTTTCAGCCTGGTGGCAGTGTGATAACAATATGAGCAGTAGTGAGTTGGTACTTGATCTGTTTCAGCCTGGTGGCAGTGTGATAACAACATGAGCAGTAGTGAGTTGGTACTTCATCTGTTTCAGCCTGGTGGCAGTATGATAACAATATGAGCAGTAGTGAGTTGGTACTTCATCTGTTTCAGCCTGGTGGCAGTATGATAACAATATGAGCAGTAGTGAGTTGGTACTTCATCTGTTTCAGCCTGGTGGCAGTATGATAGGCATGTTTGACCCGTACCCGTCGCACTCAGTGAACACCTACAAGAAGGCGTCGCTCTCTCGAGCCGTCCATGCAGTCAACAACACTGGCAAGACTTTCATGCCCAACGCTGGCCCAAAGTCAACACCAGTTTTCTCTACGGTCAACTGGTGTGTCGACAAGTACGTAGCCATATTGACCAAGGAAACTGAATATTAATTTGCTGAGATTGACTAATTATAAGTAGGTCAGCACATCAGTGTATGGCTTGTGCACTTGGAAAGGTTGTTACTTGGAAAATAAGTTGAGATTAGCAGGTTTAAAAGAGAACAAAACTTAACGAACTTTATTTCAAAGCCGTGCGAAGCATCTAGGTAAAACATTTGTGGGTCTGTCCGATATGTGCCATGAATGGTTGATCAATACACAATTTTATTTCAGCCGGTGGTCCACTGTAGATGCCTTACTTGAGTTCCAAACTTTACATTGACGCATTTGTTTCCATCTGTCCTGATGTACCAATGATATCAATCAGTTAAAGCATTGTTTATGGTGATGTTTGTGAAGTCCAATAGGATGTGCTAAAAATGCAGTGACCCCCAATCAGGAATGGTCTATCGATATTATGTTTGTATTGGCATAACTTTATGTCATACTAAACAACTTTCTCTCTCGTATTCAGGAAAGTGCACAAGCAGAACTACAAGTATGTCCAGCGAGTGATGACATACTGAGTGACGTCATCATGACGTGTCGACTCGCAGCCGTCTTGCCAAGTGTCATATGCAGCGTGTGGCAACTAACGATCAGACAAGACACGAACATTTACTCTTTTGAGAAAGTCTGTTTATTGTACATATCACGCATATACACGTAGCATCTGTCAGATCATTATTTCATTTAATGCACTCTAAAGCCACTCGTCTTTCCAAGTGATGTCATTTCACGTCTGTGATAATCTCTGTTCAGGTTCTGACAGTTGTCTAGTGTTAACGGAGAGACATGTGGTGTACACTAGTATCTGCTATGAGAAAGTGTGTGGCTAAATGTTTTGATATATTTGGTTTTGCTTACAATTACTGCTGTATAATCTGTATTAATGCACACTGTATGGTTCATGACAAAAATGCATTGTGATGTCACAGTATGTAATACGTGATGTCATCACGTTTTGTGATATCTATTTGTGGACCATGATATCATCATAATGTACGGTTCCAGATACTGCAAAGTGGATATTTAAAGATATTGCAACATTTACAGATATTTAAATCACACCATGTAAAAAACACATCCTCGGTTAATTTGGTAATCAGGTTTGGTGATATTCAAATATGTGTTGAGTAAATAATTTACGGAATCAAGATGAAGAAGTAATATAAAGAATTTATGTTGTTTGATCAGGGGCCTTGTGAAATTATGTTATATAGAGGCAGGGCTACATGTGAATGGTTGACAAATTAACTACATTAATTTAGTTATCATGTCCAGAATAATCACTAGCTGTTTGAAATGGTCTTACGATGCATAACTATGATGTGTTCTCAATCCCAAAAGTGCCTTACTGTAGTGGTAGAATATTGTACACTGCTGTATTTTAACAAAGCCGGTTAATAGACAAAATAATGTCTTAATTTTCAGCCATATCTACCTTAATTTTGTTGGTGGGGTGCGACCGCTTCTTAGGAAAAAAATTCACCATGTACCTTGAAGGTTTAATTTCCTAGATTTATAAATCAACATGTCTTAAATTTTAGAATGTATTTAAATACATTCCAGTAAATACATTTTCAAATGTCAAATCGAGAGTATACATCATGACTTGTAATTAATGTATGTCACTCATGTTTTATCATGATGACATTACCTACTGTACTAATAGCTACAACACTGTACTTGTCGATTCTGCAGTTGTATCTCTGTGTGCATGTGTGTTTAAATCAATCATGTTACATATTAAACGACAGTCATCGTTGAAGATGACATTGACATTTGTTAGTGTATTTTATTCGAGTACTACATTTTAAATGTGATCTACACGAGACAGGCAGTGTAGATGCTTTCCAAGTGGGAACTGAGCATCCTAGATGAATGTGTCCAGTATTATGAACAAAACAAGTACCCGGTAGTTAAATATGGAAACAAGAGTGATTTATTATCTTTCTGGCTTTTAAGGATCAAGATTGTATCATTGTTGTGGTCGCTTGAAATGAATAAAAAATGCAAAATCGTGTCAAGTTTGAGGCAAGGTGCAGTTGTTCTCTGACTGAGTTTTGTTAGAATAGTTAATACATATATTAGGTTGCTTTTTATTAATCACTTATAATGCAGACAACATATAAAAAAATAACTGTATAGTTTCTAGTTTGGATTCTGCTTTTGCTATCCACATATGGCCTGGTCATGAATATATCATCGGGTTGTATAATTAATCATAAACATCACAGCAAATTCAACAATGATTCGCATAAACAATGTATCAGCTTGTTGCGCAGAAAACAGCTAACTGATGCATCGATTTACAAGTCAAAAGTAGCAGAGAAAATACTTTTAATGTTTTGATACAGTGCACATCGAATAAACGTAACCTTAAAAGAATAACACAATCATAAAAGCTTTCTTTAAAACATTTATTGCCTACACTGCTTCGTACTCGCACGATTCACATACGCATAGTAATAAAAATGTGAAAAAAGAAACGTCATCACCGCCCCATACACGAGACTGTACACACAGAACCCGTGATTGAAGTACCCCACCAGGCAGTAGATAATTGCAATGACAAACTGTAGTATCTGTATCTCTGTCAACGCTTGTCTCCACCGAGACGGGACAGACACTTGGGGGCATGTACTCAAGGCATAATAGATGTACAAGAACACATGGACGAGTGAGTTGAGAGCAAGTAGCACTGCTATAGCTGGCCAGGCGCTGTGTTGCCACGCAAACTCACTAAGCAGTAGCATAGAGGCATGGTGATACACATGGAGGATGCTGATCTGATGTTTGCGATGTCGCAGAATCATGAACACTGTATCGAGTAGTTCGCCCAACTTGCACAGCCAGTAGAGTCGGAAGGCAAGCTGCAGCGCTGGTTGTGGTGTCTTGTCGAAGATGTGCTCGCTGTGCCACAGTCCGTGCAGAAACGCTGCACAGGTGGCAGCACTGCAGCAGCTGCATGTGAAGTTGTACAGCAGGAGACCCTGAAACCCAAGTTCTCAGTTAATTGGCACGAGTAAAGACCACAGCTCCCTCCCCTGTATGAGATCGTATGGTAGGAGTTTTCCATCATGCGTGATCTCATATGGTGGCCGGGAGATCTCCCCCATATGGGATCTCATGATTGGAGATTGTGATCTTGTGACCGGAGATCTTCCCATGTACACATGTGACCACATGCCAGGAGACATACTGGCATGTATGATAGAACTCTCTCATGTAATCTCACAGCAGTTCTCCCCCATGTGTGATATCATGTGTATGAGATCTTGCGAGATCTTGTATGACAGGAAAACTTCTCAAATGAGACACTTTTTTCCACTAAATAAAAAAATTGGCACTACCATGTAGGCAAAGTATTAACCTGAACTGTGCTCAACTTCTGGTCTGTTTCTATATCTGACCCACAAGTAACTGAACATTTACTAATAACATGATTTTAAGGTTTTCAACATGTGGGAGACCACCCAGTAAATGAATGCAGAGACTTGAAAGTGAATAATGGGATGAGTACGTATTTCCACATGTAAGACTAATTTTTAGACGTGCATGCGCCATTGAGGTAGTTTTTAGTTTTGTCATATTGTACATTTAATTTTTGATATTCTGTACGTAGAACTTACATTGTGTAAGTCTACTGGTGCTGTCCACTTCTGCCATGGCCGAGCAAAGACCACCAGAGAAAGGTAGACCAAAAACACTGGAAATGATCGGAGTTGCACAAGAAGCCAAATGAACTCTACCAAGGTCATGACTGTGTGTGTCAAGGTCAGTCTGCAACATATACGAATTGTATATTGCATCTAAAGTCGGTACAATAGTTGTGGGACTATTGCACCGACAGGTTTTCGATGCATTACAACATGGGAATGCACATGCCGTCGTTGCTGGTGTCAGATAACATGTTTAGAGTCTGTTAGAACCTTTGCCGAATTGCAGAATGTGCTACATTTGCTTGAGCAACAAACGCATAGTCAGTTTTATATGAAACGCCTGAACTTAGAAGAAAACAACGCCGAACACTGTTGAAAAACCGTCAAAAGATAGTACTGCCATGCACCGTCAATGTCAGTTTGATGGTGCATGGCAGATTTGGACCGAACCACTATTCTAAAATAGGGGTGTGAGTCAGACATGGGGTCAAATACATTTAAATACAAATACTTTTGAGGGATTCAAATACAAATACTTTTAAATGCAAATGTACAATATTTCAAAAACTTTTTCAAATACTTTTCATTTTCATTTACTCACACTGTGAGTTTGGGTTAGGTTTATAAGGTTAGGGTCATCAGAAAGGAAGGAAGTCAAGTCGGTCCCATACATATATATATATATATATATATATATATATATATATATACATAATTCAAACCCAACTGTTAATGGAACGCCGGCATGAGCAACCTCATCCTATTTTGGAATAATGGTTTGGTCCAAATTGACTGTCAGTGCAATAGTCGTGCGTTAATGGACCGACTGTCGGTGCAATATCCACAGCCTCAAATATAGTCCTCTGTAAAATACATAATAATAACATGTTCCTGCAATTGTGTGCAGCAGTATCCATTTTGTTCTTCTGTATCTGTAACTGGCAAAATTTCCTTAATACAGTGTATGGTGTTAATATGTTTTAGGCAGTGTGGAACCCATGATGCTGACACATATTCAAGTATTGGTCGGACAAGGGTTGTGTAGGTGTAAGGTGTAAATATTTGGTGTCGGTTTTCTTGAGGCTAATGTCGATCATTGTGAAGCATTTGGTGGGATCTTCAAAATTAATTTTCTAACAATTCTCAATAGTATGGTCTCTCAATTTCCTGTTTATGAGAAAGCCTACTCCTGCTTGGCCGTTGTTTGCCTATAGTAGGTGGCCGCTTTGTAAGGTTGTGAAATATTCTTCAGGTCTTTTATTCTTACTACGGAGATCCCGATTACGTACATCCCATATAAACCTGGTTTCCCTAAATTCTTCTTTGATTTCTCGTATGTGTTCATCTCTTAGAAGAGTTATGACGTTGTAGTCGCTATCTTTAATCTACTTACCCTCTTTCGGCGGCTCTTTTTGACCCTGAGATTCTTAGCACCCCCTGCACGCGTAGTCCTATTTGACCAGAGCTGCCTCCTTGGTCATAGACTCTTTCGGCGCAGCTATAGGAATTCTAATATAGACTACAGACCCGTTACAATCACACGCACATGTTCCACGCCACTCTCCCACTCATACTCCCCTGGCTTGCTGGAGCCGTGTGACCCTTTATTTTCAAAGAGACAAAGCTTTTTCACGCGCAGCGCCGCGCCGCGCGTCTACTACCTCGAGAACTCATAACACGTGTTTTTGTTGTTGTTTACAAATATACCGGAAGTTAGTTACACCCCCCTCCACGGGAAACCCGCATGTTATTTGCTTTTAGTTATAGCACGATTTTACTTACTTAGCCTTTACAGACGAATACATTTCATCATGGTAAGTTATACATGATTTTGCGAGAACTTCATAGAACAAATTTTGGTAGCGAGCGCTGGACCCAGTTGTGCAAACAGTTTTTATTATTAATTAACTGAATTATCGCTCAGCGCATACGGCCGATACGCGCTTGTCATTTTTATTAATTTAATTGTGGACATAGCTCATGTTTGCGTATACACTATTTGACCAGATCAATACAGCCGGAGATCGACTATATTCTATTTTGACGGTTGCTCAATGCTTCAGAGATTTGAGATTTTTTGAGAGAGAAAAATTATTTGAGTAAAATACTTTGAATTGAAGTTTGGGCATATGACAAAATTAGTTTAACCTTTTTCTTCAGCCAAAGGACAAGACAAAAGGTCTGAAGACAAAGGTGGTGCACCCAAACAGTCGTCAGGCCATGCAGCTTGCAAGATCCACATTCCGTGATGTGAGACTACAAAAGTTTGTATCAAAAGAGGATTACAGTGTATTGCATTGTGTACGTGTTGATGACTTGATCCCAATCCTATGGCTATGACTATGTGACTGTTAGCATCTGCCACTTTATACATGCTATGAGACTTGCACAAATGAATGTTATCCAGCAGATAATGTCCACACACTGTCTTATTCTCATTATGTAACAGTGAACATTATTACCGTTGTAATACTATTTATTATTCTTCAGAATGTTTGCATGATGATTTGCGTCTCATTCTGATATTATGTCATTAAATAATGTATACAAGTCATCCACCATAAACGATATATATATATATATATCATTTATAAGGTGTATCTAATACATATCTTGGTAAAACAAGCATCACAATAGTTTTCCTTTGAAACTATTGTACAACTAAAAGATGGATATCTGCTCAGATATAGTTGTGCTAAATATTAATTGTTGTTCCTTTTTTTTCAGGAAACAGAAAACAAAATCATTGAAAGTAGAATTTCTAGGTATGTATGCATAATATTTGATATTGTGGATGGTATAAATCACTTTTGAACAATCAAAATATGTCATTACGAGACAGTTGTCAACACAAGATGTTTCTGGTTGTGGTAAATTACATTAATCAAGTTTCAATGGATGTCTTTCTGACTCGGATCATGAATCATGCAACTCCATATTGTAGGCGAGAAACTAAAATGGTTTCAAGACAACCTGGAAGAAGAGAAACCTACGTACACAAAGGAAGAAGCCCAAGAGTTGATTGACAGGTCCGTTCATCTAGTTTGATTATGCATGGAATAAGGGGTCATTGGTAAAGTATGCCATGCTATTTTATGGAATTTTTAGACATCCCCCATCCCCACATTGACATGTACAACTCCCATAAAATTATACATTGTACTGTTTTGTCACAGAATTCTCTATAATTCATTGATGCCTATACTACTACTAGTCCATTGTTTACATATAAAATATGCTATTTCTCCCAAAACTGGCTGACTAATTAATGCTATTGACTCACTGCTCATCAGTGCTCGACAAACTAAATTAACTAATATTTCAAAAATTGTTACAAAATCAAATAAAACATAAAATTGTTAAATTTATGAAGTGCCATTCCAAAACACAGCCTTGTGGCTGGATAAAAAAGTTCAAGAGAAGATGAGTTTTAAGCTTACTTTAAAAACCAGTCATCATTGGTATTGATATCAGGTGTTATGGTAGCAAGTGACAGAGAGTTGGTGGTGTCACGCTGAATGCTCAGTCACCCCTCTGACACCTTGTGTGCCGGACAGATAATAGACTCTGCATTCAAAAACATTTGGATAAGGAAGATTGGGTAGTGATATCTGCTGCGTTGAATAAGAATTGTTGCAGTGTTTTTTGAGAATTGAGTTGATTATTGTTGCACTGTTCTTTCAATTATAATATGGCATATCGCATAAGGACTCTCCATTCTTTTTTATAAATGCTTTGATTGCATGGATTCATAAGTCCAATGTCATATTAAAACAAGATTCCTTATTACACAACTAAGAAATGTTGATTCACGTCTTGTTTTAAATTTTAATATGGTATTGTTCCAACTTGCTGAACATTTTCATGAATATGTTTTATTTCCTGGGTTAGATACCTGTGATTGTGTCACGTCGACTAACAGATGTGTTCCCTTCTCAGATACCTACACAGGTTTGATGACGAGCTTGAGCAGATTGAGATTGTGAACAGCATCAAGGGTCGAAGTGGACAACAACATGTGTCACGTAAACACGCCATCACAATGACGTTAGAGCAGGAGACTGGCGAATACAATGGCCAGGGATTGGGTATGTCAGATCTCAACGTTCTGTTCGCATGACACCTGGAGCTTAGTTTTTTATTTTGTTAAACTGATGTTGTTTCTATATTACAGTATTGCCTATGAATTTTATTGTTGCAAATTACATACATTTTGTTTACATATACAAAGTTTCAAAGAAATTGAACATTAAATTTCACACATCCTCACAGGTCAGGGGTCACTGTGCTGTGCTACCGTACCCCTGGCTGGTTGTCTTCGCAAACTGTGGGAGTGAATGGAGTCAAACTGGAAACATATAGCATCTGACTTCACAAGTCACTACTGCATCAGCCGTGAGATGTAACATGAACTCACCCAAAATGATATTACATGACCGGAGGCCAACCACACTCCTCATAGGCAATTTCATTGGCTGCCGTTAAAAGATTTTTCCAAAATGATGTGCCAGGGTCAGTGAATGCTGATTGTGCCTGTACTGATGTAATCAGCCACAGCACCCTGGCGTACAAGGGATTTAGAACCTTTTCCAGATGCTATTCTTCAATCTGCCAAGTGATTCCATTAATTTCTTTGTGCCATTATTCATTGTCCAATCCAAAAGTGCATCGCCTCGCGTGATGTGTTATAACCATGCCATCTCTTCCTGACAATTCCTGTCACTTCTTGTTCTTCTTGTTCCATTTTCTTTGCTCATTCTTTCTGTGAAATGAATCACTTCCACGTTCTCCACACGTGAATTTTTTTACAAGTGCCTCAAATCACTCACTAATTGTCTCCAGAGTTTAATTATAATCGGTGCAGAGAAGTCTAAATTCCCCACTCTTTCTTTTGACAAACAGATAAAAAGAAAATAATTCCTGTAACAATGATGCACTGTACCTTACCATGACTAAAATTGGATGAATTGATTTTTTTTAGAAATACCAGACATCATCAATGGGAAAAACTTAAAGGTGTTCAGGTGTGTATTTGACATTATCACAAATACTTTACCCCTACTTTTCCTCAATTTTGTCCAATAGTGACAAAGAATAACTAGTTATTGTTCTTGGTTTACGTATTTATATGCAATCCTACACAAATATATTATTCTGAATTCAAAGAATTATTCAAACACCACACGAGAAATGGTTATGCTGTGTTCAGTAATAATATTGTCTCAGGTGGAAGCCTTATGGTTTTGTAATTTAAAAAAAAAATTCTATAATACATGTACATTAAGATGACCAACACCAGTAGAATGGTGACGGACCCAATGTTCTGTCCTCAGAGAATGGACGGGAGAAATGCGGTTTACCCCGAACATAAAAATGAGGCAGTTAAAAGCAGCTGACCAAAGACAAGTGGAGAAGAAGACAACATCTGGCATGGAGGCGACCAAGGACACAGCATCTGGCATGGAGGCGACTGAGGAGATGTGTGGGCGGGAAGAAGTAAAGTGAACTGAGTCACTGAGACGATAACCACAAGAGACAGTTTATTAGAAATAAACAAACGTACTATTGCGGCAAGATACACCATTGCAAAGTTGCAAACGTGAGATCAGTTATGTTCCTGTTTACTCCTGTGTGAGCTGTTTTGTTTATGGACACATTTTACGGAACTGGTGATGTTCGTGTTTCTCAGAATTTTTTGCCACATGTAATACACTTTGAACTGGGAATGTTCAGAAGGCTGATTCAGTAAGATAATTAACAGATAATTAATCCATCATTAAACAAAACGTATTTGTTTATCTTGAGGAGCTTTCTATATATATATATATATATATATATATATATATATATATATATATATATATATATATATATATATATTAATATATATATATATAAAGGGGCACACTGTTGCATGGCTAGATCTTTTAACCCTCAGTCAAGAGAACCTGGGTTCAAACCTGAGCCTTGGAAAAAGTTCATTCACTCTACGATGCTCCAGTTAACTAAATGATATGAATGAGTACCTGGCTATAGACAGTGGTGAATATGTGTATATAAATGGTATGCATTAATTGCGGTATAGCTAAACACTCCCCAGAGATATAGGTGTGTAGTTGATAATAACTAGTGATGGTGTTTCACTGATTAGCTCTGACAAGGATTAAAGGGTGCAGTATTTGAACTATTCTAAGCTAAAGACTGGGTACAATACAAGAACTTACTTCAGCTCCACTGAAATCCTGTATCAGAAATGACTGTTTTTGTGACAGACAGGCAAGAGCACCCCTGTCCCATGCCTAACTAGTGTGTTTTGAAAACTGTTGCAGATATGTTTGGCCGACTGGCACAACCAGAAACTAAATGTTTGCCAGTTTTTGACATGATTTTGGTGGCCTAAATTCCTAGTACCACATACATAAGATCATGTTTGTCTGCCATTGTCAAGGAATAAATAAAAACTTGTCAAAAATGTGTAGTGATTTATAGTAATGTGTGTGAAGCGAAAAAAACAATGTGTTTCAGCAGATATGTGTAGATTTCATTATATCATGTTTCCTTTTGATCACTATTAAGCATGTGTTGGGGCAATTGTGATGAAATAAAATTGGATCGCTCAATCAAGGAATCTTACTCTGAGATGATTTATTAAATTGCTCAAAACGTGGCTTAGAAATCATCCTGGAAGTGATTTACTGGAAAAAACAGTTGGAGCAGTACACAGAAGTCGTTATTGTGAACAGCTAGGGGCCAATTCACCATCACTGTTTCTGCAGAACATCATTTGATAACAACGTGAAGAATAATCAGACAGTGTAACTTTTTGT
Organism: Ridgeia piscesae; assembly: GCA_025642075.2. NCBI lineage: Eukaryota > Metazoa > Annelida > Polychaeta > Sabellida > Siboglinidae > Ridgeia > Ridgeia piscesae. The sequence continues at coordinate 269,617 of JAODUO010000497.1, forward strand.
TCAGAAGGTACCTAGAACATACTCTTGTAAGTTGTCTAAAGCAATTTTACAAGAACCTGGCATAGAATAAAAAAAAATGTTAAACAGGTTTTGTAATGTGTAGACAGGTTGTGTGCTCGCTACATCAAATGGATGTCACCATTAAATGTTAAAGGTATAATCTAGATGATCTGAATATATTTAACCAAATATATTTTTGAAAAGTCATTTCCAGTTTGTAACTTTATTAGTGATTTTGTACTCCATCATGTAACCCAAGCAAAATTAGCATTTACATTCTACCAATATCTATATTCATCTACACATATTTAAAGTGTTCATACTTTCTAGTTTGTTGACATGCATATAACCAGGCAACAGTAACGGACTATATATAAATATATATGGCTATACAATGTTCTGGCTTATTGGGACATAGACCGGCTATAGTTTGTGATTACATTAGATTAGTGATAAACACTATATTAATATGATTTGATAATTATTATTTTAATAGTGATTATATTTTATTACAATAATTACTCTTTAAAAAGACGATACCTCTGTATTATATACTTGTAGTTGTATACTTGTAGTTTTTTGGGTTTCTTAGTATTATTAAAATATTTTTGCCGGCCTGTACTCTGACTTTATTTTGTTTATAAATGCGGGCCGGCGCAGGGCACTAGTTTTAGCTACGCAGTATCCATGATGAATATGTAATGGTACTTCGTTTTTCCGCGGTGTATCGTCTTTGAAATCTAGTCGGCATTTAGCGTAACATTTGAAGACTTGTTAGTATTTAAGCATACTATCCAATGGGTGATCGACTGAAAGAATTGAGAGAACGATCCAAGAAAAGAAAGGAACTGATTGCAATTACGGTAAGCTTCTAAAGAATCGTTATTTTGCGCGGGGTCGGTGGGCGAAAATACAGAACGTTACTATTAAACATGGACTTCAAAGCAGATGACAAGTACAATGGAGAATATTAGGTACTTTTGAAACTTTCGGCCAACACCTAAAAAAACGCCAAAACAGCCACTTACAGTTACAATCACCAAATTTCACATCATATATACGGTACCCACTACCTGGTGATCTCGGCCTGAGGCTGATTCAGTGAGTGATCTCGGCCTGAGTGATCTCGGCTTGAGTGATCTCCGCCTGTTTCGGTGAATTCGGCTAGTGACCCAATGTATTGAATCATGTTTGAATCAAATTTCAAAAATGGCAATGTAATTGAATCATATTTGAATAAAAAATGGCGTGTATTTGAATTAGAAATTTGTAATTGCATTTGAATTGAAATCTGGAAAAGCAATGTATTTGATTTGGCCGAGTTGTATTTGTATTTAATCCCAACATGTGTGTTTGGACCCAACCCTGATACATGGAATATGTTTGTTATGGTGTGCAGCTTGGTGTGTCAAATGTGGATGACCTGAGTCAAGTACTCAACAGTCGAGAAGAACAACAAGAGAAGGAGGCGAAAAAGAAGGAAATCAGGTGATTATAACATGATAGTGTGTGTGTGTGCATGCGTGCGTGTGTGCGTGCATGCGTGTGTGTGTGTGCATGCATGTATTTATAACATTATAACACTTCCTCCAAGATGTGTCTGGGTGTCAAACTGTCACCAGTTCAACAATGACTCCAGGAAGTACCGTGACACCTGTTAAAAATGGATTCCTACTGGAATTGTGATCACAGTGTTTGGGTTACACTACAAATACTTCATGAAACTGTCCCTGGCATTGACCTGTACATAGCAAACATTCTGGCACGTAATACAATCAAACTACAGATTGTGTTGACGTGTTGCATGTTTTTTTCACCTAACCCTTAAGATGACAACAACTGTTGCATTTGTTATATTGAATGGTGTCTAGTCTTACCCAACATTCCTATGTTTAAAATGAATATCCTTGAAATGACAATGGTCCTTTATACACGAATGTGATTCAAAATCAGCGATAAAATTACTTTGTATCATAAAAAGGTGTTCCTGGACAGAACGTACTTTGGCTTATATGTGATTAATGTGAATGGTACATTAGTATCATTAGTATGATGTGTGTGTTTAAAACTGTATGTATATATCAACATTAACCCAGCACAACCATCCATATTGACATTTAAATTAATTTGCATATAATATAATCAATCCACCTTAGGTACCAATATCACAACCAAAGATAATCCAAATTTCACCAGACTGACATTTTCATTGCAGTGACTTGACTGAACCTCCAGAGGCAAAGAGACGGACGTCGCGAGAGGATGGAGAGAAGAGGAAGAATCGTGGTGACTCAAGTGGATCACGCAGGGTGAGACACAATCAGCGCCCTTTAACTGTTGTGCTTCTTACATACATTGATAATCAGGGCCATCATATCCCACCGCTAGTGTGAGTAGGTGTCTGTCTGTCTTCCACAGTTGTATTGTGCCATTTCTAAACTGGGTTGCATCCAATAAAAACACTGCACGTTTCCACTTGTCTTTCCTGCTGTCATGAGATGCTCTTTAAGTTACGGTTTTTATTTCATGACCTATAAATCCTGCTTTTTAGTTCCTGGTTTTGTACTAATAACATCATCGTGGTTTGACTCTTATCCATATTTTATTGTCGCTAAACCAGATCGCAGTAGGCTTGCTGAACAGGTTATTGCCAGTTGTAGATGTGGTTCTAGGTGAAGTTGATGCCGTGTGTGTTGTAGTACTCCAAGGACCGGGAAGGGGAGCAGGATGAGGAAGAAGTCTACACTGACTCCAGCGCATTCCTCAAGGTTCACACGCCTTCTTTGTTGTCGTAGACTTTGTACTCTACTTCTTCAGAAATCAATGCAAAAATATTAAAAAAATCTGGTGACTAAACGTTGAACTATGAGTTCAACTATGGACCACAGCAGTTCTTTCATTAAACAGCAGCTACTTTATGCAAAAGTTATGAACTTTGGTATTTTTTCAGTTTCTACCAAGTGTCAGCACAGTAGTCACAACACGTGCGATAAACAGCAGTGAACTGTTGAACTATGGTTACTTGTCAGTGTCCCGATGCACGTGCATTGTTATATTCTTGTTCCTTTTAAATTTCTTTGACTTTCAATAGTTGCAACAAACTTCATTGAGGAAATAGTTTTTCCCTTTTTCTCTGCTGGTGTTAGCGGTGACTGTTTTGTGATTTCGCAGGGCACTCAGAGCGCCAATCCGCACAACGACTACTGCCAGAACTTTGTAGACACTGGCGAGAGGCCTCAGAACTACATAAGGGATGTGGGTGAGTGGTTGGTGAGACGAAGGTTAATACCCAGTGTGTGAGTGATTGAGAGATATAATCATAGAGACGTGGGTGAGTCAGTGACGTGTACTCAATGCAGTGTGGGTGAGGTGGATATAGTTAGTCGGTGAGATTTAATAATTAAAATAAGTTTGTTGATTAACAATTGATGATTAATCACCACTCAGTTTATAGTATAAATTGTTATCTCTCATGCTGCAGTTTTTAAATAAAATTATTACTAGACAGCTTCATTGTGTAATGGTTAGACAGTACTGCTGCATAACTCTTTAAACCTTGCTTGTCTGAAAAGTTAAAATGTATGTAAGCAATAAGAACTGATATTTCCATGCCACAAGTGCCAGGTACAGTGTACACTGTACGCTGTACACTATACAGTGTACATTGTATGTACACTATACACTGTATATACATTGTACACTGTATACTGTATGTACACTGTACACTGCACCTACGTCATTCAGGATTCTCTCTCGTGTTCTAGGCCTCGCCAACAGATTCGAAGAATACCCCAAGCTGAGGGAGTTGATCCGACTTAAAGACAGACTCATACAGCAGACAAATTCACCCCCTATGTCAGTAGCCAGGTTGAGGGGCGAGGGGGTGTTTGTGCATGGCTCATACGCAAATCTTTAAGTCGACATGTCAGTGATGGGAGACTATAAAAACTAGTGAAATATATTAACCATTGGTCTTTTTGTTAAAGGAGTCGATATAAGAACTTTTATTGATGCCAGCTTTGCTGTTAGGTTGTTATGAGTTTCCAGCCATTTTAGACACATTGTTGGTTACTGGCCTATATAGGACGTTGGCAATTACCATTTGAGATTTAAGAACCACAACAGGTAAATAAGTATGATTACATCACTTTCAGTGTGATCAAAATTTTAGTTTTGACATTACAACGCACAACGTCATTGGCTACAACGAGCACATAGCACATTTTGGGATGTTTAGTCAAATGTTTGTGAGTTTTGTCTGAAAGAATAGAAAAATTAACAGTAAATTGTGAAGTGTTTTTGCTCCTATTATATTTCATGGTGTAGTTGATGGGTCACAAACAGCCAAATATTTCAAGTGTAACATGTTTGACCTGCAGATATCTCAAATGTGACCCTGTGATGTTTGACCTGCAGATACCTCAAGTGTGACCCTGTGATGTTTGACCTGCAGATACCTCAAGTGTGACCCTGTGATGTTTGACATGCAGATACCTCAAGTGTGACCCTGTGATGTTTGACCTGCAGATACCTCAGTGTGACCCTGTGATGTTTGACATGCAGATACCTCAAGTGTGACCCTGTGATGTTTGACCTGCAGATACCTCAAGTGTGACCCTGTGATGTTTGACCTGCAGATACCTCAAGTGTGACCCTGTGATGTTTGACCTGCAGATACCTCAAGTGTGACCCTGTGATGTTTGACCTGCAGATACCTCAAGTGTGACCCTGTGATGTTTGACCTGCAGATACCTCAAGTGTGACCCTGTGATGTTTGACCTGCAGATACCTCAAGTGTGACCCTGTGATGTTTGACCTGCAGATACCTCAAGTGTGACCCTGTGATGTTTGACATGCAGATACCTCAAGTGTGACCCTGTGATGTTTGACATGCAGATACCTCAAGTGTGACCCTGTGATGTTTGACATGCAGATACCTCAAGTGTGACCCTGTGATGTTTGACCTGCAGATACCTCAAGTGTGACCCTGTGATGTTTGACCTGCAGATACCTCAAGTGTGACCCTGTGATGTTTGACATGCAGATACCTCAAGTGTGACCCTGTGATGTTTGACATGCAGATACCTCAAGTGTGACCCTGTGATGTTTGACCTGTAGGATACCTCAAGTGTGACCCTGTGATGTTTGACATGTAGATACCTCAAGTGTGACCCTGTGATGTTTGACCTGCAGATACCTCAAGTGTGACCCTGTGATGTTTGACATGTAGATACCTCAAGTGTGACCCTGTGATGTTTGACATGCAGATACCTCAAGTGTGACCCTGTGATGTTTGACCTGCAGATACCTCAAGTGTGACCCTGTGATGTTTGACATGCAGATACCTCAAGTGTGACCCTGTGATGTTTGACCTGCAGATACCTCAAGTGTGACCCTGTGATGTTTGACCTGTAGATACCTCAATTGTGACCCTGTGATGTTTTCATATGTAGGTACCTCAAGGGTGACCCTGTGATGTTTGACATGCAGATACCTCAAGTGTGACCCTGTGATGTTTGACCTGTAGATATATCAAGTGTGACCCTGTGATGTTTGACCTGTAGATACCTCAAGTGTGACCCTGTGATGTTTTACATGTAGGTACCTCAAGTGTGACCCTGTGATGTTTGACCTGTAGGTACCTCAAGTGTGACCCTGTGATGTTTGACCTGTAGATACCTCAAGTGTGACCCTGTGATGTTTGACCTGTAGATACCTCAAGTGTGACCCTGTGATGTTTTCATATGTAGGTACCTCAAGTGTGACCCTGTGATGTTTGACATGCAGATACCTCAAGTGTGACCCTGTGATGTTTGACCTGTAGGTACCTCAAGTGTGACCCTGTGATGTTTGACCTGCAGATACCTCAAGTGTGACCCTGTGATGTTTGACCTGCAGATACCTCAACTGTGACCATGTGATGTTTGACCTTCAGATACCTCAAGTGTGACCCTGTGATGTTTGACCTGCAGATACCTCAAGTGTGACCCTGTGATGTTTGACATGCAGATACCTCAAGTGTGACCCTGTGATGTTTGACCTGCAGATACCTCAAGTGTGACCCTGTGATGTTTTGACATGCAGATACCTCAAGTGTGACCCTGTGATGTTTGACCTGTAGGTACCTCAAGTGTGACCCTGTGGTGTTTGACCTGCAGATACCTCAAGTATGACCCTGACATGTTTGACCTGCAGATACCTCAAGTGTGACCCTGTGATGTTTGACTTGACCTGTAGGTACCTCAAGTGTGACCCTGTGATGTTTGACCTGTAGGTACCTCAAGTGTGACCCTGTGATGTTTGACCTGTAGGTACCTCAAGTGTGACCCTGACATGTTTGACCTGCGTGACCTCGGCAGCAAATTTGACGTGATCCTGATAGAGCCTCCCCTTGAAGAGTACCAGCGGACAGTTGGGGCCAGCAGTAACCGCTACTGGAGCTGGGACGAGGTACGCACTGACCGCAGGATAGTTAGTTCAACCATGTGCCAATTTGCTGCTGTTTTTTGTGTCGAATTTCAATAACAGTCACTGGTTAATTAGACTTATTGCGTTCATTGTGTAATATCGTCTGTCAAACTACTAAGTATTCATACATCAAATTTTAACCCAGCTGTCTCCTGTAATATGTTTTCTATTCATTATTATACTGTTTTTTATGGACTCTGCAGTCTTGTCACTGCAGTTTTGTCAGTAATATTTTTATAATCAGAAGTTATGGTCAGCCTCCCCAGAATATATTTTTAATAAGTTTAATCAATTAAATGAGATGCCTGCTTGTAATAGTTACTGTTAACAAAACTTGTATGGTTTTAAGGTTGTTATTATTGATATATATATATATATATATATATATATATATATATATATATATATATATATATAAACAACACTTTAATAAGGAGAATATTCTAAACCACATGAATGAACATTTTACTTTAAAGTAGTATCAGTGGTTCAGCTTGTAAATGTTTTGTTATAAACTGACCAAGGTTGGACATTAAACCAACATTGTGCGTGTGTCTGCAGATTGCACGTATCGAGATTGAGCAGATTGCAGCTCCCCGGTCATTCATATGGATCTGGTGCGGCTCGAGCGACGGCCTTGACGCAGCCAGAAGTGTAAGTACAGTCACCCGTAGGTTTAGTTTCTGATTTTAGTTTTGTTTACAGCCCTCTGCAGAGCACAGTTGATCTTCCCATCGGCAGCCATGTTAACGTTTTGTCCGATTGTGAGGAAACTGTAACTGAAATTTTTTTTACACATGTCACTAACATGCTCATTAAATTTTGTCATGTCGGATACCTCTAGCTCTTTTAAAATGCAAGTATGTGCGCTGCCCATCAATATTGAGCAAAATAACTATGTTTTTCTGTATATATAATGGTCTCATTCAGCCCCAGCTCTTAACAGAACTAACACAATAGCGCAGGGGCAAGAGCTTCAGACTCTTGGCTAAGACAACCCGGGTTTGTGTCCTGTGCTGAAGTGTCAACCTTGGGCCAGTTTGTTAATTCACTCAACGTAGCTTCGGTTCACTCAGCTGTATGAATGAGTACCTGGCCACAGACACTGGTGGATATGTTCTCCTCTGAAACACGGTCTTGTTCATGTTGACCTGTTTATTTACATAACTCTGTAGTGTTCAGTTAACTGACTTCTGTGTAGATATTGAGAATGTCATGATCTCATCAACCACGCCTGGCACCAGTCACAGATGGTTTACTCCAAACACCCTCAACGTGGGCTAACGCAGGAGTTGTCCTTCTCTAGAACTAGTGAGTCCACTACAGGTTACACATTTACCCCGGGTGGGATCTTTTACTTCCCTCGGAATAGACACCAGATAGAAGGGCTTTTAGTGTTTCTTCCGAAAGACACAGGCAATTGTGAGGTGAACGAAATTGCCTAAGTTTCGAAACGGCGGTAGGTGGGATTGAACCACCATCCCCTCGATTGACAGTCCGGTGCTCTACCGCACAACCGCTGCTCCCCAGATTCATGAAGCTGAAGATGTTAAAAGACAATGGTGAAGCTGTACATCTAATAGAGATCACATGAGAAAGTAACTGTAATCGCTTACACTCTTTTTCAAAGTAATTGCGCTCATAGTCATATGTAGTATGTGTGATGTCATCAGCCTGTGTTTGACGTGGTCGTCTGTTTGCAGTGTCTCAAGAAGTGGGGCTTCCGTAGGTGTGAGGACATCTGTTGGATCAAGACCAACATCCAGAACCCAAGTCACAATAAGAATCTGGAATCTCGCTCCATCTTCCAGAGGACAAAGGTACAAACTTGGCAACATCGTGTATCAAACATGACTTTAGATCAACAGTCGCCAACAAAATAATGATCAAAACAATGTTTTGGCAGTCGTGCTTGAACGATGACATGGTTTCACTATAAAATGCCGAGACTTGACGTGGGAGATTATTTCTAACGTTTGATTTGCTTTCTCCAGGAGCACTGCCTGATGGGTATTCGGGGGACGGTGCGACGGAGCACCGACGGAGACTTCATCCATGCCAACGTGGACATTGACCTGATCATAGATGAGGAGAAACAGTACGGAAGCGACGAGAAACCGGTTGAGATATTCCACCTCATCGAACACTTCTGCCTCGGCCGGCGCCGACTGCACATCTTCGGACGTGACACAACCATCAGGCCGGGCTGGCTGACCATTGGGCCAGGACTGACCACCAGTAACTTTGACCCGGCGATCTACGCGAGTTACTTCAAGGACCCAAACGGTACGCTGACCGGATGTACAGAGGACGTCGAGCGACTTCGCCCCAAGTCACCCCCGCCCAAACAGAAGGGGCAGGGCCAGGGTGGTGGACAGAGGGGCGGACGAGGGGGTGGACAGCGAGGGGGGCCTCCGCAGATGGGCGGGCCAGGAATGCGGGGTGGCATGAACTCGATGGGGGGTCAGCAGATGAGGGGTGGGGGAGCTGGGGGGTGGGGCGGGAGGGGAGGACAGAGGGGTGGGTTTGGAGGGTGGGGCAGGGGTGGACATCAAAGGTGATTGTATGAAATGGTGGAAATGCAAGTAGATAGTTTCATGTGTAGATGTGTGAATATTTGTAATTTCATGCAGGTTAAAAACAAAAAAAATTACAAATTTAATGTCCTGGACAATCAGATCAATGTCATTGAGGGAGAGGTTCCTGCAGGTTCGCGTGGGTGTGTGAAATAGTGGATATGCAAGTGGACAGTTTCATGTTTCTCTGTGTTAGTATTCCTATGTCTTCATTCATTTAATAGAATTTCAAGCATATGTTCTGGACAGGTCACGTTTGGATAATTTTTTGTCAGATTCAGAAGATGTTTCGTGCAATCTTTCATTTGCCAAGTTTTTTTGCATTTTCTTGCACTATTATAAACCAACACCAGTCCACGCCAAACCTTGTTTTACAAACAACAAAGAAATTGTGAGAATATAATGAGCACAGTCACCCATCTGCGTCCAAGTTGTTCCTGGTCTTTTGCAAAGTGCAATCATGGTGAAATAACGTAAAGCTTTACAGATCGGTGGTGCATACTGAGAAATGTAACCTGATATATAGTAGCACCAGTATTCTGATGCTGTTGTGGATATCAGACCTGGGCAGTGGGGAGGTCAATGTCTTGGTCATAATATCACATCAGTTGAAATTGGAATGCATTGACTGTGTATTTTTAATTTTGGATAGCTCAGAATCAACATGAACCATCAGGGGGACGGTCAGTGGATTAAACCTGTACAAAACATTGTTTTTAATTTTGCCAAGTTACAAAAACTTATGAAGTTATCTCATATAATCTGGTCAGTGTCTGTGTTTATTGTCTGTGATGCCAGTTTTATATTGACCACTATATGTGACACCGTTTATATGTGACCACCATATGTTGTGAATGTGATTAGACTGTAATGTGTGGGTCACACGCTTCAAACATCTGTCTGTGACTGATTTATAATTATAGCTTTTTAAAATAAAGTGATCTACAATGGCATCTGTGATGTTTGCCTTTATGTGTACACATTGTCCAAATAGCTATATTATCTCTACAGCCAATACATGCCGATGTAGCCCTAAAAAGTCATCTTCGAACCATTTTGCTTAAAACAGTTCTGCTTGCAGAATAAAACGACAAAACATACACAAGACAATCAAAGTTGTCTCTTAACCCGTAACTGGGCGATTTATTCACCATCTCGGCAAAACCATATTTCACCTTATAAGGTAACTGTTCCGATTACTCTGTCAAATGTACGAGCATTTCACTAAAAAGAAATGTCCTTAAATACGTCGATGCCCTCAACAATGGACGGCAGGCAACTGGGCCTGTGGCACGTCTCTAACAAGGTCCATGCTTCGTAATCTTTGGTACAGTTAGTTCCCTGACAACCATCCCGAAATCCTAAGTGGGGTGTCCACTGCGAATGCATAGTGAGCTACACTGTATCCCGTGTGATATGTGTTGACGTCTACTAGAGGAGTTGGTCAAGGTATGGCGTGTTCATCAGGTTTCCCACTACGGCCATGGCCGGCTTGCCTGTGATCACCTTCTTCGCAACCTAAAACACATCACATCACCAGTTATCAGCTGTCCTGTGACATGTAATCAACACAAATCATTTGCTCCAAATTTTCATTCAGATATATAGCAACTGAGATAGGAACAGTTTTAATTCGGTTGCAATTCTGAAAAAAATTTCCTCATTTCATTAACCTATGAATGTGATCATGTAAATGAAAAGGATAGCAACATGAAACAGTGTGTGAGGATGAACAGAGGCAAAAGGGTGTAATTCACATAAATTGTTGAATGAGATGTCTACGGGACACAATGAGGGGACAATGTAACCACCAACAATCTTTGTCTCTACGTCAAAGTTCTTTAGTTGATTCACAACTTGCTTCGTAAACAATCAATTTTAGTGTTGTCCATGATAGTTAACGCCAAGATCATTTCAACATTGATGTATCCATGGCAACACTGACCTCCGTTACATCAGCGACGGTGACTTTGTCGATGGCCGAGGCGAGGTCGTCGTATGCGAGGACCTGCCCGCCCAGCAGTGACGTGATGCCCATGTACTGCAGCACGTCAGCCTGGTTCTCCATGCGCGTCGCCAAGGCAACCTTCAACTGCTTCCTGTAACACAGAGGCAGTAATTGGTGGACTGGTCCAACCCACACACCCTCACACTGGACTGATCCAAACAATATGGGCTTGTCCAATTCACACATTCTCAATGGACGTTTCCTTTTTTTTATACAAAATTGCATAATAAAGGAGAGTAAGGCAGCAATGCAAGTGGCCAAAGTAACGCGCAATAACAAGTCACTCTGATAGGACAAGTCCAAACAAAACTCCTCAGTGGACAATGTCCTTTTTCACTAGACAGGTCCAATGCACCTTTCACGAGGTCGACCTACCTAAATAAACCAAGAGTCCTTCTAAAGCTTTCAACTCGCGCATTGTTTACGTTTATGACATTACATTACTCAATCCCTTGGTTTTTGATATTCCACTGAGCTTCATCTTCGAGGATATTGGCACATTAGAAGTCATTAATATTATTATTAAAGAGTTTAGAGGTTTCAGTGGACTCACTTGGCGCGAGCCACATCAGCATCCTGAATCTTCTCCTCTGTCAGTTTGTTGGTGGCATCCACCATCGCCTGCAGCATCTATACACACACACATACATACGTTACCGGTAGTCCACAATATACATAATACTACATATATAGTGATGTAGTCACGCATTTAAACAAGGGGAACAGTAACTCAAGCACTGCAGGACAATGACAAGTCAAATGCTATGTATTTAACGTCACATTTCTAAAAGAAATACACAGTCCCACCCACCAAAAGTATCCAAGTCAAATGTGTTAAGTTAATTTTTCAATTTCACGTTAATATAAAATATCAAGCTGACGACTACAAATTCTGCATGAATTAATCTGCCTAAATACAAATGTAACTTCCCTATTTCCAGGGGGTCAGAAATCGCATTTTGGGCCCAAACCTTCTCTAATGATGATCCTAATTTCATGATGATGCCTAATGATCCTTGTGTGATGCACCCCGGAGCTCAGATTCATGAGAATGTAGGCGCAATACAAGTACACTACATTATGCACTATTCTCACGTACACTGTATTTAACAGACATTTCTGTGACTTACTTTGGCAGCATCCTCAGCAGGGGCAACGACTTGGAAGCCAAACAGCCCAGAGTCTGAGTAGCTGGCACTGATGGCAGTCGCCTGAAAACACAATAACTCACATATAATCCATTTATGCAAAATTGTTTCAAATATAAATAACACTTTTTAATATACCTCTCCGTGTTTACTGTGACTAGCTGTGAAACTTACCATCTGGCATAAACAAAAACTAAGTCAGCAAAGACAAGTTGTCAAAACACAAAAACTAGTCAACTTTGCAGATCTGTCGGTAAGGGTTGATACAATAACACTCAGTGCTGCCTGCTAAACAATTTTTTTTTTAAATCTTTCCAAAGCAAATCAGCCTTCTCAACAGGAAGGCACTTGAATGCAATGCATATATATATATATATATATATATATATATATATATATATATATATATATATATAATATATATATATATATATATATACATATATAGAATGGCAGGTATCTCTACAATCCTGGCAAAGATACATGCTGCATGGTGTTAGAACCTAGTTGCTGCAGATGTATGTACTCACAGAGAATGCGCCGCTGGTGTTGGCTGCCGCAGCCTGGCCCAACTTGGATGTAGCATTGTTGATGCCGTACTTAACGTAGGGTCCAGTGCCAAGCACATGCAGAAGCACTCCTTGGGCCAACAACTTACTGTCTCCCAGACTGAAGAACAACACACACAAATGTCATCTTACACCACAATCTCCGTGACAATCTCCGTGGCTAGAAATATTTTCCTATTTTCAAAGACGTCACTGCCTCATCTGATGCTGGCATTTAATCATATGGTTGAAACATTTTGGAAGACAGTAAATTATATTTATTTTTGGCAGTTTAATTGCAAGAAAAGAAGTGTGTCTGCGTATACGTGTGTGGTGTGGTGTGGTGTTTGTCTGTGTGTGTACATAAGTAATGCACAAGTGTTTTAATGTGCGTTCGTGTGATGTATGTGTACCTGTATGTCTGCATGAGAGGTGGACATATACCCGTGCAACATATCTTTGCACAAGAACTTACCCAAGACCCTCGCTGGCAATGGCGGCATGGACGAGAGAGCCAGGCGCATCAATCCTCACCTCATCTGCAACAGCACAAATACATGTTATACAACTTCTACTGTCAACATTGTATGACAAGGATCAAGCTTATACATGAAGTAAGTAAGTTTACTTATTTATTTTCAATATATTTTGAGACTATAAAGACTTCTTAGCTAAAGACGTGGCCAACGAATGGTAGTCAGTTAGTCACTGAAGAAGAGGAACTATGACTTTTAAATCTGTTTCATATGCAGTCAGGTCAGTGTAGTAAGGAGTGTCTCAAATGATAATTTGTATTTTGTGACCAAATCAGTCATTTTTGGATTACAATATCGGTGATTATAGTATTTCAGGCTAGTTTCTCAGGCTTCCAATAATATAAACACCTATACAAAATATACCGTTATGGAAATGATTCTGTCAACCATAAAAATGTTACTCTGGCTACAGTGGGTCCTCACTATTAAGATAACCTTTGGGGCAGAATAAAGGTGACCTGAATGGCAAGGCGACTGTAATACCAAGATTACAGAAATACTCTGGCACCTTCCCAGTGACCTCACTAGGTGATTAGCTACATGGCTACATCTGACCACCGTAATGTGGTAGACTTACCGCCGTGGAACACGGAATTCTGCACACTTGGCCCGTTGCCGCTAGCGACCTTGCCGAAGTACTTCTTGACAAGCTGCAGCAGGTCCTCCTGGTCGACGCCCACTCCCACAATCGACATGTTGCCACTCGTGTAGTTGCTCGACACAAACGCCGCCAGCTGAACACACCAGAGTAATCAACGTGTAAACTTTGTGCAAAAGCACCTAAGTACAAAACACAGCTTTATGCAGAGACCCATCATTTGGACGGGTAAAACCGTGGACGTGGACGGCTAAAAATATGGGTGGACGGGTGGTTGATGGGTAAAAAAATTAAGGAGCAAAAAAAACAATGTCTTCCAAAACCATAGATATTGTCAGTTATGCCTTAGAAGTGAGTGTAAATGGTGTCACATATGTGTTTGTAGTCCGTTTCATGTCATCAGACACATTTAATAGTTTGTAAACTGTCTTAACAGTTAACATCCATGTGTCCACACCAAAACATGTGTGACTGGCTATAAATTGGTCCTGTATAAAGCCCTGGTATCAAAGCATACGGATAACTGAAGAAACATTAAGCATGACCGTGTGAAAGATTTTAGTCAGGAGTACGAAAAAATGCCTTAACTTACATATTTCACAGCATACACAGAAAACCACATATTTCCGTTTTTTATTTCTACCAACAAATAACATATTACGATGTGAAATTATGTGAGTAGAGTAATATCTTTGGTATAAATACTGTTCTTATGAATGCAAAAACACATTAAAAATTTATTTTTATAAAGCTATTACTTTCTAACCTAAACTAATTTGTTGCACATCTTAATAAATCATTTGTCATAAAAATAGCAAGAATGTCTGTAAAGTAATTAATGTCACAGTATCCGTCATATATTTTCTAGTAGTGGATCACATTTTAAAATCAAACAACAAACAAGAAATGTGATTTCCTGAATATCTGCACTGACATCGGGATAAACTGCAGACTGACCTGTTCCGGGGAGTACGACCCAATGCAGAAGTCTGGTGAGTAGAGAGAGTTACCCAGCGTGTTCCTGAATGCAGCCTTGTGCAGTGCCTCAATCACACCTGAACATGGACAGGAGATGTAACGCTGCAGATTATCTCACCACAAAATAGCAGCACCTACATTTGACTGTTTTACCCACATCCACGCTCAGCTCTGTAATTCATTTGACCTAATAACTTCTGCCATTATCCTCTGCAAGTTGAGGTACGACAAGTACAAGAATAAGAACGGCAAAATATGCTGTTCAAATTTTTTTTAAACACACATCAACAGATTTTTAATTCAACTGCCTTGTCGACAACAATACATATTGTCGAACAAAATAAGCAAAATTCTGATCATGTCATAAATCATGGAGATGTGCACCATCCCACCACCCCGCCTACGTACGGACTTCTGGCTGCTGTTGCAGGATGGCGAGGTCAAGCTGCTGCTTCGCACTAATCTCCTTCACCTCCCACGGCTTGAAGGCTGGGGACGTTGTCACGTAACTCAGCTGCTCTACCCCAGTCTCCCTGGAACAACAAACCCGACATGTGTATGCAGCTATTCACATTTACCAATACCACCATAAAATCTAGTTTATGCATGACTACCGGTATTTCCTTCAACAAATACATGTTAGCTACAAAGTGAGCGGCAACGGATTTTACTACATCTTTTATAATATAAATGTGTGTTTGAGTGTGTCTGTGGTAGCGACTTTTAACAAGTCTTAGTGGGAGTTTCCATGATACTCTCTGTACACTGTAGCTTCATAAAAATGTACAGCATTATTGAATGCCTGTGCAGTTTGTATACATAAATATCCACTTCTGTTCCACCTCTAGTAATGCATACTATAAATACCCATGCAACCTTCATAAAATTATTTACTAATAAAAGAAAAATAACATAAACCCACACATGTGAAAGTGATAAGAAATGTTGCAGCATTCTCCACAACTTAACCAAGTTAATTAGGTAACATGTACAATTGTTATGTACATTTCACGTACACCAAAATGAGCAAAACTTACAAGTTATTCCTGAGACACTCAACTGAGTAGATCATGTGTTCTCTTGTGGACGTACATCTGAAAAGATACATTAAAATATTAGTGTTATTTTCCACCCCATCTTCCTTAGAGGTTGAATTAATTTTTCACTCGAAAACTGAATCAATTTGCCATTAATATCCTGGCCACAATATGCAACGAGCAACATGTCAAAATTGTACGACACCTAAATTGAGCATTTATTTTAAAAATATAGCATTTTCTGTTACAACTGTACACAGTACTACACATATGTATCATATTTTGTACAGATTATTGTCTAGTATTTCTGAAGTATGTATTTTTTTATTAAACTGGTGCATGTTACTTTCATATAGATGTTAATGTCAGACTGGCAATTGGTGGAATAGAAAAGTGGGATTACTAGAATCATTGAAAGGTCATTATTGCCTAAGAGCATCATTCAACGAAACCTGCCTCAGATTACACATGCCATTGTAAGATACGGCCTAGGAAAGTACCACTCACTGCAGGCTTCCTCCAATCTGCTGAATGTTCCTACTGATGCCAAATGCAGTTGCCTGTGTACTGCTCTGTAACAAACAATTTTAAATGATTTATTCATGAGAAACAATTATCCAATTCAAGTGCAACGTTTCAACATCAGAAACAGCATATAATCCAATAATATAAACATACTTCTAAAGCCACGTTTGTCTATTATTGGAGCCCACCTCGATTTTGTCATTATAACCAACTCAGCATAACCCGTTGAAAACAAACTGTCTTTATGGTGCACTTTTGATGCCAAATGATCAACCTGAATTGCACATGCATTACTGCAGTGAGCCATACTGCAGTGTAAGTTGATGCAAAATATTTTCATAATTTAAATATACCTGGGATGACGTTGAACAATGGAACTAATGCACTGAGGTATCAAGTCTATTCACAACAAGTTGTAACAATTTTACTTGTCCATTGGCAAATACAGCTGTCATCAAGCAGAATTTCAAACAATGCTATATACATGTATATTGGCAGTATATGTGTATTTGTCACAGACTGCGTACTATTTATTAGATTACTCATGTGATTTCATGTCACAATTGGATTAAAAAAATTTAAATTAAATGACAAAATTGTTAATCGAATTTTAACGGGCAAATTTATGCCCTGTAGATGCAGTTAGCTAAATTTGTATTGTGACATACAGTAAACAAATAATAAATCTATATTTGTTATTCAAGCTTAATTCTTACCAGAGATGCGGCGCTTCGCACTGCATGCGTGATGCCCGAATCACTGCCTTCAAACCGTGGTCCGGCGTTGTAGAAGACAGCAATTCGCGACACAGGGGAGTTGTTTTCTACTGAGGCAACGATCATGCCATTTGGCAGCCGTGTCAACTAAACAAGAAACACACTTCATAGTTATGCTGAAATGCAATTGGCTTTTATAAATAATAATTTACTGTTTGAATACACAGCACCATTTTTTCTGCAAGAAATATTGCCACTAGCTACCAAATAGCTACCAGAAACACTGCATTAATATTATACTTGGATTTTAGTGACGTTGATGCTTTGCACAAACAAATTTTTTTCTAAATTATTTTGCAGGACATAAATCTATTAAAATAAACACATTAAATCTTCGTTATCCAATACTGGTAGCTTTACTGTATATGAAAGGCCTAGGCCTAGGTACTACAGAGAGATTTACCTTGGCATCCTGCTTGGCTGCAATGTCAGCCTGCTTGGTTGCTGCCTGAGTGGCATAGCTTCGCCCCTGCAAACACACAGCTTTTGTGAACACAAGAACTTTCCCAAAGACATATAGATTTTATAGTGTTTGTAATTATATATTATTGTATGACCAATCATATGCAGTAGGTAGGCACATACCATGGCATATGACAATGTACATTATTACGTCACAACTTGAGTGGTGGTGCTCAGAGGAATAGTGTCAATGTAATTAGGCTAGGTCTTCATTTCTTTAAAAAAGCGATCAATAACTTTTTATGACGAATGGGCAAATCCTAGATTTGCCCAAAATACAACTAATAGGCTTATATTGTCCAGGGGTCCCTGTTTGATTGGATCAATTCTACAGATTACACCTTATTCTACCTAGTTTTCGATCAATATACATCGTTATTTAGTCAAGGCTTGCTAAGAATGTCATAATTATTGTGTTTTCGAAACAAAAACTATGTAGCGTACACACAAAATGTAAGCTAGATGCTCTATAGCCTATACAATAGGTGGGTGCTGAAATGTCACTGGTGTGTTGACAGGCAAAAGCCGAGGGTCACAACATAATATCGCCGGCCAAGGGCATTCACTGCTTTATCGCACACGGATATTTGGAGGAATTTTCATCGACAATGGTTTCGTTAGCAGTTGCAATTATCCTTTAGCAGTATTTGTTACAAATGATTACCCTGATGGCGGCGAAGATTGATCGTCCCGTAGCCTTCATTTCCACCCTACTCTGGAAAGTCGGAACGTGCAAAGCTTAGCACCGTCGATCCACGGACAAGTGCCTCAGTCACGTGACACGATCAATACTCAACCACAGAAGGAGTTTATTAGCATGTTATTTGCCAGACACAACCATAGTGTACAGAATACGCACGATGCATAAAAAAGTTTGCGTATAGTGCAATATTCAGTCCACAGAACTGATCAAGGCAGTTTAAACTTTACTCCCTGGCAGACCAATAGATCGAGCGACTGACTGACTGAACTTTTTTTTTAAAAATACACGCAAATAAATATAATTTCGATGCAAAAGCAAATAAAGAAGACGCATATATATATATATATATATATATATATATATATATATATATATATATATATATATATATATATATATATTATACTACCGAGGATAACACATTAAAGTACACATAAGTACATTTATTTCCAATGTGGTCTTCCAAAAATACTAATAATTCATTTATCAAAATAAATACATAAATAAATAAATAACAGCAATAACATAATTAATATATATATAAATATTTACTACAGGTAAATAAATGTTACCAGTAAGACGATGTGCTAACCTATATATAACATAATCTCGACTTTTCAGGGAAACATTCAGCCACGCGGCAATTTATGCAGACTATATTCTTACCAAAAAATTCACAGAACATGTAACTGTGTGTGTGTGTGTGTGTGTGTGTGTGTGTGTGTGTGTGTGTGTGTGTGTGTGTGTGTGTGTGTGTGTGTGTGTGTGTGTGTGTGTGTGTGTGTGTGTGTGTGTGTGTGTGTGTGTGTGTGTGTGTGTGTGTGTGTGTGTGTGTGTGTGTGTGTGTGTGTGTGTGGTGTGTGCGTGTGCGTGTGGTTGTAACAACAAATTATTCAAAATATTCTTCATAGCAAAGCTCCAAAAATACAATTACAAATCAAACTTTACAAAGTTTACCTACACAGTTATAATTACCACGATTGTTGTTACAGGAACATTCCTGTTATTTGTTCGCCAACACTTTCAACTCTGAGTAAATGAACAGTTTTTATTACTTGAAAAGTATGCATGGTCTACATAATTATTTAGATTTCCTTTTTCATTAAATGAAAGTGATGAAACGAGTGAAAACAAAGTAAATATCAGTAATAATTAAAGCCGTGTGTAATAGTACAGCATCATAATAATTTAACAACAATAAATATGTTGTCCCCGAAAATATTGAAGTTGAAATCTGGCAGGCAACATAGCTGATAAGGTCTTTTTCCAAGATGGCTGCGCCCATGAACATACAACTTTGGCGTTTGCTCGTTTGATAGGATTCGTTTGATGCACCAGTTCGTTTGGTTCTTACACCCAATTACAATGCCAATTCCAGATGTTTTGACAGAGAAGGTCAACCGTCTGCTTACTTTGCTGACATGCTACAAGTTGCCGAATGATGACACACTCTTAGAAAAATTACTGAACTGGATTGATGGCGTTGTCCATCGAACTGTCAAATGTAAAGATCGGTCCCAAGGTAGCACACACATTTCCACTGTTCATTATATTTACGTCAGTTTTTATTTATGGCAACAATTAACCTTTCGGCACTTATGCAGAATTTGGACCCACCTCAATTTTGCCATTAAAACTATTTTTGCCAACATTTGATACTTGATTTTATTAATTCAATCAGTTAACATCATCCTGCGCATATTTTATGTTTTATAAGCAGACTTGAGGTCGAAAAGACAGCGCGGACGATACAAGCAAACTGTTTATCACTCCTTCCATGTGCACGGCGCAGTAACACATGGCTGCTGCGCTTGCGACTGGAACAAATCGGAGTGCTATTTGGCTTTCAAAATGCCATATTTGTGAAACAAAAATATACCAGAGAATGCTGATTGATCATGTGTAGGATTAGAGTTTGTGTGAGGTATCCAATATAAGTAAATATACAGTTATAATGGCAAACACTGACCCTGATGTGGGTCCGAATGCTGCATAAGTGCCTTATAAAATCATTCTTGACGGCTATATAGAGACTTTTAAGTCATTCTTTAATTCTTTTACTTTCTGACCTAACCATGGCATGGGCATGCATGGGGCTATGGGCATGGCATGAAAACAATGTCTAAGTCATCTTATATTTTTACAAGTTAGAGCCGCCAACCTTCTTACATTATCTTATAATTATATATATATATATATATATATATATATATATATACACACATGAGGTTACAAAGTAAAATAATAAAAATTTATGTAGTGAATAAAATTCATAAAATAAATTCTCAAAAAACCGATGGCAACTCAACACCATCTGCAGTCACAACGCATAGCTCAGCGATTACTGTAACATCGGTATTGCATCATGACATAACATCATTGCAACATAAATCAGCTATTAATCAAGGGGAAGGTGGTTCAATCCCACCTGCCGCTGTTTCAAAACTTAGGCAACTTCGTTCACCCCACATTTGCCTGTGTCTTGGAAGAGACACTAAAAGCTACTGGTCCCTTCTATCTGTTGTCCATGCCAGGGTAAGTTAATGATCCCACACAGGAGTAAATGTGTAACCTGTAGTGGACTCACTAATTCTAGAGAAGGACAATTCTGAAAAACAATGACAATACTGTAATGGTCAACAAGTTGACCAATGGAAGAAGAATATAAGTGATTTTATATTGTATACTAATGTGTGCATATGCATATGTGATATATGAGGAGATGTTTAGCAACTGAAAGTTGTCTTTTTCATGGTTAAGTCAGAAAGTAAAAGATCACTGCTATAAATATAGACCTGGCTATAGCTATAGGCAGTATAAATTGTGACACAACTGCTACTAACAACTCAATTCATGCCACATTAATGTGAAATGTCATGATCTAATGCCTAGTTTAGTACAGTGTATACTACGTGATCTCACACAATACACTGTCATCACATATCATTTACAAGTAATAACATGGTGCACATTTTCTTTGAAGCAGGCAACTTAAATTACAAGATTTGGGTCTCAGTGGTCTATTTTCATAAGTGCTTTACTCAAAACGACTTTTCTAACAATTTGTTAGCAGTTTTGTGTCATGTTTTTGTTAAAACGGTCCAACACATCAGTGTTCATGTCGTGCATGATTAGTGGCCTCTCCAGTACAGCTGCCAACTTTTGTCATTGCAATACAGATAGCCATGACTGTTTTACTCCATATTACTGCAGGAGTGTTGCCCAGTATCATTGCAAGAAAACCAAAATACACTCCATGTAATGGATACGTGAACATTTTAAAAGTGTTAGACCATCAGGTCTCCCTTGAATGGTTTCCTAAAAGGTGGGCCATTTTAATTAAAGATTTCAGTTTCTTTCCATACCCCAGCTGTCAATGGGATCATCCAAATAATCTAACAGTAAATTGGCTAAACATAGCTTACAATTTCGAAGCAACTGTTATCATTTGTTCAAAGTCATGATGTCTCCCTTTATTGCAGATTCCGCCTGGCTGTTCCTACAAGACATCTCTGCAGTTGAGTTCCTGAAGACCTGCTCTAGGATGAGTGACAGCAACGTCGAGTTGTTGACCTTTGCCCTCAAGTTGTGTGGTTGTGTGGTCGATGTTTACTTCACAGAGCTGGAGACCAACCACACAATTAGTGCACTTCTTCAGAATGCCTTGATGCCTGATCACTGGGATCACCCATCAGTCAGATGTGCATTGCTACAGATGCTTCACAGTGTTTGGCAGACGCAGACTGGCAGATGCTGGTTTTCACAGAAAGGTACATAGAGACCCTGGAGTCATGATTTACAGATTTATATGTAATAACTGCCATATCCAGCAGTTATAGTTTGAGTGTTTAGTTATTTGGTTTTAACATTACATATTTTACAGTACAAACTCCTTTAAGTCACAAAACGTGCCTTGTTAGCACATCAATCCCAATAAATAAAAAATGCACACTTACCAAACTGACTGGCAAATGATTGCACATATCATTTATAATACTGTTCAGTGTTCAGTCACACATATATATATATATATATATATATATATGTATATAAATAATTTATCCTGTTTTCCAATGTTTTGTAATGGACTAAGTTAAGTTCAACGGCAGCAGTTGTTGATATTGACAACATTTATTTGTTGTAGATTGTATGACGCAAGTAAAGAGATGTATTTTTGACAGTAGCATTTTTGTCGTGAATGCTGCTATCAAGTTGATGTCACTGTGTATCGTTGACTTAACAAACGACGAACCTACAGACATGGACGAAGAACACGACACAGTACAACGGCAGGGACTGTTGGACTTTGTAATGCAGCCATTGCACAGTGACACATCTCTGTCACAGGGTGACAGTAATGTCACACAAACAACGGTGCCATTACAGCAGTCACTGGCAGTGCTACAGGGTGTCTGCAAGGACAGACAATTGGCCGAATTGTTACTTTGTGAACGGGATCTCATTGGATGTCTCTGCAAAGTTCTACTTCTGAGAACAGATTGTGCCAAGTCGTACGAAGCAACACTCGACTTGATCTCAGTACTTTTCACAGCTGAGTGAGTTACCTTTGATGTTATGGCAATTGTTTTTGATATTTAATTTATTCATTTTTTCAGATGTCTCATATCAGAGTCTTTTTGCATAAATCTACCTCACTGGTAGTATCTTGTATCTTTAACAGGTTTAAATAAAAACTTACATATCAACTGGTATCTTACATGTGTATATAATATACTATATATAGAGAAAATGTGCAAAATTTAAAACATTACATTGTAATGCAAGACTTATATTTTGCAATGCTCTGCCCCAGTAACACATTAGTGTCTTATTTGAATTATTGTACCAGTGTCTTCCCAAATCCCTTCCATTGCGAAATGACTCCCATCTGCCACACTGCATATGCGCCACACTAGCTGTGCATGTGTGGTCTCGCACTTTCTCGCTATCACGTTTGCCTCATTCGCCGGATCGATAACAGCCGGTAAATCTAATATGTTGATCACATGAGGAATACAGCATAGGAACTGAGACAGATTGCACCAGGGGAGGAATGTAGCAGGTGTGAGGAACATGCAAGCTTACTGCCGCCCCCTCACGAGGATCTCGTAGATGGGAGTAATTTCACAATTGGGGGATTTGGCACGACACTCATGTTACAAACACAAGTCATGAATTGATGTATAAAATGGACCTCTGTTTCTAGTGCCGTTTCTGAGGTACATCGTTTACACCTAAAGACAACAGCCCTGTCCCTGGCAGAATCAGGTCACTTCCTCGCTGCACTACAGCTTACTCGCAGACTCCTACAAAGGTCAGTTCCAGACATGGGGTCAAATACATTTGTATTTGAAAGTATTTAAATACTTTTTTAAAGCTCCTGACTTAACATAACAAACAACATAATTTTTATTGTGGCCTTTACCTCTCTGGATAGTCAGTTGTCACTGTGATGTAGTTAGCAATAACATACTCCCTAGCGCTAGTCTGTCTTGTCATCATATGAGCAAAACACTAATTATGCCTATAATCTAGTCTCAATATATGAGTTGCTTTTCTTTTACCTACATAGTAATACTAATACACTGTACATCCTAAAAATGAAAAGTATTTGAAAAGTATTTGAAAAAGTATTTGAAATTCTTTCTAATGTATTTGCAATTAAATACATTTGTATTTAAAACATATTTGTATTTGAATCCCTCAAGACTATTTGTATTTAAATACATTTCGATGTATTGGACCCCATGTCTGGTCAGTTCACTGTTGATAATCACTTCCATAATCACTTCCATAGCTTTATGCAGAGACCCGGCCACCCATCAGATGAACGGGTAAAAGCCGTTGTGGACGGGTAGAAATATCACTGGACAGGTGGTGGACGAGTACAAAAATAAGGAGAAAAAAAGGTCTTCAAAGTCGTAAATATTGTCAGTTATGCAATGGAAATGGATGTAGATGTGTGTCACACATGTGTTTGTTTGTTGTTTATTTCAGGTGATAAAACACATCTCAACCGGCTTGTATTTGTATGTATATGAGTTGACATCCATGTGTCCACAAAAAAAGTGTGACTGGCAACTTTTTATCCTGATCACTTCAAATATTGTGTAGAATGTCAGGGACATCAAACACAATGTGCATTTTGTAAATATTTTGAAACTTTTTAGAAGCTGTCAATTGTGATCAAACACAAACCTTTCATTTGAGGTTACTGAAATGACAATACTTTAGTTGCCCTGGGTAGGTCTTTGTACAGGATCACAGTTTTGCCAGTCCAAAATGGTGTGCATTTTGCATATATTTTGTAACTCCCCTTCCTTTGAATAGTCGGATATAATAATTATATTAGATCACATGTTATTGTTATTTATAATTAATATTTTCCAGCTCGTCCGAGACCTACACGTCAGACCTAGGGCTGACTGAACTGCTTCAGTCACCTCTCAAAGTAACGGTTGGCGAGAACCAACAGCACCTGACTGATGCATTGTGGGAGCATATGAAGCGCACCCTGGTGGACAGACGTGCACACACACAGCTGTTGAGGGAGAGTCTTACAGCTTTGAGAGATCTGGTAAGTAGCTTGTCATTTGACTCACTTCTAGCTTTAAAAAACTTTTATTTTTAAGTTTTGTTATAACAATGATGGTAAATACAGAAGTTTTTGTAAGCACCAACACTAAAACTGCAATACGGTTTTGTCACTGTACGTATCACATTATACAGCATTTGTGATGGCGTTATTTGCATATTCTTGTCGTTGTTATTCATGAATAGAGTTTCTTAATGAGGTCTGATTGATTTGTCCATCATGTGACCTGTTGCCTATCAGTATATATATCAAGCCATTAAAACAGTTTGCTAAACACGGGAAGCTTTTGAACATATTCTCAGTTACAAACTTTTTATACAATTTTTAACGCGACAACTGAATGATTAAATCTGTATTTCAACAAGAATAGTTCTGTCAGTTATGTATCTGTTGTAGAAAGTCCAGCAGGACTGTCTTCCCTTACTGGCTGCTCTGCTCACTTACACTCAAAAAGAGGCTGACCCCGGGTCATCACCATTGGTTACCAATGTGATGGGCTGCAGTAAGGTTCAGCAGTTGACTCTGGATGTGCTGTGCAGAATACTTGAAGGTCTCTGTCAATATTACTGTCAAATAGAGCAACTTAGAGACATTTGGGATGCTGCAAACAGAACAGAATGTGCAGCCTATTATGAAATTGCTGTGATATTAAATTAATTCATGAAACTCTTGAAGAATGACAAATGTGTATACCCGGTACATCTTTGTAGGATCCATCTATTATCATTTATTATGTTAGTGTTCACTTTCGGTTGATTCCAAGAAAACATTAGTGTTTCAAGTTATCTCACAAGTACCGGTACAGTTTAATTTTGTTCATCTTGGCCCACTGCTCCAGTGAACTCACCACCAAGACATCATTTTATGGGAACCATGTTTTACAACATCAGTATGCAATGTCACATGCATGATTTGTTTATCAGGAAAATCTGTAGTTCTAGGAACTACACTGGGAAACACAATATCTGAAAAACAAGGTTTCACTGGTCATAATTCTTTTATCTGATTATGAAATACTGTCACTTTTGTACTGTGAGATGTTACATGACTTTGTGGTGTGAACAATCAAGGAAAATGCCCACAGATTAACTTCTTTTGTCTACCTACTTATTATCTTGAATGTACAACTAAACTCAAAGCAGTGTGTTCTGTTTCTGATAATGTTGTAAATGGTACAAAATTCAGTTCCACAGTTGATGTATCTACCCTTTTTCATTTCAGTACTTTGTCTTAATTCATGAGTAAATGAGGTATTATTTTATGTTTAATTCTGGTTCATTTCAGATGACAATTTGGAGGCGACAACGGAGGTCACTCTGCAGATATTTCAGTGCTGTGTCACATTTCTTAATTCGTCTCTCACAAGCGCAGCGGTGAGTTACAGCCAGAAATCATATGTAACTATATTTTACACATGTACCTGTAGGGGCACATCTTAACTGCAGTGTTATACCTATTAAATAGCCGAATATTTTGAAAGGAATTTACCATTATTGTTCATAAGTGTAAAATCAAGCAATTATATATATAATATATATATATATATATATATATATATATATATATATATATATATATATATATATAATTGCAACTTTCATTGCAACTGAGATTCTGATGACTAATATATCTTAAATCTATAATTCCTTGTATGCATCCATTTATTTTACAATAATCATATTAATGTGACTAATGAACTAGGGGTTGTATCACTAATTCTGTTTATATTGTTATTTTTCTTTCAAATTTGTGTAAACATTTAGGATGTGAGGAATATTTACACATCTAATGGTTCCTTCTATTATGGTTGTGACGACAACAATTATATTTGGGGATACATACTACTACAAGTTTTTAACTTCTTGTGTATTCCCTTCAAACAACATTATGTGTACAACATGGTCTTGAATTGTAATGTTTGTTGAATGTTATTCGAATAAACCATATTGAATTGAATTATGCACTTGAGATGTCAGTAACACATCAGAAGTATATGCAAAAAGGTTTATCTTAATCAGACCATGTATAGAAGACACACGTTTGTTTTATACATTCATACTATCTGTGCTAGCATTTACAGGTTGTGTTCCAATCACATGTATGAATGTATTGAGAGAACCATTTATAGGATCATGCATCTTTATGAGGATGTTAAACAAAACATTCATAAATTAATCTAGGGCATACCATACCTACCTCCGAAAAAACAGACTATACAATAAGCCAGCTGTATGTTGCCCACCAGATGTGTGGCAAGACGTTTCAGTGCCTGTGCCTGGTGTTGCGACATCTCTCCCACCTAAGCCAACTCCACCCAGCTGTGGATGGCAGGGAGGAGGAAGCTGGAGGTGTCTTAGACTTGCTACACGTCACGCTGCAGCGAAGCCTCTGTGACATGAAGTGGGAGACCAGAGACAGTGCAGTGGAGTTTGTTGGATCCCTCGTCAGCCAAATGAGTGGTGAGCTGTTAAGGCAATGCAAGATACAGATCCTATTTCTGGTCTGAAGTCAAGTACAGGGAGATTTGTTAGCATGTTTCAGTACCTGCTGCATGTTTACCACAAATGTTTCAATGATATGCCATTACAACCGTATCGGTAATAATTTGTTTGAACTGACAACAAAATATGTCATTTCAAACTGAATGGATACATTTTAAAATATTTTATAATCTCTAGCACGTGATGTATTTAGAGGCCTATCAATTAAATTGTCTTGCGTCGATTCAGCAAAATATGAATGATTGTGACGAATCACGTCTTACCATTGCAATATTTTGTATAGGTGCTTACATTTTTCTTGTGTACTGTACCTTTTCTCTGTTATGGATTCCAGGAAGTGACGTCATCGTGGAGTGGGTGATTGACAGAGGGGTTGTGGAGGGGGTGTGGCAGTGTGTCATGGACGGGGAGAGCTATGTACGGGCAGCAGCACTGACATCACTCGGCCTTCTGTCCGAGGTGTCACGTGTCTGGGAACACATCTCTGTCACGATTGGTCAGGTGCTGGGTCGTTCTGTCTTGTTTGTTTATGTTTTTCGTTTATTTTCTTCTTCTTCCATATAGTGGACTGGGCCCTTGCAGGACGTTAAAAGTCCAACGAAACTTGTGCGATTGGGGGGTATATGGTCTCTTAAAACAAACAGTTAATTAAAAAAATTAAAAACGTTAATAAAGTTTTTTTATGGACCTCTGGTGAGTTAAAAATAATTACTATTATGATGTACATAGTCTCATGAAGAAATTATCTGCTGGCAGACATTGATGCACGAAGGCCAGCCCTGAAAGCCTCTGGGCATGAGCTGGCTGATAGGCTTGTGGGGAGCCTATTCCACTGTCTGAATGTCGCAGGGAAAAAGGAATAGTAAAGGGCTGGGTGGTCTGCCCTTGCATGTCGAAAACACTGGGCTCCCCGAGTTCTGGGGTCACTCCGTTGGAGGTACTGATCTATGGTGATGTCTGTTGACAGATACAGTGGTAGTGTTTGTTAACTTGATGACACGTTGTAAAAACAGTGACGCATTCATTTTGTGGATACTTCAGAATGTTTGGCTGATACAGTGTACCTCCAACATTACATTTGACCGTGTTCTGTTGTGTGTGCTTAATATCTCACATATGTACTGGAAAATTTATTTGCTTATTGGAATTTTGTCGTAAGAAATTATACAAGAAACACGTTTGTGTTTAACCCATTAGCACTCGGCCGATTTTAACGTGAAGCCTGTGCCTCCTCAGATATTTGACCTAGATGTTAAAATAATATTGCTTGCGCCGGTTGTTTTGGCTCTAGCGCCTTTATTATTCAATTCTCGCAACTGCATGTTTGCATGTTGTAGATAATAAAGTACCTATTCAGTAGTGTCAACAATGTTGTAACTTAAAAAATATGTTGACTATTTCTTGATTGACAATAAGACATTTTGAAAATTTATGTAAAACTACTTTGTTGCAGTGTAACTTTTTTATGCTTGGCTTTTTACTGCTACAAGTTGGGTTTATTGAAAAGAATCATCAAATTTGTTATAATATTATGTTACACATTTTGGCAGCATACGTGGCCCTACTGGTTGAAGGACATTTTAATATGTCAAAAATTATTGCTGTAAAATTTTCGAAAACGTGGTAAATTTTTTTGAGAACGGAAGAATCCAAAGTATCCACAATTTAATGTTATATGTCTAGATAGGGGTCGCATTTATTGCATCTCTTAATCCCTGTATGGAACCACGTTACCCGATTTCAAACGCTGTGTTGTATTCGCTGAGTGGCTATGGCCGACCTGAGGAGATTCGGGGTGACCGTCAATGACCGAATTGAGTGCTAATCAGTTAATACAATAATAATAATATTAAATAAAGCTTTTAAATGGTAAAAAGAATTGGCTAAAATAGATGTAAGAAAATAACTAGAATATCTCAATTTGGCTAAATAGATGTAAGGAAATAACTAGAATATCTCAATTAAACAGCTGAACTGACACTGGTATGTGGGAGTTTGATTGACGTTGCTACAAAGCTTTGTAACACACAGCTTTAGAATGTATTTTGCATTTGTTTGGATATGATTTGTACCTTAACCAACCTGAAATATGTTGTTTTATATTCAGAATGACGTTGTGGAGAAAGTCACGGCTATCGTACAGAATGACACGGAGGCGTTTGCACGAAGAGCCGCCATTGACCTATTGGCAAAACTATGGAGACAAGACCTTGTCGACTCTACAAGGTCACATGACATTGAGAAGGTAATGCGGAATGCGATCTACGACTTCGACTGGGAAGTGAAGCTTCGTGTTCTGACCTTCTGGGAGCAAGTTCAGGGGGCACTGGGACCGCAACCAGTCAAGCCTGACGGCACGAAGAGAGGACACGATGACATCACCAGTGTCCTGCAGCCGTTGTGCGATTGTGGTGGACTGACTGTCTTGTTGGAAGCGTTCGATGACTACGATAAAGCTGTCCAGAAGAAGGCGTGTGTTATGTTGAGAACTCTGAAAACAAGCTATGCTTTGAATGACATCGAACCAATTCCGGAGGACGCTAAATACAGTAAGACTGATACAATTGAAGATGCAGATGCAGTTTGTCAGGAGGCTGTGTCACAAACGATGTGTGACACTGTCGCTGTATGTGGACAGGACAGTGTGAATGAGCATGGGGTCAGTAAAACAACAAAGAAAGTCGCCAGCCGCGACGTCGCCGAGTTCATCCGTTGGCTGAGCTCGGTGGATCTTGACAGCGTATGTGTCCGCGCCGACCAGAGCATAGACGGGTACGCTGACAACCCGCAGTCACTGGTTGATGACTTGTTGACATCACTGGAACGCATCGAACACATGACAGACACGGACGGAGAGGAGAGTGGGGAGGAGAACGTCATTGATTGCTACTAGACGTCATTAGTGTCTACTGTCACGTGACAGACACGGACGGAGAGGAGAGTGGGGAGGAGAACGTCATTGATTGCTACTAGACGTCATTAGTGTCTACTGTCACGTGACAGACACGGAGGGAGAGGAGAGTGGGGAGGAGAACGTCATTGATTGCTACTAGACGTCATTAGTGTCTACTGTCATGTGACAGACACGGAGGGAGAGGAGAGTGGGGAGGAGAACGTCATTGATTGCTACTAGACGTCATTAGTGTCTACTGTCACGTGACAGACACGGAGGGAGAGGAGAGTGGGGAGGAGAACGTCATTGATTGCTACTAGACGTCATTAGTGTCTACTGTCACGTGACAGACACGGAGGGAGAGGAGAGTGGGGAGGAGAACGTCATTGATTGCTACTAGACGTCATTAGTGTCTACTGTCACGTGACAGACACGGAGTGAGTGGAGAGTGGAGAGGAGAACGTCATTGATTGCTACTAGACGTCATTAGTGTCTACTGTCACGTGATAGACACGGAGGGAGAGGAGAGTGGGGAGGAGAACGTCATTGATTGCTACTAGATGTCATTAGTGTCTACTGTCACGTGACAGACACGGAGGGAGAGGAGAGTGGGGAGGAGAACGTCATTGATTGCTACTAGACGTCATTAGTGTCTACTGTCACGTGACAGATAACCGTGGACGTAACGGAGCTAGACCATGCAAAAAGGGCAGTGTACTTCAAACCAATTTTACTACACTGTATAGTATCTGTTGCTATTAAACGACAATATTTGTCGACAGTTTCTTATGGACCGTGCTCATTTTCACACATTCTACATCTAGTTCACGGTCATTGTCTCATTTCGTAGGATTTGCGCAAATATTAAAATCTCGACAACTGTTTTTTTGGTATTGTGGATTTAGACATTATGTTTTTACCACACCGTAGTAATAGAAATATACACCTGTAGTAGAAATAGAGATCACTGTACCGCACAATCTGCTACAATGATGAAACGTTTCAACACCTTCAATATGACTTGTTTTACCCATGGTTCCCAATGTTCAGTGGATGAAACATAGCTTCTGTATTCTTGTGCAGCGTTTTCCGTTCTTGCCATTCTGAAATTTGTATAGTAGGCCATACATTTTGTTCCAAGAGCTCTATCTGAAGTTATATGCTACAAACAACACTCTTCCACTGTACTTTTTGTTCCAAGAGCTCTGTCTGAACTTACATGCTGTAAACAACACTCTTCCACTGTACTTTTTGTTCCAAGAGCTCTATCTGAACTTATGTGCTACAAACAACACTCTTCCACTGTACTTTTTGTTCCAAGAGCTCTGTCTGAACTTATGTGCTACAAACAACACTCTTCCACTGTACTTTTTGTTCCAAGAGCTCTATCTGAAGTTACCTGCTACAAACAACACTCTTCCACTGTACTTTTTGTTCCAAGAGCTCTATCTGAACTTACGTGCTACAAACAACACTCTTCCACTGTACTTTTTGTTGCAAGAGCTCTATCTGAACTTACGTGCTACAAACAACACTCTTCCACTGTACTTTTTGTTCCAATAGCTCTATCTGAACTTACGTGCTACAAACAACACTCTTCCACTGTACTTTTTGTTCCAATAGCTCTATCTGAACTTACGTGCTACAAACAACACTCTTCCACTGTACTTTTTGTTCCAAGAGCTCTATCTGAACTTACATGCTACAAACAACACTCTTCCACTGTACTTTTTGTTCCAAGAGCTCTATCTGAACTTACGTGCTACAAACAACACTCTTCCACTGTACTTTTTGTTCCAATAGCTCTATCTGAACTTACGTGCTACAAACAACACTCTTCCACTGTACTTTTTGTTCCAAGAGCTCTATCTGGGCAAATATTCCGCAGCAAATTATTTTGTAGTGTCTGTTTGAAATAACATTCCACAATTGCAATATTTTGTTATACGTGCTATTCTGTAAGCTCTATCTGCTCTACATTGAGTCATCTTGTATTATACTGTATCGGTTGCTGCAAAAACTACGTCTCAATTTATGTTTGTATAGGTAATACTGTGTGTGTGTATTTATGTGTGTACATGTACACATATGCACACACACACATATGCACACACACACACATATGCACACACATATGCACAACCATATGCACACACATATGCACACATATGCACACACATATGCACACACACACGCACACGCACACACACACACACACACACACAGCTTGTATATATGTATATATATATATATATATAATTATGACCCATTGCACCTTGGTTGTTGCTTTGTCACAGCCAAGCAGCAGGGTTTTCATCAAAGCCTAAAGGGTGCCCTACATGTTCCCAATAATTATTATTTTCAACATGTGCACCGCATGCGCAATGACGGCCATCTTGGAGTAATCTAATATCAGATTCTAATCTAACTGCATCTTTGAACACGATATTTCAAAAAGCTATTTTGGTGTGAATAAATATCTAAAAATATAATCTTTCTAATGTGGTTAATAGTCCAAATGTATATGTTTATTTGAGCATCGTATCACTAATATTGGCACAGAGAGCTTCCCCTGGCCATGGCCATGGTAATTATTATAATGCTTTGTTTAAATTTATTTACAGAGAAACATCACCAAGAGAAATGTCAAGGTTGACCAACAGAGCAGCTGTTGAAATGTTGACTAAATATCATATTGCTAATGTCAAGGACGAGAAAATCGAGCGGTCACAGTTCACAATTCATCTTTATTGCATGTACGAAGAACAAGGAAACAAAACCCAAAAGCAACTTCTCATTTTCCACTGGAAAACAAAGCCTCGTGTTTCGGTTCATTGCTTTTCGATCTTCCCCAAATCCCGCTATCATCCCGCCGATCAAACTGCAGTGACACCTATTGTCACTGCTAATCAACACTAACCATTAATCACCGCGCAATTAATCTGCGCAATCCCATGAGTACTCTGTTGTATTCAGCCAGAGTCTCCCCATCCAACTGCACTCGAGCGTCGAACTCTGCACTGTTTCATGTGGTGCGAAACACAATTTTAGCAGTGCAACCAAAACACCATGATCATGTCGTACCGCATCAGGTTGGCACAACACTTCCTCCCTTGCACACCCTCCTAGGTGGTCAAGAATTACCACTGCCTTATCAACATCACTCACCCCGTCTGACGTACATACACATCAAACTGGTCCAACCACTCAACCAGAGTTGGATCACCAGCAGTCATAGGGTAGCCCATAAATTTGGCCAGCTTAATTGTTGGAGCAAGCGAGGCCCTGAATTGGTGAAGGACACCAGCCAATGTTGCTGTTAAAGCTGCGTTTGACTGTGCAATTATCTCGGCAATCCTTTCATAGGCCATAGCTTGGTTGGGAAACAAGGGTAATTCGATTAGATAATGAAACTTAAATGAAAAGACCGGTGTCCGCTGACTGAGGAAGTACTGACTAAAATCTCAGATATGCAGAGTAAGCACCATAAAGAGCATTATAATCTACACCAACTGACATATGCCCACTATATGCAAGTATAACTGCAACTTTGATGAATGTGAACCATAGCACTACATAATACACAACATATACTCTATAACTGTACTGCTGGTGAGTTTACTGCTGCACATTAAATACACACAACCACAGCACTTGTACTGCTACACATTAAATACACACAACCACAGCACTTGTACTGCTACACATTAAATACACACAACCACAGCACTTGTACTGCTACACATTAAATACACACAACCACAGCACTTGTACTGCTACACATTAAATACACACAACCACAGCACTTGTACTGCTACACATTAAATACACACAACCACAGCACTTGTACTGCTACACATTAAATACACACAACCACAGCACTTGTACTGCTACACATTAAATACACACAACCACAGCACTTGTACTGCTACACATTAAATACACCCAACCACAGCACTTGTACTGCTACACATTAAATATACCCAACCACAGCACTTGTACTGCTACACATTAAATACACACAACCACAGCACTTGTACTGCTACACATTAAATACACACAACCACAGCACTTGTACTGCTACACATTAAAAAATATACCCAACCACAGCACTTGTACTGCTACACATTAAATACACACAACCACAGCACTTGTACTGCTACACATTAAATACACACAACCACAGCACTTGTACTGCTACACATTAAATACACACAACCACAGCACTTGTACTGCTACACATTAAATATACACAACCACAGCACTTGTACTGCTACACATTAAATACACACAACCACAGCACTTGTACTGCTACACATTAAATATACACAACCACAGCACTTGTGCTGCTACACATTAAATATACAAAACCACAGCACTTGTACTGCTACACATTAAATATACACAACCACAGCACTTGTACTGCTACACATTAAATACACACAACCACAGCACTTGTACTGCTACACATTAAATACACACAACCACAGCACTTGTACTGCTACACATTAAATATACACAACCACAGCACTTGTACTGCTACACATTAAATACACACAACCACAGCACTTGTACTGCTACACATTAAATATACACAACCACAGCACTTGTGCTGCTACACATTAAATATACAAAACCACAGCACTTGTACTGCTACACATTATATACACAACCACAGCACTTGTACTGCTACACATTAAATATACACAACCAATTACAACGCAGCTCACCATGAACTAGACGACTGTGCGACAGGGTCTTTTTCTTTCGGACTTGTTCAAAGTTGTTGCTGGGCGATCCCACTTCTGACACCAGTTGTCAAGGACGATAAACTCGAGCAGTTACAGTTCACAATTTGTCTTTATTGCATGTACGAAGAACAAGGAAACAAAACCCAAAAGTACTTCTCATTTTCCACTGGAAAACACAGCCTCGTGGTTTGGCTCATTGCTTCTCAATCTCCCCCAAATCCTGCTATCTTCCCGCCGATTAGCCTCGGTTACCCAGGCTCCGTGAAGTGGCTGCACTTTTAAGCCTGTAGGGATACTACCTGTTGACGGAGCTGTACATCCAAGGTCTCTGCCTCCAACAATCTCCCTTCCAACTATACAATTCTATCTTCAGCACCCAATTTCTCCGTGTCCCCCAGAGATAAAACTCTAACCACTCGATCAGTGGTCAGATGTGACACTGGAGCATTGCCCTGCTCCCACCGCTCGCCACATCTCCACACTTCCGCTGGCAATCGCGCACAAAATGTCCCTGTGATGCCAGCTGCATTGCTTGCGTTTGCAGCTGTTGCTGCATCTGCACCATCTGTAGGAATCTACATTCGATGGGAGACGAATCTTCCCCTTGCCTGGCACAACGTTGTTGTTCATCCTCTTGCAGCAGGTTGAGGACCTCATTACCCAGGCTCCGTGAGGTGGCAGTACTTTTAAGCCTCTCAACTGTGCCTCGGGAAAGAAAGGCTCTTCATTTGTTAGGCTTTACCCCGGATTAAGGTAGAGACGCTGATTGGCTCTCAGGCCAACTACGAAATAAAAATTAAAATAACGATATTCTTTTACAAGATAATGATATCCTATGAAAAGTATTCAACATTGAACTTATATTAACACAAAAATAAGTAAAAATTAAAATTTACAGTTGTTTATAAAATAAGAATTACGGCAGGATTAACCAGTGTCCGTGTGAGGTGGCAGCATTGTATAGATCACGCGGATAAACAAACAAAAGCCGACTAAGTAACCAGACTGTCTTCTCGGCGTAGTTCCGTAGCCTACCGACAGTCGGTTAAGCGAGACTACCCGCCAATGAAACTGCAGTGATATAATTAAATATTTGTAAACATGAAACAGTATTGTCGTTAACTAATGCACTGGTTAGGTGCAATTGAGTTACTGCGATTCTGTGACACAGTGACCAATAGCGCACAATACGTTCTTCCGAATGCGTAGCGACGGCGAAGGCGAGACCGTAGTGTCGTGATAGTGACAGCAGGCCGAGGAGACGATAGTGGCCTGACCGTGCGTCAAATCCACCGGGTGATTGCATCTCCCTCAGACAAATGTCGACGTGCAGTCGGCCGAGATCTTCACCTAGCTGGCCTCGTGTCATCGCTGACGAGAGTCGACGTACGTTGAATGTGTGAGACGAGAGGGCGTCGTTGAGCCATTATTGTTGCTGTGCAGGATATGACAGTGCCCACCCGGACGTATACAAACACATATAATAACATACATAAAGGTTATAAAATACACACAGTGTAGTAACTTCAGGCAAATGACTTTCTAAATTAAAGCTACATATTATATACCAACATGAATAAATCATTAGCGAATTCCAAACAATATATAATTAAATGTTATGTATTTCGTTAATGCCTGTTGATAGCAATTATAAACCTCCTGGCTATCTTCTTTAAAAGTTTCAAAGTTTCGAATTATTAATGTCTACAGGTAAATTATTCCAAATCGAGCTCCTGGTACGTTTATTGAATTAATTGTCCCCAGTTGTGTAATTTAATATAGATACATGTAAGTTGTTTCCCTGTTTGAAACTTCTGTTCATGAATTTCCAATTTATAAAATTGGTGGAATAAACTATGACGTTTTTTGCTGGGCTGTTTTCAGTAGTAAACGTTGTACTTGTAATTAATGTAAGTTGATTTTATACCCTTATCCATATAATTAAATCCCAAAATTAGTGTGGGGAAATATATCGGAACAATATGGTTGCCTTACTATATCATCATATAAATGAACGAGTACGATAGAGCGTTCCAGCTTGCTTATCTTGGAACAGAGTTCTTTAATATGTTGAGACCATGACAACTTAGTCTAAATAAACACTCAGATATTTGGCTGAGTTAACCCCTTTGCCCTGCAACAGCAATCACACGATTTCACGTCCTACATGTTTAGCAAAGATTGTACGGGATGTCTTGCTGAGTTTCGGAGTTAGTTAATTGTATCGGAACCATACATTATGCGATTCTAACTTCGCCGTAGCGATAAATACAGTCTCGTTGGCAAATAATCCATTAGTGAACAAATGAGTATCACCAACTAGAGATAACATTGATATATAATAAAAATAACCGTATTGATTACAACAGTTACCGCGACATCTCCTTGCTGAGCGTCGTAGGAAATGGTTTTTCACGTGGTGCTTTGGCTAGCCTGCAGATCCTGGCTGAACGCATCTATACAGAGTTTCAAAAATCTACGATAGACATTACATTATCTGTCCGACAGCCGCAAGAGAAATGTCGAGAACAACGACGACCGCTGTGCATTACCTTCATCGACCTCACGAAAGCTTTGACCTAATGGGCAGAAGTGGTTTGTTCAACTTGTTAGAGAAATTGGTTGTCCTCCAAAACTACTCAGTGTGCTCTCGTTCTTTTGAGATCCGTAACGATGTAAAACAGTGATGCATTTTGTCTCCAATATTCTCTGCCTTATTCTTTTCGATGATGTTACCATATGCCTTTGGTTAATCCACGGTGGGCGTCTACTTACTCACAAGACCTGATGGAAAGTTGTTTAGCCCGGCTGAAAGCTAAGACAAATGTGCATCGAGTCCTCATACGAGAAATGCTCCTTGCAGATGAAGTTGCGCTGGTTACTCATACAGATGAAGACTCTCGGAAAGTAACGGACAGATTCTCCCACGGATGCAGAGAATTTGAATTGATCATCAGTATCAAGAAGACGAACGTTATGGGTCAGGAAGTCATAGCACCACAAACAATCAACACAGACAATGTGACACTAGATGTCGTGGATAAGTACTTATATCTAGGCTCAACAATCATAAGTAATTTATCCCTATATGCTGAAATTAATATGAGCTGCAGTTGTCGTGTCCAAGCTGAACAAGAGAGAGTGGTGCCAAACAACTTTAACAGAAACACTTTTATCGGGTTGAATTATCCTAACCATTGGCATGCCGGCCGCAGTCTCAAATTTTACGGGGTTGAATTATCCTAACCGTCGACATGCCGCCCCCCGGCCTCAACCTTTATCGGTTTGAATTATCCTAACCATCGATCGGCATGCCGATGCCCCGGTCTCAACCTTTATCGGGTTGAATTATCCTAACCATCGGCATGCCGCCCCCGGCCTCAACCTTTATCGGGTTGAATTATCCTAACCATCGGCATGCCGCCCCGGCCTCAACCTTTATCGGGTTGAATTATCCTAACCATCGGCATGCCGCCCCGGCCTCAACCTTTATAGGGTTGAATTATCCTAACCATCGGCATGCTGCCACCGGCCTCAACATTTATCGAGTTGAATTATCAGACCATCGGCATGGCCCCCCTCAACCTTTTGGGGTTTAATTATCCAACATCGGCAG
>JAODUO010000498.1:0-72500 GCA_025642075.2 Ridgeia piscesae
TATATCTTCGTTATATTATAACTTTTTTTCCCTTTTGAAAATTTTTGTCATCCGCAAATAATATAGTTTTACAATGCTCTACACAAAAGGGGAGATCATTTATGTATATTATAAACAGGAGCGGACCAAGTATAGCCCCCTGCGGGACGCCGTATTGATTCCCGTTGAAGCGAATCGTATTATTATTTTAACATTTGTTTCCGATTTGACAGATAACTTTTAAACCATTTGAGAGGAGTACCCCTTATTCCATAAAATTCAAGTTTATATAATAAGATTTGGTGATCAATTGTATCGAATGCTTTACTTAAATCTAAGAAAACACAAGGACCGAGTCTTTATTTTCCAAAGCTTTTATAACATCACTAGTAAGTGCAGTTATTGCATTTATTGTTGAATGTATTTCACGAAAACATTTGGTTATTATTTAATATTTTATTAGTTTGAATGAAATGAAGAGTCCTTTTATATACAACTAATCCCAGTATTTTAGAAATTGAAGTTAACAATGATATAGGTTGTAATTGGAAATGTCGTCTTTAGCGTTTGACGGGGGTATAATTTTCGCAATTTTCAAATCATCTGGTACTATTTCAACTTGACATGTTTATCAAAATAGATAAAGGCATAGCTATTTGCTCCCCAAATAACTTTATAACAAGCGCACTCAAATTGTCATGACTTGTACTTTTCTTAGGTTAAGTGACTTTATTATTTCCCTGATCTCACTTGCATCGGTTGGGCTCATGAACATACTATTTGAGTTATGTTTAGGGCAATTCTGAAGATAAGATGTAAATTTTATTTTGGATAGAGGTATTGCAGTGGCTGGTTTGGACCAACATTTGTAAAGAAATTACAAAATGCATTAGATATTTGATAAGGATCTTTAATTACAGCATTATTATGTTTGAAATAAAAAATGCCAGATTTATCATTGTTTTTTCCAATCATATTCTTTAGTAAATTCCAGTTTTTTAGAGTCATTCTTGAATGTGTTTAATTGATTAGCATAGTAGGTTGTTTTTGCAATTTGTTTTAACTTATTATAGATATTTCTATATTTAACATAACGGATGTGGCAGGATGTGTCTTAGGTTTGCTAACACATTTCCGATACAGTTTATTTGAGGTTAAAGATGATTTCATTAGTCCTGTAGTCATCCAAACATTCCGAATTACATATTTCGATTTAATGTTGACAGTTTTCTCTGGTGCGTATGATGCAATGATATAATTTAATTGTTCAGTAAAAAAATTAAACGCATTATTTATGTCTAACTGATGAAGATATTTCCAATTAATTTGCTGGAGTGCAAATTTTATGTGTCGGATCACACGTTAGATAAAGGTCTATGTTTGAATGTTAATGGCTCGTTGCGTTTTTTGAAGGTTTCCCTTTCCGATAAGACAGAATATAGGTAAATGGTCAGATATATCGCGAATAGTATACCAAGTGAACAAATGGGTTGTGTGGCATATATGTTATCAAGAGGGTAGCAGAAGTATGGGTGATACGCGTAGGCTTAGTAATCGTGGGAATTATATTTGCGGCAAGATATAGATGTAAAAGATCATTTGAGGGTTTTAAAAATTTTTTTTTTAGATAGTCGAAATTTTGATCAGTGCCTATTATAATTGACTGTTTGAGCTTTCCATTTTCTGTAATATTCCTCATACCGTTGAATAGACAAATTAACACTTGTATTAGGACCACGCCACTGCAATACCTCTATCCAAAATAAAATTTACATCTTCAAAATTGACCTAAACATAACTCAAATTGTATGTTCATGAGCCCAACCGATGCAACTGAGGTCAGGGAAATAATAAAGTCACTTCAACCTAAGAAAAGTACAAGTCATGACAATTTGAGTGCGCTTGTTATAAAGTTATTTGGTGAGCAAATAGCTATGCCTTTATCTATTTTGATAAATATGGCAATGTCTGAGGAAACAGTACCAGATAGTTTGAAAATTGCGAAAATTATACCTGTCCATAAGTCAAACGCTAAAGACGACATTTCCAATTACAGACGTATATCATTGTTAAATACATTCAACAATAAATGCAATAACTTCACATACTAGTGATGTTATAAAAGCTTTGGAAAATAAAGACTCCGTCCTTAGTGTTTTCTTAGATTTAAGAAAAGCATTCGATACAATTGATCACCAAATCTTATTATATAAACTTGAATTTTATGGAATAAGGGGTACTCCTCTCATATGGTTTAAAAGTTATTTGTCAAATCGGAAACAATATGTTAAATATAATAATAGCGATTCGCTTCAACGGGACATCACATACGGCGTCCCGCAGGGGTCTATACTTGGTCCGCTCCTGTTTATAATATACATAAATGATCTCCCGTTTTGTGTAGAGCATTGTAAAACTATATTATTTGCGGATGACACTACTATATACAAGACTGGAAAACAAGTTACTAATATATACGAAGATAAATTATCTCTAAATATTTCCAAAACGAAATGTATGTTATTCTGTAGATCCCCTCGTCCTGAGAATGAAGAAAACATTTTAACAATGTATAATACAGTCATCCAGCGAATGAAGTGTGTACAATTTCTAGGTCTTCATATTGATGAAAAACTTGATTGGCACGAACACATAAACAAATGCAAAAATAAATTAACCAGTGCTTTATATGTAATCAAAAAAGTTAACAGCTACCTTCCTGTGTCCGCCCTTAAAACAATTTATTACACTTTAGTTTACCCTTACTTGACATATGGAATCATCTTGTGGGGGTCTACATATAAAACGTACTTAACAAAATTATTTATTATCCAGAAAAAATAGTTCGTTCTATACGTTATTGGGAACATTCTCACCCCCTCTTTACGTGCTTAAAATTAATTAAATTGAATGATGTATACGAACTGGAAATTGGAAAATTTATGTATAATTATGTTCACAGGAATCTACCCCATTATTTATCTGATATTTTTACATTTACCCATGACATACACATTCACGAAACTAGACAAGCCTCACATATACATATACGTCCTTTTACTTCTCTAACAGTAAAATCTTCTAACAGTTTCTTATGTAAAGGTCCATTGATATGGAACAGAATTCCGCTTACCATCCAGCAAAAAAAACAATATAAAAAGTGTTGCTGTATCACTAAACGCAATTGTTGTAAAAGAGCTTATTCAATATAAAATACCTGTTCATATATGTATGTAATTATATCATTGTCATTGTCGGTAGTTGGTATTACCACACGTTTGCTATACATGTCAATTGAACATTCTTAATTTAATATTAATATTACGTTTTACACACCTGATCAATCGCAAAAAACTATAAGTATGTGGTACACGTGAAAGAATTATTATAACATCATTGTTTATCCAGCTATGGGTTGGCAGCGACCAGTGTAATTTATGAGAAATGGTTTCGTATTAATAATTATTATATAAACCAACTGGTAACAACCTTAATTGGCTCCGCTGTCTGCCCGGAATCGTACATGATATAATTGATTGTTACATTTGTTGTTTATACATACTGTTTGTTTGTATGATTCCAAAAAATATTCATTCACTATTCATTCATCTAAACTATCTCCACTAACAAGGATCATTAAATAAAACGCATTAGTTATAACACACATCAAAAATGTTAGTGAGATATCGACCTCCGGTTCACGGAGTGAACGCACACATAGCCCAAACATATTCTGTCACCATAATTTGACAAAGGTCATGTCACGGTATATTTTTAAATACTCTTTTTTAATCTGAGTTACTTTCATATATATCTAGGCTTTGATTGCGTGTTGCTTCACACAATACGGGAAAGCCTCCAGTCGATATATGACGCAGTATAGCCTGCAATAACGCATTAAAACAAACATAATTAAAACAATTTAATGCACCGTATGGCTAATAGATACTATGATTGTTAGTAGATACTTCCACGGTATGCCCCCGTAGAGCAGATTGATGAAGTTCCCACGCTATGTGGTTTAGTATTCCGGGCCGATCTTGCCTGCGTACAGGTATATATAGCGACGAAGTTTGGTGAATCCGGACACGACATGCGAGTGGCGTAGG
Organism: Ridgeia piscesae; assembly: GCA_025642075.2. Lineage (NCBI taxonomy): Eukaryota > Metazoa > Annelida > Polychaeta > Sabellida > Siboglinidae > Ridgeia > Ridgeia piscesae. Next base: position 4,089 of record JAODUO010000498.1, read on the forward strand.
AATACGTGCTGAATGTTGCCTCAGCTTGTTGTTACCGACCTCATTTATACCAACGTATCGCCATGACACACTTGTCCCAGTTATACTTCATCGTTCAGTACGAATGTATTCCAAGCAAAGTTTAAATGTAATAAGAAATATGAATGTAATAATGTAAAAATATTGTGGACAGTATTATTTAATGTGAAATAAAGAATGTTTATATAATCCACGGATTTAGGTGAACAGTTGATGGCGAGCGTACCTAGACCTAGTATTAGGCAGGCAAATCCGCTCGGTTCGCCAAAATAGCTGAGTTCTAGTAGTTAGTAAACTTTTGTTTCTGATCGCCTCGTGGTGGAACAACCTCTTCAAGATAATAACATATCAAGAAATGATAGCTATGACCATGATGCATGACGTTTGCTTCCATCACTACTGCCGTCATATGCAAAATTATGAATAGTCACAACTGTCAGTCATATACAGGCATTACTTGGAATTAATTAATAGACAAAATATAAATTTATGTTATTATTTAAATTAGATTGTTAACTGCATTCAACACTCACAATGTAATTATTATTATATAATATAATAAATTAGGTTGGCATATTTCCACAAGTTGATTTAAATAAACCGATTTAAATCATTCAAGAAAAAACCTCTGGTTTTATTAATTGTTGTTTATAAAAGGGAAATATTTATTTAGTATGCAGTAATCTCAGGATCGCTGAAAGTGGCTTACACTTTATTTCGACATGCACTCTGTCTAACCCATGATATGCCATGATAATGTGCGAGTTTGCAGCCACTATAATCCACCACTATCTATATTATGTAGGTATTTCATTTTAGCTAGCTGAGAACTGAGCAATGTAGAGTGAAAAACACTTGCCCAAGGTTTCACTGTAGAGAATTGAGACATAGCTGTTGACTTTTATATGAATATTGCCTGTTGAACACTGTTTGCTTACAGTCTTATTAATATAGACATTATGCAAGTTGAGGATGTGCTGTTTATATGCATTTTATCATCGAAGCTAGAGACCAGAACGACAAGTAGGAAATGGCGAGAAGCAGCCATGAAGGTTAGTAAAATAATATTGTCATTATGAGTACGGTATCATTGTATTTGTTTCTGGTAACATCTGTACATGTGTGCATCGTACAACTTTCTATGAAATAATGAGTATAACAACAATAAAACATGCTACAGAATCAATCACCATTAACATACTTAATAGTGACACTATGTTAAGGTTGATTGATTCTGTAGCATGTTTTATTGTTGTTATACTCATTATTTCATAGAAAGTTGTGCGATGCACACATGTACAGATGTTACCAGAAACAAATACAATGATACCGTACTCATAATGACAATATTATTTTACTAACCTTCATGGCTGCTTCTCGCCGTTTCCTACTTGTCGTTCTGGTCTCTGGTTTCGATGATGAATTGCATATAACATCCTCAGCTTGCATAATGTCAAAAAAACAGTGTCCTCATGTAATGGCCAAGATTAACTTGTAAGCAAACTAGTGTTCAACAGACAGTATTCATAAGTCAACAGCTATGTCTCCAATTCTCTGCAGTGACGTTAAAACCTTGGGCAATTGTTTTTTCACTCTACATTGCTCCAGTTCACTCAGCTGTAAAAATGAGTACCTGCATGGCTATAGATAGTGGTGGATATGTGTACGAGTAGCTTTCGCGCATTAATCATAGCATATCGCTGGATGCTTCCCAGAGAAGTTGAGATGGTATATCTGATTGAACAGGTCTGTCAGGGAAATAAAGTGTAAAGCGCTTTCAGCAATCCTGAGGATTGGTTACTGCGCTAAATAAGATCTTCCCTTTATAAACCAGCAATTAATAAAACCAGAGGTTTTTTCTTGAATGATTTAAATCAGTTGATTTATGGGTTAAATCAACTTATTTAAATTTAAGAGCATGTGTCAACCTGGTTATTACTATTATGCCAATAACCAATTACATTATATACGGTAGTGTTTTGTTGAATGCAGTTAACAGTCTAATTTAAATAATAACATAAATTTGTATTTTGCTGTTTCTGTTAATTAATTCCAAGTAATGCCTGTAATATGACTGACAGTTCTTGACTGTTGTTGACTAATTAGCGAGTCACTCTAATTTGCATATGACGACGAGTATTGTTTAAAACAAACGTCATACGCATGCATGGTCGTAGCTGTCATTTCTTGTTATGTTATTATCTTGAAGAAGGTTATTCCACCACGGGCGACTGTCTATGTCAGAAACAAAAAGTTTACTTGTACCTAGAGACTCGAGCTATTTTTAGCAACCAACGAACCGGCGTTGGTTGCTATGCCTATGCCTAGGTCTAGGTACAGCTCGCCGGCGAACTGTTCACCTAAATCCGTGGATTATATAAACATTCTTTATTTCACATTAAATAATACTGTCCTCACATATTTTTACTTTATTACATTCATATTTCTTATTACATTTAAACTTTGCTTAGGTCACATTCGTATATTATACAGACGATGAAATACAACTGTGGGACTAAATTGTAGTCGTAACGATACACGCTGGTACTCGTAAGTGCCGAGTCGGCTTGGCAACAACAAGCTGGTTTCGGCATGTAATTTCCTACGCGCCGCTTCACCTTCCAAATAAGGAAATCGTGTCCGGTTTTCCCTCTCAGTTCACCAAACATTACTTCGTCGCTGCGTACTTATATGCAAACAAATCGGCCAAAGATGCACCTGTGGCTTTGATCGAGACTTATGTTTTTATGTTCAGTGTCTCTTTGTGCTCGTCACGTTTGTAATTAGGCTTGCAATCGGCGTTTGAAAGTGACCACCACAGACTCTTGTCGAACTTTCCGCCGGCGGACACGCCAACTTCATCATCTCTAATCTGCTTTTTCTGCAGGAATCCTTTCGTGGAAGTATGTGAAAAGTTGCTTACTAACAATCATAGTATATCTATTAGCCATACAGTGCATTAAATTGTTTAATTATGTTTGTTTTAATGCGTTTGGCCCGTTTTTGCGAGAGCTATGCTGCGTCGCCTATCGACTGGGGGCTTCCGTGATTGTAAGCAACACGCCAGTCAAACCGGAAAAGGCCCTAGACAAGATGGCAGCGCCCTGTGTTGAAAGTAGCTCAGTTAAAAAAATATTTAAAATATACCGTGACGCTGTGCTTGTCAAATTATGGTGACAAGTGCTGTAAATTATATGTTCTTATGTTTGGGCTGTGGTTGTTCAGTCGCTTCACTCCCCTTTAAGGAGACCGGAGTCGGTCTCCTTAACGTTTTGATGTGTGATTGCATAACTAATGCATTTTATTTAATGATTATCCTTGTTAGTGGAGATAGTTTAGATGAATGAATGAATGAATGAATATTTATTTTTTGGAATCGTACAAACAAACAGTATGTATAAACAACAAATGTAACAATCAATTATATCATGTACGATTCCGGGCAGACAGCGGAGCCAATTAAGGTTGTTACCAGTTGGTTTATATAATAATTATTAATACGAAACCATTTCTCATAAATTACACTGGTCGCTGCCAACCCTACCATAGCTGGATAAACAATGATGTTATAATAATTCTTTCACGTGTACCACATACTTATAGTTTTTTGCGATTGATCAGGTGTGTAAAACGTAATATTAATATTAAATTAAGAATGTTCAATTGACATGTATAGCAAACGTGTGGTAATACCAACTACCGACAATGACAAGGATATAATTACATACATATATGAACAGGTATTTTATATTGAATAAGCTTCAGCTAGCTCTTCATACTCTTTTACAACAATTGCTTTTAGTGATACAGCAAAACTTTTTATATTGTTTTTTTTGCTGGATGGTAAGCGGAATTCTGTTCCATATCAATGGACCTTTACATAAGAAACTGTTAGAAGATTTTACTGTTAGAGAAGTAAAAGGACGTATATGTATATGTGAGGCTTGTCTAGTTTCGTGAATGTGTATGTCATGGGTAAATGTAAAAATATCAGATAAATAATGGGGTAGATTCCTGTGAACATAATTATACATAAATTTTCCAATTTCCAGTTCGTATACATCATTCAATTTAATTAATTTTAAGCACGTAAAGAGGGGGTGAGAATGTTCCCCAATAACTTCTTTTGAGTATGGAATGAACTATTTTTTTCTGGATAATAAATAATTTTGTTAAGTACGTTTTATATGTAGACCCCCACAAGATGATTCCATATGTCAAGTAAGGGTAAACTAAAGTGTAATAAATTGTTTTAAGGGCGGACACAGGAAGGTAGCTGTTAACTTTTTTGATTACATATAAAGCACTGGTTAATTTATTTTTGCATTTGTTTATGTGTTCGTGCCAATCAAGTTTTTCATCAATATGAAGACCTAGAAATTGTACACACTTCATTCGCTGGATGACTGTATTATACATTGTTAAAATGTTTTCTTCATTCTCAGGACGAGGGGATCTACAGAATAACATGCATTTCGTTTTGGAAATATTTAGAGATAATTTATTTGCACGAAACCAGTCAGCTAATATTTGAAGTTCCTTGTTCATATCTTCGTATATATTAGTAACTTGTTTTCCAATCTTGTATATAGTAGTGTCATCCGCAAATAATATAGTTTTACAATGCTCTACACAAAACGGGAGATCATTTATGTATATTATAAACAGGAGCGGACCAAGTATAGACCCCTGCGGGACGCCGTATGTGATGTCCCGTTGAAGCGAATCGCTATTATTATATTTAACATATTGTTTCCGATTTGACAGATAACTTTTAAACCATTTGAGAGGAGTACCCCTTATTCCATAAAATTCAAGTTTATATAATAAGATTTGGTGATCAATTGTATCGAATGCTTTACTTAAATCTAAGAAAACACCAAGGACCGAGTCTTTATTTTCCAAAGCTTTTATAACATCACTAGTAAGTGCAGTTATTGCATTTATTGTTGAATGTTTTTCACGAAAACCATATTGGTTATTATTTAATATTTTATTAGTTTGAATGAAATGAAGAGTCCTTTTATATACAACTAATCCCTGTATTTTAGAAATGGAAGGTAACAATGATATAGGTCTGTAATTGGAAATGTCGTCTTTAGCGTTTGACAGGTATAATTGTCGCAATTTTCAAATCATCTGGTACTATTCCCTCAGACATTGACATGTTTATCAAAATAGATAAAGGCATAGCTATTTGCTCAGCAAATAACTTTATAACAAGCGCACTCAAATTGTCATGACTTGTACTTTTCTTAGGTTGAAGTGACTTTATTATTTGCCTGATCTCACTTGCATCGGTTGGGCTCATGAACATACTATTTGAGTTATGTTTAGGGCAATTCTGAAGATAAGATGTAAATTTTATTTTGGATAGAGGTATTGCAGTGGCGTGGTTTGGACCAACATTTGTAAAGAAATTACAAAATGCATTAGATATTTGATAAGGATCTTTAATTACAGCATTATTATGTTTGAAATGTAAAGGAATGCCAGATTTATCATTGTTTTTTCCAATCATATTCTTTAGTAAATTCCATGTTTTTTAGAGTCATTCTTGAATGTGTCTAATTGATTAGCATAGTAGGTTGTTTTTGCAATTTGTTTTAACTTATTATAGATATTTCTATATTTAACATAACGGATGTGAGCAGGATGTGTCTTAGGTTTGCTAACACATTTCCGATACAGTTTATTTGAGGTTAAAGATGATTTCATTAGTCCTGTAGTCATCCAAACATTCCGAATTACATATTTCGATTTAATGTTGACAGTTTTCTCTGGTGCGTATGATGCAATGATATAATTTAATTGTTCAGTAAAAAAATTAAACGCATTATTTATGTCTAACTGATGAAGATATTTCCAATTAATTTGCTGGAGTGCAAATTTTATGTGTCGGATCGACACGTTAGATAAAGGTCTATGTTTGAATGTTAATGGCTCGTTGCGTATTTTTGAAGGTTTCCGCTTTCCGATAAGACAGAATATAGGTAAATGGTCAGATATATCGCTGAATAGTATACCAGAGTGAACAAATGGGGTTGTGTGCCGTACATATATGTTATCAATGAGGGTAGCAGAAGTATGGGTGATACGCGTAGGCTTAGTAATCGTGGGAATTATATTTGCGGCAAGATATAGATGTAAAAGATCATTTGAGGGTTTATAAGACTTAATTTTTAGATAGTCGAAATTTTGATCAGTGCCTATTATAACTTGACTGTTTGAGCTTTCCATTTTCTGTAATATTGCCTCATACCGTTGAATAGACAAATTAACACTTGTATTAGGAATCCGGTATATTTCACCTACGATTGACGTTTGACCATTATTAATAGATTCAATGAATATGGATTCAAATTCACCTTCTATGAAAATACTAAGGTCTTCTCGAAGATTATACTGAATATTTTCACGAATATATATCGCGACACCACCTTTAGATTTAATCTTTCTATTTTTATAAATAAAGTTATAATTGGGTAGCTTGAACAGATGCGCATTGTCATCATTTACAAAAGTTTCACATAACATAATAATATATAGTCAATTTCCACATGTGCATCAGAGAGCTCTGACAGTAATGTTTGAAGTTGATCAAATTTTGATGAGAGTCCTTGTATGTATTATGACTAAACTTATCTGGAAGGATATCGTTAACATCATAATAATTACTATTTATATCTGCTAAATTGAAAGGGTTCGTTTCTATATTTTCATATTGGGTAGTTCTGTCATACAAGTATCTGAGATCTAGCACAGTATAATTACTTAACATTTCATCCATACTTTCTTGACAATAAATAGCTTACAATCTAGTATTTTGTTAGGTCACAGACGAGCGATGTCATTGTAGAAAGAATAAAGATATACGGCAAGAAAAAGATCCTTAAAGAAGCGAACATAAGTATCATTATAATAGTTGAGACACTGCATACACATTGATAAAGGTCAAACATAGTAAGTTTAAGATAATTAGAAATGGATGAACACGTGGCTATGCAAAACAGCTTGGTCAAAAAATACAATAAGAAACAAAACATGTGGCTGAAACTAATTACTCTAGAATACAAAATGTGCATAATAGAGACATTATAGTCCAGCATAGTAGAATACAAAATGTGCATAATAGTGACACAATAGTTCAACATAATTGCATACATAGTTGACTGAGTAAGAACCATTGTCAACAATGAAAACACAATTAAGGAAAACATAACTAGTTAATTAGTATGAGTACATCAAAGCGGGTCTCATTAACAAGTATTAAAATAATATAATAATTATCCCATTTAAATTAAAGAGAAAACAATTATACCTGCATCGGTATACTTCGTGTACGTGAGCTTTAACGGTATAAGTGCGTGTCAAATGTCACACAGCCTGCTTTTCGAGATCACGAATGTTCTTGATTTGGGACACACGACTGGCGTTGTCCCGTATCAGGATATTGCCGTCAATGCTCCAGGTTTCCTTGATCTTGCCATTCTTATAGGGCCTGCAAGTGGGTCACGATACATGGCGTGACTCGGCGCGACTGGAGCTTATTGGGGACTAAGCGAGACTAATTGGGGACTGGACACAAGCATAATATTCTAACGATGGATGACAGTTGTAGCTTCCGACTGATGAATACTAGGAAAATCAGTCCATAAATATCTTGTGTTATACGTTTCTTATCTAAAATGTCCGATTTAATATTGAGTTTACCACACTATCATAGGCATATAGCGATTTACGTAGTGCAGATAATCGACACGATGCTAGGCTGTATGTGTCTTTTACGGGATTTGCGTTTTTCATTGTTGTACGTTGTGGTTTCGATAAGCACTTATATCTGACAAGTTGTCTAAATGCACAGAATCATATCACATGTATACGTTTGGCCCAAACATGTTGTTCTGCACGAAAACTGGCATGCCAAACACAAGTACTTGCCGCTATTGCCATGGCAACCACCATAATAATCGATTAAAATTCATGATTTCCGTGATCATTGTCACCGGCAAAGTGTTCCACTGCTTCTGCTTGTAATAATCCTTCGGACAATATAACTGAAATACGCTATTTCGGGACAGTTCTATTATTACGACCAAAACAAAACAAAGTCCTATATGTTAACATGGAGTATATGGACCTCCTGCCCCCATCTGCCCCCAGCCTCGTTTTCGCGCGCGAGACTTGCACGCCCTATTGGCCTTGCGACACTCGTAGAGGAGGTGCGAACGTGTCTTTGTCAATTCGTCATTGACAAAGACTGGGTGCGTCGTCGGTGTTGTTGACGGTCCCGGCGCTGGCTGCGTGAACTTGATGCCTCTTCTTGCCGTGAAAACACGGCGTCTTGTTCTATACGTGGTGAGTTTGATCAGGATCTGTCGAGTTTTGTCCGGCAGCTTAGGCCCGACACGATGCACACGATCAATCTCCTCAACCGTCAACGGAGGGAGGAGCGTCGAGTTGACGACTCGAAGCGTCTCCAGCAAGACGTCCTCCCCTCTTTCAGGAATCCCTGAGATTCTCAGGGAATTCCTTCTGGAGTATTGTTCCAGTTCTTCGGTCTTATCTTCAAGGGCTTCTACTTGTTTCGTCAGATCAGAGATCTGTTTGTCTTTTGCAATAATTATAGATCGTAGCTCAGCTACCTCGTGTCTTAGCTCGTCCACGAGAAGTTCTTTTAGTTTTTTGGCCACTTTCGGCTCACAAAGAGCCTCAAAGAGGTCGGCTGAAAAGTTTGCGGTCGACGCGGTCGACGCCCCCCTTGATCGGCTCATTGCGCTGTTTGGCTTCGACGAGCACAGGTGCAGAATATTGTGTCTGGCAGGTACTCAACCGTGGCGGGATCGTAGGCGTGGCGCAGTCGATAATAATTTATACCCTTACAACCACGAATATCGGGCCATCATTGGCCCACGGGTGGGAACCATCGTACATACTCGTACAAGCGGCCGCCGACTCCAGGCCGATAGTTTGCCGCATGTGTGATGGTGCGTTGGCAGGGACATGATTTATGACCATTTTATCAATCCTCGGGCCTCTCTCGGTCCGAGGATGCTAGCACATGCTGCACCCATCTCAAGTTTCACTTGCTTCGCGGGTGGTGAATCACCACCACTCAGCGGAAGTTTCCCGCCTGGGATAGTGATATTTGACACTATGTCTATGTGATTCACAAATTGTACGGCTCTTATTGGTTAGTATTTGAAGTTATGTTTATGGTGCATCATTAGAACTGAAACAATATAAAATATGGGTAACCCATAATACAACTCAGCAATAAATATGCAATGATTCACAACATTGTATTGACAATACTTATGGTATTCCTTGACATTCTCCTATTTACTGCGAGTTTACTCTATACAGCCATTTTTGAAACAGGCAGTTTGGATTTAGTCTGTTGGCGGCAACATACTGGCTGTTGCACTTACTAGAACACTTGAGAAGTTCTTCGATCAGCATTACCGATCGAGTGACCATGTATAGTGTTGGGTGAGTACCAGATATGTTTATTTTCTGCATTTATGTTAATTGGGGCTGTCTACACATAATCTCTGTCAAGGATTCATTTGATTTTTATGTCAACTGGCCAAGGTGAAGGTCAGGTCTTCCAGTTAACTGGCCTAAAGTATTAGGGCCTTTCAAAACGGTTTTTACTACCTTTTTTATGTATATGTGTTTGGAGTCCATTCTACATTACTTCCGGTACAAAGAAGACATATATTATTATTTGTTAATTATGTTTTAGACCAATTTAATGCCGTCGATTCGACGTAAACAAGCCGATGTCACAGCTAGGCCTAGGGAGTACTAGGGACAGTAGGGTGCGAACATGTTTTGCGTGTGCTTTGCGAAGATGAAATAAAAAGCAATTGGCAATATTTTATACAATTATGCTTAAAATATATAAATCTGCATTATACAGAATAAAAATTAATGATGTTGTTATTAGGTTTGGGAACATAATAATAATATTCACAAATCATAGGACTACGCCTTTGCGGTCGTGATGCATCGGGGGTGCACTGGCTGTTCATGCCTTCTGACAGTGGCTTGTTTACGTTGACTTGACGGCGTAAAATTGATTTAAATCACAATTTTTAAAATATTATTTTACTTATTTGTACCGGAAATGATGCAGAATGACATTCCGAACATAGATACATCACAAAAGGTCGTAAAACCGTTTTGAAAAGGCCTTAATAATTTAGGCCAGTTAACCGGAAGATTACCGTGCATTACCGCCGCCGCCGCCGGTGAGTTACAGTATTTTAGTGTTACTGTTAAATAGAAGTGTGTGTGTGTGTGTGCGCGCGTGCGTGCGTATGTGTGTGCTGTGTGTGTGTGTGTGTGTGTGTGTGTGTGTGTGTGTGTGTGTCTAAGCATGTGTGTAAGCATGCATGTATGTTGTAAGTTTGTGAGTGATAATTGGGTATATGCACAACTGGAAGTATGTTATGTGTATGAAATACTTACACATTCATGCACTTTCTGTCAGCATATACCCACACAGTTTACTACGTATTTATTTAGGCTACATAATTATTTATGTGGTGTAGTTTGTTTTATTAAAAGGACTCTTTGACACCCAAAAGGAAGGCTCTCATGTCCTAAATTATAATGAAAAGTGGTTCTTTGACAACTTTAAACTCTGTAATGTGGAATATTTTTAATTAATGTAGTAATAGATTTTAGTTACTGTCATAAATTTATGTAATTCTATGTCAGCTTCTATGCATTGTATCTTCTTATGAATACATTCCAGATGCTGCCAGAAAGAAAGAAGTGGTAAACAACACTGAGAGGATTCAGGAATGCTTCATGACTGCCTTTGGAGGGATGACGTTAGAAAACATCGGATGGAGAATGTAGCTGGATGCAGCAAGCTTATGGACACACATATGTTGAGCAATTACTTCACCAAATAGTTGAAACAATGGGCACAGTGCGCCGGTTTATATTTATTTTTTAATTCTCTGCTTATTATATATATTGGAGTTGTTTACGTCAGACAGTATTATATATACAAACCTGTACTTATTTGTTTATTTGTTAATAATTAAAATGTTATATATTTGACTTGTGTAATTTGATTTGCATTGTTATTCTGCATAAAAATATGTTTGTTTACAGTGCACTCCGGATATGTCAAACCTCCACAGACCCAAGGAAATACTATATTTAGAAGTTCCACTATGTCTTGGCACCTTACGGGATTGGGTTCAAGTTTTCTAGATTGCACTGTATACAGATATGCATACGTGATACATAAATAGCTACAATTAGCCAAATTAGACACAGTTGGCCTACGAGCGGCTCACCATCGGCACAGTCGGCATATCAGCGGTTAACCATCGGCACACCATTGGCAGCCGAGCATGAGCCGCCCTCGGCCCGAACTCGAGCCGGCGGACAAAACTCCTGCGGCCCGCAGGCGGTTGCCGAAGGCGGCCCGATAGTTTTGCCGAACTCGAGCCGCCCTCGGCCCGCTGCAGTTGTGCTATCTGGGTAGTGATTGTAGGTTCTGTACAAATGTTCCTCCTTTCCACACTATCAACGCATTCCTACCAAGGAAAAGCTACCCAACTCTTTTTACCACAGCATCACTGCCAGTGTCCATGTTTCACTTTTCTGTCAATACTACCTCTTGTCGAACGTACTTACTTCTGAAGACCACGCCGCTGGTCATTGTCACTCACACATGGTCACGGTCGCGCAGTAGATATAATTATTATTAACTTTTTTATATTATGATTGGTTTTGAGCACATTTATTGCAGACACTTGTATATATTTATGTGCATAAGGCGCCGCGTACGGGACCCCGGCAGAGAAGTGCTTATAGTTTAAAGGTTTTGCTATATATTGTTTGAGATTTGAGGCGTTAGCGTTCCGTGCTCAGTGTACTGTATGCTTGTTTGATATGTATTAATTTTAATAGGTATATACATACATTAATAAAACATATTTTGACGGATCTCCTAGCATTTTGTTAAATGCGCGTATTTGCATATATATTTACGTTGTTATTGTAATCGTTGTATTGGATTTTGTATATACAAATATAATACTACTGCAAATAAGTATAGCTAATAACTTCCGATTACACACCAGACCGATTTTTGTGTATATATGTTATTTATTACAATATCATAACAATATTGTAGTATGTATTTGTATTATAGACAATGTTCAATTAGACGTAATTAGAATACCAGTTACATAAAAATATACGGCCGATCTCCTGTAGGCGGTCGTATATGCATTGGTCTCCCTATGCAGCATTTAGCAAATTATATAATATATATATGTAATATATATATGTATATATATATATATATATATATATATATGGTCCTTTGTGGAAACGACACTTTTTAAATTAACCGGCAGGATGTCATGTTAACGTTGCCCTTAATGCAATAAGGTTTCACATGTTTCGACCTAATAACAACGCTTAAAAACACACGTTGATCTTTTCATTAATTTATTACAATATTGCATCTGGAACATGCGCAATTTATACAAACACGAATGAAAAAATGTAACAACGCTGACCATTAAGGCGATGTTTATATGTTGCCTTACCCTGCGTATTAAAGCTGATTTTAACTATGTAGACAAATGAACATTTAACAAGTATTGTGATAGGACAATGCTATTGTACGAGTTGAAAGAAAGTTTAGTTAAAGTTCTGTTCCGTCTCCACTTACCTAAATGTCGTGGTGCTGCTTCACGCCCGGATAATCTAGTCGGAGTGACAAGCCATCAATCAATGCCCTCTTGGACACTTTCAATGTAATTCATGTTGTCAGCAACATCGGTTCTTCCGAATTAAACCATTACTTAAACTGTATAAGTTGAGAACATTGCTGACCCAGGGAATATGATCGGACAACCTGAACGTGTTTACAAACACGCCGAACGCTGATATAATCATGTGTATTATTATATACGACTACACAGCGCGATGTGTACATATTCAACTTTGCAGATAACATGTGATAGAAATTGCATTTTGTTACTTGATGAATCTTGATTAAGATTATCTCGCAAATCGTGATTAATAAATTGATTCATTGTCAAAACTAATTTTTATTGTACAGTTAATTGTGGAGGATTTATTTATCAGTCTTATTTTCATCTTACCATGTCACGTGCATTTTAAAATTCTAGCCTATATTCCTATTAAAGTATCTTGCAACTTGACATTTTCTATAAAATAAGCAAAGAAAGTCTGTCAATACGGTTCAAAAGGAACATACCAGAACTGACTGCTAATGCCTGCAACATATGTGACACATAGGAGGTAGGACAGACATTAAAGTAAAAAAAGTAAAGGCAAGTTCTTATATAGTGCAGTATCCAGTCCTCAGGACCGTTCAAAGCGCTTTACAATTTACTTCCCTGACAGACCTGTTCACTCAAACACCATCTCGGCTTCTCTGGGAAGCATCCAGCCATATACTATAATTAATGCGCAAAGGCTCCCCTGACACATTTACACAGCTGAGTGAACTGGAGCAATGTAGAGTGGTTTTAGCAAAGGATTTCAAACCCTGGTTCTCATAGTCGAGAGTCCGAAGCTCTACCACCTGAGCCGTTGCACTCTATGACATTATATAATAATGAATCATGATGGATGTAGATACAACTAAAAGCTGTACAAAACTCAAAAGTGTACATCAGATATACAGAAGAACAACCACTGCTTAAAAACCAACAATGATATTTATTTATTAATTCACGTAGGGATATATAAAGTACAGGTACACTGTAGACATATTTGAATTTGCTATTTGGGGATTGCAAAATATTTCAATGAACTGACTTCACATGAATGAATAACAAGATATTTACAAACACAATATTTTGTATTACACATATTTACAAGTTTGCTATCACATCAATGACCCCCCCACTAATGGGCCTTCAATGGCATTTATAATGTAAATTATAAATTTATTTTTTGGAAAAATAAGGGTTTTTTTTTAGTATGGCCCCAAACCAAATAGCAATCCAGATTTTTAACAAGGTGTTTCCCCTCTCTTTAAGAAATTTACTCAGCATCTTTCAAAATGAATTTTAGGTCAACATAAAAAATAACCAGAATTTTATCTCTACATAAAGTGCATTATTTTCCACAACACGTATCTCTGACCTCTGTTAACCTATTGGACTTCCCACATGTCCTACTGGCACTGTCAATGTCAATACTGCCACTAAATGTATGTGTAGTTTGTGTACTATGCAACCAGCAGAAATGGCACCACACAAATTCGCGGGTCAAACATTTTGGGAAAATACCAAAATGTTCATGTGCTCCTCTCCTACCCACTGCATCTTCTTTCTACACTTTCACGTTGCTGTCACTTCGTCCATGTTCAAATACACCATCGCTACAAATGTCAACTCAGTTGTAATCGTCATCGTTGTTGTCAGCAGCTGTGCTGTTGGCCTGAAGCAGCTGCGCCTGCTGCTGTTGTTGCTGCTGCAGCTGTGCCTGCTGTGCTGCTTGCTGTACTCGCTGCCACTCTTGCTGCTCGAGCTGCTGTTGCTCCAGTCGGGCCTGAAACAACAGCAAGATTTAAGATTTTAAGTATATTTCCGCTCACACATCAAAGTTCACTTGCTTCTTATAAAGGTAGTCATTCTGCCCTTTCTTTTGGTTCTTTCTTATGTAAGCTGAGACAAAAGTAGTGAATTATAGTAAGCATGATGGTCGCCAGGGGGCAGAACTGTACTGTTTATGAAGTAGTCGTTAGGTGGCTGCACAATAATTATACAAACTGGCAAGATTCAGTGGTAACATGGGGTAGTTTGGTGTTTAGCCGTGGTAATTTAATGCAGTGCCTACAATTTTTAATTAGCAGCCTTTTCAAGGAAATTGTTCAGGATAATAATAATTAATTTTATAAAAACAGCTTTTGCCAAAAAAAATTAATTATTTGCCATTCGTCAATACAAATTAAAAACCCCAACTGTCTTTGCAACATGAAAATCACATTAATATATAAAAGTTGACAACCATAAACTACATTTACTCAACAATAAATAAATTATTAACAGATAAGATTAACCTACCTTGGCGAACAATTCTTGCTGCTGTCGAAACAGTTCTTCTTCGGGAATACCCAGGTTCTCCAGTTTTGTACTTGCTTTGCGTTTCTTGAGTGCGAAGGCTTTCGTCTGCTGCAGCACAGCCTGGGCTTCTGCCTTGTATGAGCCAAAACCAAGATTCTCCAGAGCTGCAACATGGAATATCATGGTTAATATTTGTAAAAATATGATAAAATAGTGATCATTTGAAGTGATTATTAATAATAATAAATAAGCATTTATTACACATTACTAATTAAGCAACAGCGTCTAAAATGCAGTTGTGCGTATTGTATACAAAGACTTATATGACAATGTATGCACTGTCGAACAATATATTTTGAGTGCGCTCACATGATTGACAAATGATAGGGATTATTAATTATTCAGCCAATAAGCGATTTTGTTACATGTTGGCTATGGGTGCCAGGCGATATCGTCATTATCTGTGTGATAAATGTGATTATGTTAGTGTACATTCTATAACGGAAAAACATTGTGAACGCAACACATGAATGTATTGTTGCCTGTGTTTACTGCATCCAATTCTAGCATCGTTCAGTACCTGGCCACACCACCGAGTCGAGCAGCACCCGGTACGTCACATTCAAGTTCCAGTATTAGAAAGGGTAGTGAGAATAGTGAAATCACTGTAGGAAGTTATTGCAGACTTAGGGACTGGTTAGGACCCTGCCATATTCTTTCCTCCTTATAGATGTTAGAGTTGTGAAACCGCTGTCGGAAGTTATTGCAGAATTAAGGACCAGTTAAGCCTGGCGTATTTTAGTGACCTTTTTTCCATGACCTGGCGGGTAACCAAATTTTTTTAAAGTGATATATTATTGTTGACCTATTCCGTTGACCCATCACCGTATTTTTATTGTTTGTTCTTAAAACTGGAGCAACAAATAAATGTAATTTGGCATTTGTTTAGTGTGAAATTTATATTTTAATGCAATTCATCGATTCAATTTATGTATGCCCCTGGCTCCTCTTCCACCCCCATGTGTGGACATGCCTGTATTGTTTCCATAGCCGACATGGTGGTGGCAATTATATAGTAATAATTATCGCTACCGGATGCATATATTAAGGCTTAAAAATCCACAAAGCGACGTTAGCATTGAAAACTTAGAGGAATTCATTGGATGTCACTAATACTTATACTTCATCATAACTGTTAACTGGAACAGCGATTTCTTGAGTAAACATGAAATGAGTAAACACACATATTTATAGTGGTTTTGAGAACACCGCTAGCGCCGACGGTCAGCGTTAGTCAGTTGGTGTGTGCGGGCAGAAGTTGGCGTTAGTTGGCAGAACTAATTGGCATTTAGCACCAACTGCCTTTTTGCACTGGTCAACAGAAGTCGGCATTAGTCAGCTGGTGTGTGCCTACTACCTAGCATGATTAGACAACTAGCCACACAAAAGTATACAATTATGTAAACATTTAATGCTAACTTATGGTAGCCTCAGTTCTACAAAGACAAACCACACCAAAATTGGATAGCTTACCTATCAAAACATGTTCTGGTGATATCGTCTTTTTCTGTTGTTTAACACAGATCTCGTTTGCTTCCGAACTTACTAAATGTATGAATTCGGTGCAGCAATTTAGCACCAGATCTCTCGAGTCGTTTGCCACTCTAATATTGGGCAGCAACTCTTTTATCATTTTATTTAGTGCTGCTCTGGGAATGCTTAACTCATCATCTTCCCTCTCTGCCATGGTCACTCGGAGGAAACCGATCAATCAATCGTACGTCGTGCGTGGGTGTGCCCAGGGCGTATGGGCGATAATATGGTTGTTTTACTATTTATGTTCCTTAATATGAAACCGTCAGCGTGTCACAGATTTTACGCAACCAATTGTATAAACGATATGTTACACATATACTGTTTGTTGCCTTGTGGGTGACTGAGTCACGACATGGTGACATACAAAACTTCAAAACATCGTTTCTTTTCCCGGAAGTAACTATTGCCACTGAGAAGACCCTACGTGCATCAACGCTACCTATGGACAATAATTTTATAATGTCGCCATCTGGTGGTATTCTGTCAAATTATTATTATATAATGTTTTTTATCTTCTTTAGTCCATTTTCCTCATTTAATAGTAGATGACTTTAAATTTAATAGCATGGTATTTAAAGTTAACCGAACAAACCGTTTGACATCAACTAAGATTAATGGTAGAGACGGCATGATAAATTATAAGGTTTATCATAATATTTATGCAAAGCACATTTGGACACGCTTGCGCGCGCGTGCATGTGTGTTATTAATATATATATATATATATATATATATATATATATATATATATATATATATATATATATATATATTACATACACACACAATATTTCGGCGCTACATGGGCTTATGTAGATTATATTAGCGGTTTTACAATGTATGTTAGTTGACAACAATTATACGTTTAGATAAAACCAAGTCAATAATGGTGAGATTTTCGTTGCAAAAAATAACGATGTCGCCAAACAATCTTCAGCACCTCCCCCATGGCATATCCGAGATAGCGCGACATGAAGGAGTGATGTAGCCCTGAAGCTCTGGCTAAAAATGGCAATATCCCCTCACCTCCAAAGTCAGGTGCAGTTTCCATTAACATATGTTCAACTCCTTGTGTGGTGTGTGCGCGTATACGTATGTGTGTCTCCCTCCCTCCCTCCCTCCATCCCTCCATCCCTCCATCCCTCCATCCCTCCATCCCTCCATCCCTCCCTCCCTCCTCCCTCCCTCTCCTCCCTCCATCCCTCCATCCCTCCATCCCTCCATCCCTCCATCCCTCCATCCCTCCATCCCTCCATCCCTCCCTCCTGTCTCTCATCCCCCTCTCTCTGCTCTGCCCTCTCCTCTCCTCACTCCATCCCTCGCATCCATCCACTCCTCGTTGTCGTGGATCGTGTTGCATGATTGCGCGATTAGATTTAACGTAAATTATTCTCAACATGTTTTGGGTGCACAGTTATTATTTTTAAACGAATGCGGCAGCAAAAATCCAAGCGATAACTTATTAATCATGAAAACATTGATTTCTGTGTATCTGTGATTGACATAGTCCTAGTTAACGTACGTATTACGCCATTGTGATCTACATATTTACCTCGGCACTGTACCGGGCAATAAACAAAACAAAGTCCAGTATCACGAACGCCGAGTTTACGAAACCTGACAAAACCAGGACATTGCGAGTTTTGCCTCCAGTAGAAACAATACGATGGTATGCAACCCACTTGAATGTGTTTACGTACATGCAACCCTATATGATTGATATCAGGCCAATTGTTTTGATAACGGCACAAAGTGATATATGTCATCTGAGTACGCTAGGTCAACCTGAACCAAACTCACACGCGCGCGCGCGTACCATACACACACCACACTCATGTACAATCTATAACATACGCACACAACATGCCCGCTTTCACACACAACTACACCTATATACACACCACCACATGCACACTCGCACACACACACGCACGCACGCACGCAGGCACGCACGCACGCGCGCGCGCGCGCACACACACACACACACACACAGACACGTGATCATAAATTTGGCAACAACACGAGTGTTATCCATTGACACCGAAGCTGTTTAGTATAAACCTGAGATAACATGTCAATATACCGAAAATTACATTTTGACCACCCAGTTGAAACTAATAGGTCACAAGCTTAATGACACACATTTTATTGGCTTGCAACCAGGTCACGATGACAAATGGAATCTGTCCTGTTTCTCGGAAACAGAGCGGATGATAATCGCATGTGACATTGTTATCAGGGACGGATTCAGAGAGGGTACACAAAACCTCCATGTTATACCCTTTTGAGACGAGCAAAATCTCAACATCCAGGTTAAAAAGCATGCATCATGTTTTGGGGTGTCTTCGCGACTCATGATTTCGTTGAAGTTGTTTAGACCGTTTGAACTTTAGCTTCAACATTGCAGTCAGTTCGACTTACGCCATCGAAAAATGGGCAGCAGTTGTTAAAATTATTAGCATTTGCATCTTCGTTCACAAATGTTGACGGTCAAATTTTAACGAAACACGTCAGGCAATCCACGAGGCAAATTTAAATGGTTTAAGAGCTAGGCACGTCAAGTTAACGCAGTCATAGCGCAGGCTAATTCGAATGAAGATGTGCATCCACAAGTTATGCTTATTCTAGTGTACACTGAACATTATGCAATCGAGATGTTGAACTATACTTCAAACGATTTCGTAGAATATTATACGGTGAAATTGGGTGCCTATTTACAGTTACAGTTTCAATGTCTGCTCGATCCACATTCGTTTGGTAAGGTTTATTTTATGTAAAGTATTTATATTAAAAATTATAAGGTATTAATTAAGAAGAAGTTTGTAGGTTTAAATAACCGACGCATCAAGGATTGCTAGAATGTATTCAGGCAAAACCATTGTGTAATATATAAAACTGAACTGAGCTGCCCCATGCACATTAACATATAACGTCCTAACATTATAATTGACTTTATATTTTGAACACTGGTCTTTGGACACTATTCAATAGTATGGCTTTGTTTAGTTTGTGTTTACATTTGCGTCCGTTACATATAATACTAGTTTCATCTCAATGTCCTAGACATGTTAATTAGTGATATTAACTGCCTCGTAAGCTCACACAAATATCGATGGGCATTTTTCGGTTAATTCTACAAATCCTTGTCTATCGGGTTAAACATTCGTGTTGTCCAATATATTCGACTGGATATCAACAGGACATGAAATCTCTCCAAATACAAACAAACCAACGCGCTGGGTGCAAACAGTGCATCGACAGCGTCATGCATGGTTTACGAAGCAAATCGAGGTCGCTCGTTGAAACTGTAGACGGACTCATATTTACTCGTCCCCTTTTCGCCATATTCGAAGTAGTTATCACAGCCGGGTACATTTTAATTCGTCCCAACTCGACTATATGAAGCGGTTATCGCAGCTGTCGGTGTCTGCATGTCAACTTGTTTTTAGTACCGTGAGATTCATCAGCGATTCGGCGCCTCCTACGAGCTGTCTCGTCGCGCTGTTTCCAGTATTGACATAGGAAGACGGGAGTGCTGTTGAGGTACTTCGGCGGTGTTCACCTCGTGTGCTGCCCCGGCATGTACATGTATGGCTTCGAGACGATGACATTAACAAAGATTTAACAAGATTGCCATCACAGAGAATCATCTCTAGATGGCAGGTGGATAAGGATTTAAGCCCTTTGGCTTATCGAGAGTACAACCTATCTATCAAAATATACCCCGCCCTTTTTAGGTATATGTCGATTTTATTTTTAAACATATTAACACTACTAGCACATACACATCAGCTGATAATCTGTTCCATTCATTTACTGTTGTTTGTGAAAATTTGAATGTTCTAATATCTAGTCTACACTGCTTCCTTGCTAATGTAATTCCATGTCCTCTAGTTCTTCTCTCTTCCTTAACCAAAAAAATTATTCGTTCAATATTTTCATACCCATTCAATATTTTAAACACTTCTATCTGAAATAAAAGGAGCATATACAGGTTAGCGAAAATTATTGTATAAGAAACATTGTGGGGATGAAGAGAGTGAATAAGAGTAGAATGAACGAACTGTGACCGGAGGACGGAGGTTGGAGTGAATGATATTTTAAAAGAAGAAATAGGTTCACATGGACAGAAGGAATGGTATATGAAAAACTGGCAAATAGACCAGATGCCCAGAAGTGGAGGCGGAGAGGAAGCGAAGGAGACCGAGAATGCGATGGGAGGACCGCGTTAAGAGGGGTCTGGAAAGAGTGGGAGAAGAATTGAGAACAAAAGCAAAACATAGAAGGAGTTGGAGACCGTTGATAGAGAACGTAGTGAGAGCAAAGTCAGGAAAGAAAATACGAAAAACGAGGACGGTAACCGTGGCAACCTCGCCCTTGACGACAGGGATGTCAAGACGAGAACAACAACATCGGCGTTTCAGACCATCTCAGCACGATTCCAGCGTACGTTGTCGAGCTGTCTCGCAAGATGTGTCATTGTAAGACGAGAATGAATGCTGTTGGAGCGGGAGATTTGCCCGTATTACAGGAGACAGGGAGGCACATCAAACTCCGGATGGGCGAGTTGGCAGGCGCATGTGTCTTCACCCGGATTCGTTAATTATGACTGATGTGCTGCAAAATTGTACGCTCATCCCGCGCGCCAACAAAAATGAGGGTCGAAATTAGAGAAGAGTAGTCTACTGACGTAATAAGCCGCAGTGATCGACCCCTAACGCGCGATGATGCATTTAATACAGCTCCTCCATAATTACATTTACCTAGAAAAAAATTTGCTTTTGTACTCCATTGAATTATTGTCATTCCAGTCCAGTGTTATTCCAAGCAGAAATTACATTTTAATATTCGCAGCAAAACATTGTGGTTTTCAGTAGGCCTATTATCGACCGATTAGGAAAAAGGGCTATAATATGCTTTATATGGACACAGAATAATGCATTAGTCAAATTTGTGCGTCATAATAATGGGTTATTTGTTATTTTGTACGAACGTAGACTTTTATGACACTGTGACATTAGTAAAGGAAAAGTGTTGAGTTGACTGAACATGACGATAGCAGAACAGAATCAAAATCTAACGATTGTCCTCCACCTTGCCCATAACCCGTACGATAGCTGGGGTCCCATTGGCGGCTTCTTTGGCCGCTTCTGGCCACCTTTCCCTGGTCTGAACTGTTCGTCCTCGGCGAGCCCCAACACGAGGGGTTCAAGCTTTATCTTCGCACATCTTCTGTCTAGCTTTTCTTCTCCCTTCTCTCGTTGTAGGCCCCTACTTTACAAAACAGTCTTCGACATGTGACTTCAGCTGTACTTCTTGGCTGTTGTAAATCGGTTTACATATGACCCGATGGCATATTTCATCTTGATGCAAACGTTTTCGTTAATAAAATGATCTTTGACCGATAGCACGCACGCACGCACGCACGCACCCGCTCTCTCTCTCTCTCTCTCTCTCTCTCTCTCTCTCTCTCTCTCTCTCTCTCTCTCTCTCTCTCTCTCTCTCTCTCTCTCTCTCTCTCTCTCTCTCTCTCTCTCTCTCTCTCTCTCTCTCTCTCTCTCTCTCTCTCTCTCTCTCTCTCTCTCTCTCTCCTCTCTCTCTCCTCTCTCTCTCTCTCTCTCTCTCTCTCTCTCTCTCTCTCTCTCTCTCTCTCTCTCTCTCTCTCTCTCTCTCTCTCTCTCTCTCTCTCTCTCTCTCTCCTCTCTCTCTCTCTCTCTCTCTCTCTCTCTCTCTCTCTCTCTTCTCAATCTCTCTCTCTCTCTCTCTCTCTCCTCTCTTCACTCCGTTCGTCGCAGTCCTGCCTCCATCTCTGCTGTCCTCTCCCGTCTTCCCTTCCTCCTCCTCCCTCTCCTCCTCCCCCTTCCCTCCTCACTCTCTCTCTCCTCCTTTGTTATAAAATAATTACACCCAATCAGGTCGAATGAACTAGCATTGATTTTTTCTATTTAGTAGTAGGTTTATTTCGGACAAATAGTCCATGTGTATACATAAAATAAAATAGATTTAAAAAACTAAAACAATTATTGGATACAAGTAAAATAATAAATAAGTGGGTAATAAAAATAAATAAATAGGTCATGAAATAAAATGGAATTATTGATATTTATTTCACACAAATTATGGTGTAGGCATATAATATGATTCACGGTCGACAATATACGTCATTTAAAAAATGTAGTTTAATTCACGTGATGAGTTCACGCCGATCGGCGCAGATGCGCCACAGAATGTGGCAGCTGTCCAACTATCCGGATGATTCACCCGCATCCTTACATACCAGATGCTGCACTCGCTACGCCGGAACCTTGACGGAAGCCTTGACAAGCATTGCAATTTGGGTCAAGGATGCCTGCCTTTGTTATGGTAAATAATCTGGCACTGCGTAGATTCGGTTATATTGACGGTCCCGGGAGATGTGAGACGAACATGGGGAATTCAACTTTAATATAATATAATATAATATAATATAATATAATATAATATAATATAATATAATATAATATAATATAATATAATATAATATAATATAATATAATATAATATAATATAATATAATATAATATAATATAATATAATATAATATAATATAAATTATAGCAAAAGATCGAAATTACAGCGAGGATACAAGCTCCTATAGAATTTTTTAAATCTAATATTACGTACGTATGACTACAACATGCATGTTAAAGGTACTATGTCCGCAATTGGAAAGATTCTGCCTGCAACGCGTTCAAATGGTAAACAAAACATCCACTTTCAAAACAAAATTGATTGGCAATAATGAGGAGGCGTGCAGAGTTAGCCGCAGTTCCTTATGATGTAAAACTTTCCCATGATCTAGGCCGCAAAATTTCCATTATTCTAGGCAGAGGAGTTGGCACTCTCCTTTTAACAGTTTTGTTTTTGCATCGAGTCTGTTATAGCAGCTTAAAATATCCAGACATTTTATCATTTTAAAACGTAAGCAAACGCAGTTTTATTGCATAAGTAGCATTTGTGTGGGTGATATGAAGAAAGAAAAAACATTTCAAACTTTATGCTTTACATGAATGGCTAATGTCATAGTTATACTATTATAATTATGTTGTGTATATAGTACACTTGTCATTAAAGGCAAGGAATGTGACATTTTCTTAAGTTGGGTCGGTTGACCTAGCGAGACAATCTTCTTGCCAAGAATTGAGTTTATATAGAAGCCACTTCTGGGAATACTCTATACGATTGTATTTATAAACAACAGCACTCTTGTCTTTGATCGAATCTACGTCTCGGGGCACTGCAGTGTCATCGAATGGTTCACAAACAAGAAGAGGGTATCATGGTAAAACGAGATAAATCCGGTCATTTACGTTGTATTGGAATACATCCAAAACCAAAGCAGCTAGTAGCAAAGACTGAAATATGTATATGTGGACCATTTATATTGTGTGTCTAAATTACGTTAGCAAGATTCTATAGAGATTTTTCAAGTAAAAATATATATTTATAATATTCTAATTGTTGGTATACAATTCTAAACAATATTCTAATAAAGTATACTTGCTATACATTTTACATAAAACTATATCAATATTTATTATTCTGTAGAATTATATGGACATGGAAGTTATCTTATAGTAGGCATATCAAAGTATAGGCTATGTTTTAATATTAGAATAATTGTTAGGGTTACATTTAAAACTTATGTTCCTATAGACAATAGGCAACATAACGTATTGTCATCATATTTCCGTGTTTATATTAAGACTAATATTTCTTTAGAATTCCCTAGCCTTGCGTTTCAGCGTCTTCCAAATGCCACTGCAGTATACGCGTCTTAGAAACTAGGACGCCGTAGAAACTATTTCTGGTGTTGCATTGCCTTGAGGCAGTCGCTTACGAAAATGAGTAACATAATATGACAACAAGTTTGACCTCTTAGAAAGGCTAAATACCACACCATTTTTATAACACCTTCTAATTTTTGGACGCAACGAACCTACAGATTGTGTAGGAATGGGATAAAACAGAAGTTAATTCGTTCGTTGATGCGTGGTTGGGCCTATCTCCACTGTCCCCTGGGGTCGTGAACTGGGAAATGGACCCCCTGTTGACATTACCACATAAATTACGTAGGCTTCCCGCGTGTATTTATAAGCACGATGAGTCATACCAGTTTATCCGGGATGGCACATTTAGTTGACAATACAGCTTATTCAGAACGAAAGTGCCTTAGCGATTGTTAGAGCTCGTTTGTTGCGTTTAAAAGCAGGGTAAAGTCAACTCAAAAGTGCGGAGTCGGATACGAGGCAGCACTGAGGCGAGTGCGTCGGTTCTCGGTCATGGTGTTGATCGCGAAAGATACTTCTAAAGGTAAACAGTCAAGGTACTCGAAATAACTGCTTATCGCATACGCTATTGTTGATATTGCGTTATACCCATGTGGCTGCATTGTTTATGTTCTTGTAGTAGGACTGGATGTTGTTTTTAGAGTTACTTATGAGTGTAAATGTAATAATCTTGACAGCCAATGCCACGCACTGAGTCTGACACGGTCACAGTGTCAGTGGACGAATGTTTTGGACTCGGTCTCGGTGAAGTTGGTCGTAGGTCTGTGTAAACGTGACTCTACGTGTCTTGCAGTAAGAGCCTAACAGGTCTTACTTAAACACCCGTAAATCAACTTGGATAATAATAAGATCTACAAATGCCAATGGATGAAACGGGACAGGCATAGCCATAAGCCTAAGGCAAGTAAGTAAACAGCGTATACAAGTCTTAACTCCAACATGAGAGTCATATTATAATTATTACTTATAATTAAACCATTGACTAAATTTAATGTTATATTTTTTAGACCATATGTAAACATTTATTATCCAATATACAATTGATATTCGTATATATTATATTACTATAGCAACACATGTTAATAACATGGCCATGAACAGTGAGTCGATCCCGGTGACTATTATATTATGTGCAAACATCACATTAAGAGAACTTACTTATTGTACTTAGGGTAATAATAACAGGAAGTTTGATTTGACAAAGCAGTTCGCTTTAAACTTGCGAATCCAATAAGGGAAGCAACAGTTAAGGGCTTTGTGAATAAAATAGATAAAATGTTTGACAGTAACACTTTTGGGTGGACATGTGGGTGTTAATTCATAATGACATATACATACAAGGCAATTGAAAAGTGCTGTATGACCTTAAATAAATTACAAACGCGTTTAACACCCATTTTCAAAGGATCCTTTTTATTTACTCATCCACCACCCATCCAGTGAGTTATCTGACCATCACAACAAATTCTACTTGTGAAAAAATTATGGGTGGATGGATCTTAGCATAAAGCTATGCTATAGTTTGGCTTGGCATCTTTAAAAAGCATAAAAACAAGTATAGAGTGACATTTGAAGACAGGAAGTGACTCATAAATTACCATAGCAGATATCAAATATCATAACAAACTCAACATTAGGATATCTACAGCTGACCTACATAGTTTTCACAGGTTTAGAAGTCATGGAGAATTAATATTTCATGTACAAGAAGATTGTACCCATATATAATAAGAATATGTGCACTCAAGATTAGTTTAGAATAACTCAGGGATTCAACAGCTTTCAATAAGAATTGAAAATGAATAGAAGTACAGTCATGTGTCATTTATCTGCACACTATGGTTCTCGAGGTTTTTAGTCGGATAAACAAAACATGCAGATTAGCAAGAAACCTTATCATTCAAGATGGTTCCCACACAGAACGTGTGGATTGCGAAAGAATCAGATTAACAAAGATTGGATAAACGAGACATACTGTACTAGATTACCTGGAGCACCAGTCATGTCAAATATTGAATGTTGAACAATAACTTAGTAGAAAATTTATGTGTACTCACAGTACAATTTAGATAAAAAGCCAAGTTAAGGATGAATATAATTTCAATTATTCAAGCACTATTAATGATTCAAAACTAGTAATTTCTACTCACATCAACATTTTTGCTCGCCTCGCCATCTAGCGAGCAGTGACAATTCAGTTCTTGGTGAAGGCCGCCGATGGTGGCTGAAACATTGATGTGAGTAGAAATTACTAGTTGTCTAATCACTGTAATCATAAATTGTGCTTGAATAATATACGTCCAACTTGATTCATGAACATTTTCACGATGTAATTTCAGTTATTACTGGATCCAAATAACTAATTGAGTGATATGTTTTAAAATGGTGAATAACCGTCACTGCAAAGCCGTTGTCTCCATGTAATTGCCATAATTGTCTAGAGCAGGACTATGCATTGAAGTGGTCCCAGTCAAGATAGAGTTATGATCACTCATCAGTTATCTATGTCTACTCAAATGCAGTTGTGTGGTATTTCACAGTCCAGAATAATAATTTTCTGTTTGTCACGTACAATCAATAACATTATTATCTTTAGCCAATACACGGAGCACACACTAGATACCCTACGTATGTACAGTTATTTCTTCAATGTATTGTCAAGGTCATTAGTGATTAACAAAACACTGTTCTAATGAAATAAAGGTATAAAATTACATGAAATTATAATGATAACAGATTTAATTAAAATTGCACACATTACAAAGACTTTACAAGTCTCAAATAATCCCTTTAGATATCTTTTGCAAATAAAAACAATTAACAGGGAATGCTGAAATATTACAAAGACTTTAAAAGTCTCAAATAATCCCTTTAGATATCTTCTGCAAATAAAAACAATTAACAGGGAATGCTGAAATATTACAAAGACTTTAAAAGTCTCAAATAATCCCTTTAGATATCTTTTGCAAATACAAACAATTAACAGGGAATGCTGAAATATTACAAAGACTTTACAAGTCTCAAATAATCCCTTTAGATATCTTTTGCAAATACAAACAATTAACAGGGAATGCTGAAATATTACAAAGACTTTAAAAGTCTCAAATAATCCCTTTAGATATCTTTCGCAAATACAAACAATTAACAGGGAATGCTGAAATACTCAAATGATTTACTATGAAATATTCATGAGCACTGTAAAGTTAGCAGAAAAAAGAAAGTCTGTCATGCGTAACCTAATCTTTGGGAGCATAAGACCAGAAACATAGATAATGTTAAGGATGTCCTAAAAGGGGCATTTGATTTGGCTGTCATTGAGAGCTTTGGGATTCAAGTCCATTCTGTATCTCTGCCAAGGGAAACATGAGGTCCCCACAGGTGACTGGTTACATAACCGATACACTGGGAACAAGGATGCTCTCAAGACATTTCCAGAAGTGGTATTTCTTTAGTGTTAATTCCCACAGCGGATCGATCTGCTGTGCAAATAATAAAATAAATGTATGTTAAAAATGTACTATTCATTATAACAGGTAAAATTATATATATATATATATATATATAAGGTTAAACGCAGCGTACGGGAGACCAGTTATGCATATAGCACTGCATACAAAAGACCGCTGTTTTAAGGAGACCGGAGCCGGTCTACTTAAAGTTTTGATGTGTGATTGCATAACTAACGCATTTTATTTAATGATTATCCTTGTTAGTGGAGATAGTATAGATATAAAGGAATTAACATATGCAATTATTATAAACTTTACTTTGTATTTTGATTGGTTTTGAGCACATTTATTGCATACACTTGTATATATTTACGTGCATAAGGCGCCACGTACGGGACCCCAGCAGAGAAGTGCTTATAGCTTAAAGGTTTTGCTATATTATGTATTAATTTTAATAAATCACACATTAATAAAACAAATATTGGACGCATCTCCTAGCCATACGTTGTACAATTCTTAAATGCGGTGCTGTCAATTTGCGTATCTGCATATATATTTACGTTGTTATTGTTATCGGTGTATTGGGTTTTGGATATACCAGTTCGGCATTAAATATATACTACTGCAAATAAGTATAACTAATAACTAACTTCCGATTACACACCGGTCTCCTGTATGCGGCATCTAAGCATATAGGTTTTGAGGAGACCTATTTTTGTGTTTAGATGTTATTTATTATAATATGATAACAATGTTGTAGTATGTGGTGTGTATTTGTATTACAGACAATGTTCCAGTTAGACATACCGGTAATTGGAAAATCAGTTACATAAAAAATATATGGCCGGTCTCCTGTAGGCGGTCGTATATGCACTGGTCTCCCTATGCAGCATTTAGCCAAAATATATATATATATATATATATATATATATATATATATATATATATATATATATATATGTGTGTGTGTATATATGTGTGTATATATATATATATATATATATATATATAGATATATATATATATATATATTATATTTAAAATGTAGTTTAATAATTATTATATAATAATATATATATATATATATATATATATATATATATAAATTAATAGGATCACTAAACACAGGTTTTAAGACTACATTTTTAAATGATAATAATTAATTATTAAACTCTAGAGAAAATGGGCAAATTGTTTCATATTTTTTGAAACCACCAATATGTGATGTACAATCTAGAGGGGTCCAAAATGGCCCAAAAACAACAGCCAACACATTCCGGATTAAACTGGTTGTGTGTGTGTGTTTGTGTGTGTGTGTGTGTGTGTGTGTGTGTGTGTGTGTGTGTGTGTGTCGTGTCGTGTCGTGTCGTGTCACTTGTGTGTGTGTGTATATGAGTGTATGCTTGTACATAGACACAACACTCATCAGTAATTAACAGTTATTTAAATATATATTTGCTTTGTTTTGAATTTCTATTTAATTTTCATGTTTCTAGGTTTTGTTTTGAAATAGTTTAGCTCCGGTTACCAGAAGAGAGTTGTAAAATAAAAATTGTGAAAATGTATATAAAAAAATTAAACAGATGGCTACAGGTCATATTGCGTAATCGGGTAATTGCATTTTTCCTTTATGACGACATCTCTGTCACCATGGTATTCAATTCATCCAACTCCAAGCATTCAGTGATGACTCAACTCAGGGTACCCGCTGCTATAACTGGCAGAACAGAAATGCTTTCATTGTGTACACGATCACATGTGAACGTTTGTGTGAACAGTGAACCAGGAACACATGCTGCTCAGTTTTGATGAGCTTGAAGCCTCAGACACCACGCTGTGTAAACAATTCCTCCACGATCTCTCCACCGTGCCACTCAAACTGCCCACCATGTACAAACTTTGTATGACGTTTTGAATGCGTCGTGTGCCAGACATATAGCGATGCTATATTTACGCCAATTTATTATTTGCATATATATATTCATTACTGCATATTTGCTGGGCATCCTCTCAAATATGTCAGAAATCACATAGTTTCATTGTGACATAGATGATGTCAGATTAGATGCATGAGTCATTTAATCTAGCTTATGTTATACACTCATGCTGAAGATTAGATTTAAATGTTTTTGTAAGAAACTTTATTAAGTTAGAAATATCAGATGTGCAAGTTCTGTAATGGAATATTTCTAGACTGCACTGCCAAAGTGATACATAAAAATTTTATGGTTTTTATTGTGTCATGAATATGTTATCTGCTCTAATTTCTTGATGCCTTATAAGTTTATAAGAAATTTGTTTTTTTTGGCACACAGGTGGGCTGAAAGAATTGAGAATGTTTTCCTACAGTAACACCTAACTTAGACAGTACGTTACACCTGCACTTTCAACACAACATTTAGGAGTCATATTTGGTGATAACTTTAATTTCCGATTGATCTAACCTGTTGTCATCACATTTGCAATATACAATGCATTTGTCTGTGTCTGCCTCTTTGTGTTGTAAAAACATTACAACTGCATTCATTACTAGTAGACAAGACTGTTGTGATATTGCCCAGGAGGATATAGTAAAAGTTCTACAATGTGTTCAGAATTACTTAGCAGTGGTTGTGACTACGCCTTTGCATGTGTCTCACTGTCTGCCACTTACTTCTGGACTATCTGCATTGGCTTTCTGTCTGATAATTATATCCTGTAATTTTTAAGATATATCACATGATAATAGGCACTTTTACGTAAGCAACCACCCTATTTACATTCATTACTTACTACTGTATCAATATCAAAACAGCTTCGATCCTCTAGTTCTGATTTACTTGCAATGGAACTTGGGCATTTGGCGACTCTGGAATATGTCCCTCCTAGTGTTAGATCAGTTGAATATATACAATATCACTGTCATTTAAAAACGTTGCTCATACAGTTACCAGTACAGGCATTACATCAATATATTTGTTCAAAAGTTGACAACCCGAATATTACTTATTGACCCTAAGTTTGACCACCCCTTGTGTCTTGTTGCACATCCCATTTATCGTACTACCTCAACAACTGTGCAATTTTTTTCTGTTTACATCCCACACGACTCGTGATAGCAAAACACATTCGTTCCCGCTGTAGGTCTTTTTACAATGACTGCTAGGAAATTAGTCACACAAGAACTGTAGTTTGGTTTGGGGCAAATGTGGTTACCTCGAAATTACCTTGCTTAAATATATTACTATTATTGTTATTATAAAAGGAATCCATTTGTTTATCCATTAAATATGTTTGAGAATCTCAGCATTATTGAAATATCAATATAGAATGAGACATAATTTGTCAATTTGGTTTTTAAATACATTTATATTAATAGTATTTCAACAATTGGCGTATTTCATCCATTTATGTGAAAATTAAATCTTTCTGTTTTCTGTTCCTTTAGTCCTTTACTAAACCTCCATTGTTTCGTCTAGTTCTACTCTTGTCCTTCCATGAAGTGTGTGAAAACAGTACTTAGAGTCTTAGGCTGTCAATATTTTCATAACCATCCAATCTCTCAACCACTTCTGTTTGATCTGTGTGTGAAGTACGTGTCAGTGTTATTGTTGAACTACATTCCTTTATGTGTTTCCTTGTGCCAGGGTCTCACATTGCAGGAACAATTGCTTTGTAGTCTTTTTATAAGTTTTTTTTCTTCAGATTACACAATTTCCACGAATCTTATGTATACACGAATGCTCACACAACACAATAGAACTGTAGGATCAATGGTCATATTGATCAGGAAGTTGCAAACTTTAAAACTTGAAATAGTGGAAAATTACAAATGTCTCTTATTAGTTGTGTGGATAATTGAAATGGCATAAGTTATGGTATCTGTCAATTCTTTTTAATCATCTAAACCAAATATTTTCTGCAGTTTTGTTTCACATAATAACCCTGCTTGAAATCAGCAACACGCACACACGCACGCTAAGAAATCCCATCCACAAAAATAATTCTAGAACAAAGTAAATTGCACTCGGCGAAAGCCATGCAACTTACACCACCTGCGTAAGACAGTTTAACACAGTTCTAAAATACTGTATATTATAATTACAAACTAAACATTGTAATGGAAAGCAAACAACCTGTATAAAACACCTATTCTTTGTTGACAGAAGTCTGACGGAACGGGCAACATGGTCCCTGCATGCAGTATGACTGTATCCATCTCTCGCCGTGGAACAGCAACGATCATGTGAATGTGTGTCAGTCAGTCTATTGACTCTGGCAGTGCTACAAACATGTATCTGTACTTGAGCTGCCACCAGCTCTCGACTGAAGTGTCCGAAGTGACGCTGGCCGACGGTTGCACGCCGATGCTCGGCAGTCAAACGGCCGTGTCCGAGGAGAGCGGACGTCCAGTTGAAATCGTCCTCGAGTCAGCGGTCTGGTTCAAGGTGCTCGTGCTAGACTCGATCAGCATCGACTGTCGAAACGCGAAGATCTCGTGGAGCTCGTCCGTGCCACTGCCGCATCCGGAGCTGTCGCGGCAGAGCATCGACCTGGTCGCCGCGTGCCACCTGCACGCCGACATGGCGCGCATCGACGAGCAGAAGAAGAGACTATCCGAGTCGATGTACATCGGCGGCGAGTGCGTCGGGTATGAGAACGAGCTGGATGAGGTGTTCGACACCGTGCAGGAACTGTTGGAGAGCTACGCCAGCGGGCTCATATCGACGGAGCAGTTCCGTAGCGGCATCTTCCAGCAGTTGCACTGCTACGTGCTCCCGTCCATCAAACTGAGCACCGACGACCTGGCGAACCTGGAGCGCGTCTTCAACGAGCAGGAGAAATTCATCGACAAGGCGAACGCCGCGATCCTGAAGCAGGACGCCCGGATCGAGTCCGTCGCGTCATCCATGCGGCGCCTACGGGACAAGTTCATCACCGAGCTGACCGGGGCCCGGAAGGTGCCGCAGTACTCCATTGAATTCGCCGATCTTTTGCTGAAGCACCTACAGAATGACGTCGAGAAGGTGTGGGAGGAGTTGGACGACCTACAGAACGCCGTACAGACGGCGAAGTCACTTAACGCCGACGTGGCCGCAGCGCGGAGGGACCGGGATGCGCAGTTCGAGGTCTACCAGAAGCTGCTGCTGGCGAGAGAAACTCTGAAGGAATATCTGGAGAGGACAATCGCGGAGGAATCGCACAGCGAGGGGAACACTGTGTGCGTGCTGAGCCTGTCGAGTCCGAAGCGACACGGAAATGCGCATCGCGTGAACGAACCGCTGCATAACATCTACATGGAGATGCACCACAAGATACAGGAGGAGAAAGGCAAGATGTCGGCTCTCGTCGACCGGAAGGTGCTGGTGATCAGCGTCAAGGAAGCGATCAGGTCAGCTATCGACGAGCTGACGAGCGACAACGAGACATTCGGCGTTGACCTGGACAGAACGGGGCGACAGCGTGCCACCGACGTCTTATGTCGGTCGACGATCCCGCGACAGTGGCTTACGATGACCGAGCAGATATCGAACCTGCTGACCGGGTACGGCGAGCTGGCGCAGGAGTTTAAGAAGTTCACAGCGCGGGTGAACAACGTGTGCGAAGCGGCGCTTTATGAGAAGCGCCTGAGGGAACTAGTGCCCGACGACAGCTCCGACACGGCCAGTATGTGTAGCACTGACAGCGGCATCCTGAGCCACTGCTGCGCGACACAGACCCATAGCATCCCAATGGTAGCGCCACATCGGCGCGTCACCGACGTTCGACACATCGACAGAGCGACGCTGAAGCGGGGACGGTACAAACGCGGTCGGTCGCAACGTCACACGATCGACATCGTCCGTAACACGGCGGACAGCGGCATCGAAAGCGACGTATCATCGAGCTTACCTGCTCCGGCCCAGCAGTTCAGCGCCTCTGAGTTCTCGTGTTCCAGCTCATTCCCGGGGGAGACCATCGCGGACAAGAAGGCGAATCGGTCGCGCGATAAAGACCCGGAACACCTGCTGTTGCTCGACGGATGGTTCGGCGCCAACTCCAACTTCGCCATGTTATACGACACGCAGCGGGACTACCTGAAGAAGACCATCGAGAACCTGAAAGCGGACATCCACGCGCACTTCGAGGACATGTGCGGGCGGATCCAGACGGAATTGGAGCACGCCAACTCGACCTACTACCGCAAGGTGTGGCTATGCTACGAGAGTCACTTCTACGAGAAGACCATGCCGAACCTGACGCAGCTGTACGAGCAGGCGTACGTGACGACCGTACACAACCTTCGCGAAGCCATCCCGACACTCGTTCCCTCCGATCTCGGCCTCAGCGGAAGTCTCGCCGAACACCTGCTGTCGGAGAAGGTGCCGTCGTCGCTGGCGTCGTCGCTGTCCTCGTCGTCTGTGTCGCTCTCGTCGCTCCTTGATCAGGCAAACGACACCACGGAGAGCTCCATGCTGATGTTTTACGATAAGCACCTTTCGTCGGACTTAGACGACGGCTCTCCGACGGGAGAATCTCCGACACCCCCAAAGCTTCCTCCGAAGGTCCAGAGCGGTTCTAGTGTGCTTATGAGGAGCACAGCTAAGTCGAGCGACATTCACAAGAAGAATGGGGTGGTACGACCGCGCCCAGTGACTGTTTCCGCGACGGCGGAGGAAACGGACGACGCTTTCGCGCCGGAAACGACGTCACCGCACGTGAAATGCGTCACGGTGCACGTGCCGAACGCCGTCACTGTCGTCTACGACCGGCGCACGTGGCCGCTAATGCAGCGCACGTCGAGCCACGATGAGAACATCGAGTGCGCCGTCGACGCCCTCACAGTCGACGCCGACGGCGCCCCATCGACCAACACGCTACCCCCACCTCCGCCTCCTCCTCCGCGCGAACAGGACATCGCCATGAAGCCGGAGTGGGCGCGCAGCTTCGCCGACGCCCTAACGAGCATCGCCAGCGTCGTCGGCGAGACGTCGCCGCTGCTCAAGTTCCAGCACCTCACGAGCTGTCTGCGCGAGATCAACGCGCAACTCTCGGCGCTTCAGCGGACGCTCAGACGTCAGCCGATCGGCGCGTGCTCTGACGATCTCATCGACGTGCTCGTGGTGCTGCTGTGCAACAGCGACACCGGCTACGTGGCGCAGTTGTACCCGCATCTCACGCTCCTCGCCGACCTCATGCCGCCATTCTTCGAAGGCGGGCGGTACAGCTTCTCGCTCGTCCAGTTCTCTGTCGCCTTCCAGTTCATCCAGGACACGCTCGTCATGAAGAAGAAGAAGATGTCGCTGGATTCGCGTGATCGCGAGTGATGTTGACGTTGTCAGACATGGTCAGACCTGTACAGACTAGAAACAAATGCACGGCTTTTTTTTGGTAGTACGGTGAAAGAACGAACGCTGGAGATTACAGATTATTGTCCACGACACGCTTTGTCCTTCCGACCTGTGTCTTCAGCAAATGCGTAAATATGAACACAGGCAGTCAGGGTCACCATAACATAGCATTTTATTTACCAGTTGGAGACTTATGAAATAGAACTTCTCCCCTGTTCATTTATCGTACTACCTCAACAACTGTGCAGTTTTTTCTGTTTACATCGCACACGACTCATGATAGCAAAAAACATTCGTTCCTCTTCGTAGCTCTTTTTACAATGACTGTTAGGAAATTAGTCGCACAAGAACTGTAGTGAGTGACCCTGCTATGTTCGTCGTTGCAATATTATGCGCATGCGTCAAGGGTCTGTTTTATGTGGATCTGCGTTCACTTGTTTTGCTTGGTGCAGTTGGAATTGCGAATCATGCGTGATATTAACACTAACAGGCTTGAGCATAGCCAATACATAGCAGATGTTTGTGTTTGTTATTGACCAGTATACATATTGTATGCCAGATATTTCTTGTTGTTTATCCAGGAAGTTGCCCCGCCAACGTAGCAGACATGCCGCACTTCCGATGTGTAGTTCAAAATATACAGATTTAGGCTATTTAGATAAAGGTTTCCATCACACATACAATTGTGATCAAATACATGTGTCTTTTATTCCACATACGTGTATAAATTATATTGACTAACTTACTGTTGACAAAAAACAAATACTTGCAATTTAGTAGCAGTACATTTCAGATGAGTTTTTCATGTAGGTGAATGTTACCTGCTTTAGTAGACAGCTACTCTTGATATAATGTAAATAGGAAAGTTGTACTTACAAGTTTGTGGAACTAATGAAAAACTAAATATATATTTTCAACTAAAAATACAGATTTTCACTCAGAACATGTTGCATGTTTGCAGCAATAGTATTGTGTGTGTTCTGATAATATGTACACAGCAAACCAACACAAATTGTATGATGTGTACCTTTTAAAGGCTTGCATAGCTAAACTCTCCATGAATATTTTATAGCATTCCAAGCTCAATGCTAGCTAGTATGGTGAAAGTGAAACTGCCACTTTTGTGGTGTGTCTTAGCATATCATTCTACAGTATTGAAAATGTGTGATAACTGGTATTGT
This sequence comes from Ridgeia piscesae, assembly GCA_025642075.2. NCBI lineage: Eukaryota > Metazoa > Annelida > Polychaeta > Sabellida > Siboglinidae > Ridgeia > Ridgeia piscesae. The sequence continues at coordinate 40,555 of JAODUO010000498.1, forward strand.
CTGTCTGTGAAACTGGGTGGATGTTTTGCCTTTTCTGCAGATAGTAGGCTTGTATTTTTGTACGTCTGTGCTATTTATTGTATTTATATGTGCGTTCAAAAAACGTGATAGATGACTACACTGGTGTTTGCGAAAAATGTTTGTTTTTTTGATGAAATATGTACATACTAATTTTGTGAGAGGTATTGGTAATGAAACATTAAAAGGTGTGACACCTGCTATCAATGTTTTACATCTTTACTATAGGCAAGGCCAATATACTATCACACATCTATTGTCACTCGAAAAAGTCTAGGTCAGGAACACTTAAGATAAGTATCAAAATATCAAATGACCTATGAGATAATTCTATGAGATAATTCATCACAATGTTCTATCAAATAATCAAAGCAGACTAAATATAAATATGTTATGTCATGCTATGTTTTGTGGACATGCAATTGTCAAGTAAATGGATAGATTTTGCAAATTTGTATATACTGAAGTCTTCGTGCACCTTATGTTCATTAGGGAAACTGATAATACATTTACTTCTTGGTTCTTTGCTCATGAATAAAATGTTGACACTTTAGAAGCAATTTTTACACATTTTGGTTAAACAAAACAGGCTACTACAATATCAATGACTTGGTGATCGGGATTAGCTGCTCTGTAGAACATTTCTGCAGTAGACGCTGTAACTATTTCATGTGTCAGTGAATTCCATATATGCAGAGTGAATAATATAATTTTTTCAGATTCTCAAATTTCAACCCATCCATAATAAATTTTGCCTTGTCAAAAGACAGGAAGACGGATCTCTTGATAAAAATATGCACGCAATCGAACCTACCCCCCAGTAGTTTCCCTTCAACCAGATCAGTTGCAGTCTTCTCTTTACCTCTACTCGGATGACACCCACTCCCATCATTAGCCATTTCCCTTCCCACTTTCCCTGACTGCTCCCAGTGTAATTATAACCCAGAATCGCAGGACTGCCAGATTTTAGCTTACGCAGTAAAACTGGCGTTGGTCAGCATTCTATTGTTCCGTGTCGTGTCCTTCATCTTAACGGAAACACTCGAGTGTGTTGACTTGAGTTCATCATTCAAGTGCCACTTCTGGTTCTGTTATTGTACCTCATCATAGGGAAGTGGCCAATAGAATGTGGATGGGTTTTTTAGTGGTCTATCCTCTTTGTATCGACAAGAGAAGGCAGCAGAGATTCACTCATGAAGGAAATCTGTAAGTGCCAATGGGTTCTCAGATCTGTTGGTTTTGTTGTCGCCTACTATACTTTTGAACTTTCATAAGATTATAAAGTTGGGGCAGAAGGTGCTGATAATTATATTAATTTTATGTCTCACTTGGACTGATAAATGACCACATACTATGATGTTTATCTACTGTATTATTGAACTTCTGAAGTAGAAACGTTAAACGTAATAAGTACATCATTCAACAATATAATGAGATGTCATTATCTGGGCATAATATAATTATGTGAGTAACAAATACAAATGTTTTAGATTTCATTAATATTGTGTTATATAATGTGTTAATAATCCCTAAAGAATTAATGTTGTTTAAATGAAAAAACCAAGTGAATTATTCTTAATAATATATGTAAATATATATGATATGTATATATAATGTATGTATGTTTATATATATATATATACATATATTCACACATTTACATATATATATAGTGTGTATATACACCTGTAGTTCCTTTGGAATATGTGAGTTCTGATGAGTATAACCTTTACTATTACAACTGTAGCCAGTGGAAATGCTACCAATTAAGTGTCGTTCATAAAATGTCTCCTGGACTTCAAGCTGAAGTTCTTTATGGCTGAGGCAGCTTACTATTTTTCCGTGTTTGGTTTGACAGGCCACATGATGTCAATGACATCATGTGTTGAAAACTGTTTCTTTTTGTCTGTTAAATTAACAAGACACACACACATGTGGTGTGGCTTGTACTACGGCTAGAATCAAAAAAATTTCTGTCTCATGTTTTGCATGATTCACTGTCATGTGTCTGGGAAACTCAACCACAGACAGACATGCACTTATACCACCATTGGAAGAGTTAATGGTCACACAGATCATGGTTAACGTAACAGATTAATCATTGTGGTGGTTTGCCCACATGGACAGACAAAACCTATTAAACCCTTGTTAATTCTAGATATGTTTTTGGATAGCACTCCCTTCCTTGTTGTGAGCTAGGTCCATAGTTGTATGGCGAGGTCATTGGTTCCTCTTGCAATACACACACATACACACACAGACAGACCACGACCTCCACAGACCATAAATCTAAACTCGCTAAAGACCCTAACAGGTGTGCGTAGTGGCTCTAGCAGTAAGTGTGGGCTGATATCTGCTTCCCTATACTGGACGTGGCCCCTGCAGGGCGTTAAAAGTCCAATGAAGCTTGTGCGCTTGGGGGGAGGGCAGTGTATGCTCTCTTAAAACAGAGTTAATATATTTAAATAAAATTAAAACGTTAATAAAGTTATTGTATGGACCTCTGGTGAGTAAAAAAATATTATTATGATGTACATTGTGAATATTTTATAGTAAATGTGCTAGTCATAAGAAACATTCTAGAAACCCACTGGGACTTATGACAATATGTCATGTTGTTCATCAATGGTCTATATACTTATAAGTGTTGCACTTTGTTAATGTTCCTCGATCTTAATGCAATGACAAAAGTTGTGTCTTGTCTAAATTATCACTTTTATAATATATGAAATATATTCTTTATGAAGCCATTTCCATTGAATGCTATAATTGTGAATTGTTCTGGATATATATGGAAACATCTGCCAAACCTCAAATTCCTGAGAATGACACCTAAGAATACATTATTTGCATTTATAAATACATGCCATTTTGAAATATGGTATATATATAATTATATGACCTGAATATATGTGACCTTTCCTTTAATGCTGTCTAGCCTTGTATGAATTGAATAGAAACATGCCTTCGGGTTATTCATAAGCTTCAACAAAGTATGCAATGCTTCAGTCATGCGTTTAAGGAGGCATAAAATTGTTTATGTGTAAAAAATTGTGTTCATTCGTCTTTACTGATAACATGCACACAGTTATTTCTCTTGACCTACAGAAACAGTGTATGTATAATTTTCGTTGTGTTCCAAAGAACTCCCAGTTAGAACCTATACGAAGGCTGACATAAACGTTGCACTGATGTCAGCGGAGACCATCTGGAATGCCCCTTCACTTGTCAAAAGGTCGCGTCACAAGAATAACACCACAGCTTGACAATCTTTTCAGTCATGAGAGCTGTGGTTCATTTATTATGTCCTGAAGTAATTGGCAGATGGAATGTCACACTAAAAATAGAGGCTTTGCACTATATGAACAAAAAATCACCTGCCGTGAAATTTTTTTAGAAGTTGTTTATTGATTTGAAACTCATAACAAATTATGATCATTGCTTCTAGGTGAACAAGAGTTTAATTATTTTTATATTATGCACGTTTGTTTGGCCTTTGTATGAGTGCAATATAGTGAACATAGATGTATATATTACATGAATTACATTATATGGAAGTTTATTTATCCACCCATTGAGATATATACCTTACGCAAGTGATGTTCTTGCTTAGTCAATTTTTGTGTTACTTATTAAACATGGCAAAACTGTTTAGCCAGTGTCTTTAAATTCAAAGAATTAAAAGCAACCTAAAGTTATCAACAATAATGTCTAACTTCAACACTACAAAATACTTTTATATCACAAACCCAAGGACCATATTTTTTACACTGCATCATTTAATACCTCATTACCTCAGTACTATAACCACAGGAATACAACTTCAAGAACAAAACCACAAACTTGTTGATAACTCTGAAGAAGTCGTGTGATACGACATGATTTGTCAACAGTTTAAAGTACCGGTCAGCATGAGTCAAACAAGGAACACAAACTTGGACTTAGTGACCACTCACATTGACCGGTATAACAACGTGTGTACACAAATCTCTAAACTTCACACCTGCTAACTTACAACAGTGGACACTACTTAGTTGCACTGTTTATTTAGTTTTAGCTTTAAGAACCAATTCACCTATATGCATTATGTACCTTGTCCTTCTGTGGTGGGATTTTTATATAAATAAATATATACACTATCAGAAAATAGTGTTATTTTATAACAATAATTTCACATTGGGAAAGGCATTAGGTTAGTCTAGATATTGTCATGATGACCAATCAATGATTGTTTACAATGATTTACTTAATTGTGCTAGTGAAAAAAGTAATTTGACAAACACATCTTGAATTATGTTGTCTGTAGTCCTGTTGTTTTTATTATTATCACTGGATATGTAGAATAGCTATCTAGAATCTGGAAGTATTGGTTTAAATCATTATGTTTTCCTCTTGGTGGTTGAAATAAAGAATAAAATATAGATTAATCGGTCATTCCTATAGAAAGAGAACACTCCTGAGGTTCAAGTTGAACCACAGTCTACTTGTATACAGCAATAAAGAACTGAACTGAGTTAATGACACGAATTGGACTTCAAAACTAAACAATTACATCAACACCAAGTTGTAACATTCCTGTTTGACCTAGTTTTATGTCAGTGGGTGTCCAAATTGTAGGCATGACAAATTAAACACTTCTGACCTGGACCAGAATCTGTTTATCTTGTTTAGTAGTTGGTCAAACTACTCCAGTACACAGTTGTTTATCTTGCTTAGGTGTTGGTCAAACTACTCCAGTACAAAGTTACGAGTACGACTCTGTAATTGAAGAATGTACAGAATTATCTGACATTTATTTGTTTACAAAAATAAAATACATCCCTGGAAATAGAAAAATTGCTTTAGTGGTCAATTGTGTTAAGGCAATTTCTTTGGATGCTGGCAGAAAGATTGCCAACACTACCTGGTAAATACCCCGTGGTAATTGAGAATAAATCAATAAAAGGAGACTGGGATTAATCAAATGTCACGTTTCCAAATAATGTATAGGCTATTCTAGGGTGTGACTGTAAACAGAAGTTTGACTGTGCATTGGTGAGTCTATATTCATAGATGAGAAGCATTTTTCATGGGAGTATTTGATAACAGAATAAATCTGGCCCTTTTCCTTTGTGGTGTTATGTTACTGCTGCACTGATGCTGCGGACAGAATCAGTCATTTGGTGCTTAATTGTCACTGAACCGTAACTAACGAGCGTTTAGTTGTCGGCAGTGTGTTATTGTCGCAGCATTCTTGCACTGTTTCACTCCATGAGCAGCCGTACATTGGACACACGCAATCTTACAGAAGTGTAGTACATGGTACCATGAAACAGTCATTATCCCTCTTGAGTGTGTTCGCTTTAGGAGAACAATGTCGATTGTCATAGGTCACACATTTGTATAAATTAATTGTCATGACATTTATATCTAGGTGTGAGATTACAAAAAAATGTGTTGCCCTTACCCTTTACTCTGCCCCTTTCCTTATCTCACTCAGAGAGAGTAAGGGATGGATGGAAAAAAGAGAGGGAGGGACAGACGGAGAGACAGAAAAGAGGGGAGAGAGGGTGGTTATAGTATATATATATATATATATATATATATACATATATATAGAGAGAGAGAGAGTGTGTGTGTGGGCATGAAGAATGGAGAGTGGAAGAGAAGTAAGAAGAGGGAGAGAGGGGAGAGAGAGAGGAAGAAGAGGGAGGGAGGGATAGAGGGGACATATGCATAGACACCCAAACATATATCCCTCTCCTCTCACCTTCTGTTACCCACTCCCCCCTGCTTCCCTACCACTCTAAAACAGTCTGTAAAAAAACAATACATTCCACACACATCCAGCTGTCCAGGACGCATCTGTTCAAAGAACACCCACATACACATCTATACACCGTCTAGCACCACTCAACTGGTCCGAGCCAGGAGTCAACCTCAGGCTAGGAAATGGTTCTGGGCAAAATGTCAAGTGGAACAGATTGCATTGTGTGGTTGAATAGCTCTGGCATGTCTTCGTTAGTAGATTATCAGCTTCGCAGAATCTAGGGGCACTTTCTGCTTGGCAGCCATGCTGGAATGTGGCCATCGTTACTTCTAGAATAAACTTGTTGACAGTAGTCGACTGTCATGCAGAGCAGTGTATATGTGGTGACATGACCTTGTTGACAATACTGGAGTCATACAGAGAAGTACATATATGATGACATGACCCTGTTGACAACATTGGCCAGTCATATAGTGAAGTGCATCTGGACAGTCATAGAGAGAAGTGCGTATGTGGTGACATGACCTTGTTGACAATACTGGACAGTCATACAGAGAAGTGTGTATGTGGTGACATGACCTTGTTGACAAAGGAATGCGAGAGGTTACTTGATCTTGTTGACAATACTTGACATGAGAAATGTGACGACACAGTCACAGTTGATTTGCATTGTATATGATGCCAGCAACCTGTTGCTAACATGTGATATTTTGTCTTTTGTTCGTTGTCTAGAACCTACCGGTACATGTATTTGTACTATCATGTCATCCCTGAATTGTTAGAATCATACACAACTTGTCACCATTCTGCACCACAAGTTCTATGTCTGTTTCAAACAACCTTCAATCTTTTAATGAATGCGTGCATTCTGAATTATTTTTTATATCTAATTAGAACAATTAATACACAAATACAGTCAATTTATTTTGTTTATATTTTACATACACACATTACATAAATAGCAATTATACAGTGATAATAATCAAGAAATGTTATTTTGGTGTCACATTTTTTTATGCATCCCAATCTCCAAAAGCAAGAGTTAGATTGCCTATTTACAGACGCGTACCTGCATTCTCAAAACAAATTCGTAACAGTTTTTTCATGAAAATAACAGCAAATCTGTTCAAATGGAAACTGGCTAGATATTAATCGAAAGGCTAAATATTGAATAGGCCTACTAAAGTATTAATAGTATATTTCATTCATAAAACCATGTGTGGGCATTATGCATTAATGTCCCCCAGACAATGTCGATATCAGATATTCAATGACACCTCTAAAATACTATAGTTATATGAAACACGTGAGTTATGAATTCATCTGTCATGGATACTGGCCCTGAAGTTAACCTTCTTTGGCACCGCAAGAAATTACCACTTTTACAAACCTCACTAGTACATAATTACACACACATTGCCATGTTGCCCAGTGTAACGTACAGCTCAGACTAGTAAAGAACATTTTAACAAAACTGTTTTAAATATCTTTACTTTCTGCTGAAAAGTCATGTATGATTGGTTTATATATGTTACATATCCTTTTGGGAAGCAAAACTTTGTTTTTGTTCTTCATCGTCAAAATGTAAATGAAAACCTGTATGACATTGAAACACCTTAAGCATACAGCATCACCATTATTGATATCAAGTGCCTGACATTTTTTTGTAGGTTTAAATGCTGAATTTTTTTCAGAACAACTTTGAAATCCACGTGAATGACCACCAACATTTTATATAGCCACGGATAATTCTACACAAAAACAGTTAAAACAAGTCCCAATTTACTCTGTAAAACAAGCATCCATCATGTGTAATACAATACACACGTTTGATGTTACGCAGCTAAATATACACACATTTCCCACAAGAGCAAATATGTAAAAACAATGAACTGAAACCAACTTTCTTCCTCTGGGAAATCAAGCGATGGAGCTGCACAGATCAGGCCTGACTACCGACTAAATCCTGTTCCTCCTGGTTGAGTTCAACGCTCTATCCACAAGTTACCATTCCATAGATCTGTGATGTGGCATTACATAAATGTTATGTATACATAATTCCATGTGTCCTCTAACAAGGCTTATGCCATATCCACGGGCAAACAGGTTAGGCTAACATAGTCACACACTATTTACAAGGTTAATGCTATATACAAAACCACACCTCATCCACAAGTAAGTACCTGCTATTGCAGATTCACATTTAAATTATATAAACCATCTTTTGAGCCATAACAACCCGACTATGCCTTTGTCATTTTGGACACTAGGAGCACCAGAGCAAACATATGATACACTACGACTTTATATAACGACACAGTACTGAACATGTGCCAGTACTTCTCAGTAGCAGATGCTCACGGCATCTACACATGACAATAAATTTACAGTTATGCACACAAGCTTACAAAAAGAGCCACAATTGGATTGCATTGCAGACTTTCTGTATTTTGTCAAGTTGTAAGTTAACCTGCGTCTATGGAATTTCTCACGATCGCTTCAAGAACATCACTGTGACAACTTCACTTCTGTCATATATATTTCTAATCAGTTTACACATGCATTAATTTGCATATAGAATTTTAATTGAGAGATCAAAACAAACTTAAAAAAAAAATACTTGCTCAGTGTCACGCACTAATTTAAACAGCTATTCTCAAATTGGTGTTAATCAGAAATTACTGACAACATTACAACAGGCAGGCGCAGTGAACAAACCCATCAAGGTGCACTGGAATCTGGCACTTGCTGGCACAGCAACACAGCGCTTGAGCACAGAGTTCTATGTCCAAGGTGACAAGGTACTCATTCATCTAATCAAGTCGCTGCAAATACTTCAGTATTTGGCATTGTCTGGCGACTATTTACACAGCGCACATTAGTGAGACGTCTTCCGATAGCCAATGTCCTCCATTTTGGCAGGAAGGGTTGGGGGTTGGTCAATCGTATTCCAGACTCGTCTCTCTGTGTTTCGTGGTGTTGATGGTGGTACTACCAGCATCGCCTGCATCCTTCATGTGAGTGTTCACTTTCTGTAGGTTGTCATATACTCCATTTGGCGTCACTCTGCAAAATGTCAATAGTTCTACTAAAGTAAAGTCCACATTCCTATGGACATCAAAGCTAGGTTCCCATACGTATGGAAACAGCTTGTCGATGTGATATGTGATAAAGTAATAACAGCAACACTCAGTGGAAATTAATAGAAGTTCCATCTCTATGTTTTTTGCACACAGATAATAATAATAATAAAGCTTTATTGCCATATTCAACGTGCATTGCATGATGAATTGGAATGTAGTCTGGCGTTGACTCATGTAGTGCCTATATATACAATAAAATTAAATATGGCAAATAAATATAAGATATACAACGTACATTGTACATAATTTGTTCTTTAAAATGTTTTTTATATATAATAAATAAAGACAAAATTAAAATAATAGATTATCTGTTTAACAATAATTGTGGTGTAAACTAATTAATAAATAAATTAAAAAAAATATATATATATATATATATATATAATTTTTTTAAATATATATATATATTTGTTTAATATATATATATATATATATAAACAATTTTAAAGGACATTTTATATATTTTTTTAGAAGATAATTTATATATATATATATATATCATTTAAAATAGTAAACATACATTATAAGAGGACTAAAATATCCTTTAAAATTATATTTACCTTTACAATTGATATTTACAATTACAGATGTAAACTGAATCACTCCATGTCACAATTCAACTCTACCAGCACAATCACAGGGAATTCCCTGAAATGACGTCACTACTGAGAGTTTTCAGCACTCAGTAATATTCTATTAACTGACTACTCAGAATATATTAATTTGGTTACAATGTTACGATCTAATATATTCCATTCCACAAGCTGTTTCTGTACATATGAAATCTTAGACTACAGATGGCCTTGTTGATTTCTAAAGCCCCCAAAAATGTGTAAAGTTTTATACTGTTTCAAGCTACCATCAAAAATAAATTGCATCAGTGGAGCCACCTACCAGGTGAACCAAACAAATGCAAATGAACACTCAGCACTTTCAACAATAAAATTTGCCACATATTGGTGGGGAGTATTTAAACCTATATTAACCACATGTTATATTTAACTGAAAATTTATTTGAACCAACGGCTAAATTAGTGAAGTACACTAGCATCTCCTCGCAATTCCTTTGTGCACATTGTTCGTAGCGATTGAGTTTTTCTCATGACAACCATTAGCATTCACAGGTAACTGAAATATGGGCCAAGGTCAGAATGCGGCAGAAGGTATAAACATAGCCATAACTGTCAAGGCACCAAGGACATAAATAAATAGGGACTGGAATGATCTCGCTTCATGCTTTGTAAATAGGTTTATAATTACATGTGTTGTTTGTGCCAGCTTGGCCTGAATAAACACACAGCAAAACCTTTCCAATAACTACTGGCAGTCGTCCGTACGACATTGACAACCTGAGGTAAAGTTCACCGGTACTGAATGCAACAGCACATTGCCAAGCCAGCAGAAACTAGTGTTTGTTCCAATGCAGTGCGGAATCCAGTTCTTAGAACTGCCCAAATTGCTTTACATTTCATCCCCTAGCTTTATACTTTGCCCCCTGACTTTACACTTTGCCCTCGGCTTTACACTTCACCCCTGACTGTACACTTTACCCCTTGCTTTACACTTCACCACTGGCTTTACACTATGCCCCCTGGTTTTACACTTCACACATGGCTTTACAGTTTGCCCCCAGGCTTTACGCTTTGCCCCCTAGCTTTACACTCCACTCCCTGGCTTTACATTGCACCCCTGGCTTTATGCACTTTGCCCCCTGGCTTTACACTTTGCCTCCTGGCTCTATACATTGCCCCCGAGTGTTCCCAGATTATAATTTATTAATTAATATAATGATTTTTATAACTACGACAACACAATGTTGAAGGCATGTCTGCGAAATTGTGCCTTATTAACTCTTAACGACATCTACAGTTTAGTAAAAATGACATTGGCGCATGTTCAACTTGTAATCAAAAGAGTAATAACCATATGGCATGCCGTCAGAATTTAAACAAATTGTGTACTGTTATGTCTTAACCTTAACAGACCGGTCAAGCGATATATCGCTCGACGCATAGGGGTGGTCATGTATCGTCAGGTGCGGTTTTGTCAATAATAATTAGGTAATAATGTAATTTTCTCTCCACAAACAGGTTCTTGAATATGTTACCTTTCCAAAAATATGTACATATGTGGGAACATTCTTAATAATAATCAAACCACAGGTGTTTAAAAACGTGCATACATATTTCTGACAAAAAAATCCAGGTCTGTAAAGGTTAAAGTTACATATTAAGTGAAAAACAGAAATTTGTATCTCAAAGGTCGATGATCTCAGAATGTAATTTTACGAGATAAACAAGTCAAGTCGTCTTACACTTCGTCCATCTCGACCTCGTCGTCGCTCTCTGTCGCCACCTGGAGGTACGGGTTGTTACTAGCGGGCTGGAACTTGTATCCAGTAACAATGAAGAAGATGATGGTAGATATTTCCTTGAAGACGACGCATAGCCACTTGTAGCGGAATGGAACGGCCATCTGCTCACGAAACAGTAATCTTAGCCTCACACTGTGACTGCAGCATCTTTTACAAATACTTTTGGAAACCATATCCTGTGTCTGTGTGTATGTAGCGCCATCTAGGGATTGATTTATCACTACTATGTTGAACAGTCAACACATCACAAATGTTGATATGATGATTCAATATTGATGGTCAATTTAACTATCAATGGTTATCACTAAGTAATGATAGTTTGCAACATTAAGAACTAGTTACTGTTTGTAAACATGACCTTATTTTGATAATTTTTTTATTTACTGACCTACTGTCAGCTATGATTAAACACAGCAGTGTCATTCAGAGGTTCATCCTTTTTAACCAACTGTTTTCTGGTCCGCACAATGTAAGTGTAAATAAACATGTTTGGAACCATTATCCTAGCTATTTGTTATTCAGCTGGTAAAACAAATTACAAAAGATGGCCACGTAAAGGTAAAGATGTGAAGTACTATTCTCACCATCAAGAGGTTGTCAATGATTCGAGTGAAGTAGATGTAACAAACAATCTGAAAGAAAACAAATCCACAAATTAAATAATTGATTACTTCTACACCAGCAACTACAACGTAAATTTTTACATTAGAATTTACATTTACCTTAGAAACATTCAGCTGTATTATTGTATAATGATGAATAATTTTTTAATTCATCTATATCCAATACTGCCTACCACATTTATACATTGAGGCAACATTGAATGAAAAATCATCCACCCTTCAAAACAGCAGATCGAGGGTTAAAATTTCGGTTTTCTTTACTGAAGGTTCGATGTTCTAACATGCTATTGTGCCCGACATAGTTGTCTTATGTTCCTGACATTTTTGACTTATTGTCTATGTTTTTGTCTATGTACAAACCAGTATGTGATACTGTAGTTGTAAAGAAATTCTGGATACACATGGAATGAAAGTTTGCCTTATATGCATATATAGGTCGGGTCATGTAATTGGCACAACAGGTCAAACGGATACTGCAGATGCAAAATGGAAGGAAACAGGAATTGATAAGATGTCCCACCATGATGTAGAAATGTTGAAACATCTTCAGCTTAGCCAGACTAATGGCTGCTTTGCCGTCCGTTGTCGATGCTTCCTGGAGATGGCGAATTGACCTATAACAATCAACTCAAAATCATCGATCTGTTCATTGTAAGGGTATGCAAATTACAAAAACAAAATTGTCCATGTCCAATAATTTTTTTAATAATTTAATAATGAATTTCTTTTGCACCAAAGTATCCTTGATGATCGAGCTCAGTGGCATGACAAAACCAAGGGATTAACCAATCTCGTAATCATGCAATAATGTGCGAGTCGTCGACGGATGGGATGAAGGTGCCTAGGAATCTGAGGAGGATAAGCAGCTTTAAAGATAGGTTTTTAGACGCTGGTGGAATGAAACTATATTTCCTCTCATTTAACACTGGCAGGAAGCAAATTCTATAGAGTTGGTGCGGCAACAGAGAAAGCTTGGGTTCCAGCTTTCGTTTTCACCTGAGGTATTTTTATCGTATAAATCTAGCACTAACTATACCTACTTGACAGCAGTAGTGGATGTTATGTGAATGGGATAGTTTTATTAACCACTTCAGTGTGACAGGCTGCATTACCAGCTGCACTGTTTGTGACGCTATGGTGCAACTGGTCGGTTCTATGGCATTAAAGATATCTGCTATTCAAATCTTTTTGTTCACAGTTATCCCCATGTGAACTCACATGTTATATGTCGTATTCAGAGCTGATGCCTAAATATTTCTGTAGCAGTGATAGTGACTTATTGCCCAGTAGAATATTTTTGCAGTGTTTATATAACTGTGGTAAAAAGTCTTTGACAGCGTTAATGGCAGACAATGTTAGTTAAAATTTTACGATGACACTATTTATCAAAAGTGTAATGTAACATTTAAAAAAAGTCAATATAATTTTTAACAATGGTTCTATTGGCCATAACCAAATCAGAGTTGATATGATAGTTATCTGGTGAGATCGCCTACTGTTGAAAAGTGGACATAGACACATAGATAGCACTTGGCTGATCTGAATATCACTTAATTTGAACACAACAGATAAATAATTCTACCCTGTAATAGTACTAGTAATAGTAACATTTCTATTGCCCCTATATGTTTGAAAATTCAAGCTCAGAGGCACAATCATAAACAGGGACAGGCAAAGGTTGTCTTTGGGATGTGGGACTGCTGACAATAATTGGTGTGGAAATGCAATTTCAAACATACATGTTCTGTGATTTTTTATGAAAGGTGGTCATAGTTTCAGATGATTTAATTGTAATATGGATTTGAATCAATATTTCTGACACCTACAGAGAAAGCACATTTGGCAATTCTTAAAGTAGTTTTAAGAACAGAAAGTTGTTTGCACTTGGATGATCTGAGGGTCCTATGGATATAAGAGAAATGTCACAGCTTAACTAAATAAGTTGGACATAGAGTAGAAAGAGCATGGTATGAAATCGTAGCAAATTTGAATTTGTGGCCCACGAACGGTAAGGTCAGTACAACTGACCAGATGACAGGAAATAGGATGCCGCCGCAGCAGAGTAGGTCAACAACGTAGAAGGTCTTCTTCCACATCGTGTGCTCAGACTGACCCTCTTCCGTCTCCTCCAAGAAGATCTGTGCCACATTCGCCAGGATCTACAAGTTGTAATAGTCACAACTGCACGTAGGAAAGATTGCAGTTCACATAATACAACCGTTATCAACACTGCTGACAAGGACGTCACATGCAGAATTTTGACTGTGACATAAGTAAACAGTGACATACTGGACAGGTGTGTTGCAAACTGCTCCTAAGAAGTTATGTGTTAAACAGAAATGTTTCTCAAACTTTACTCGTTTCGATGCAGTTGTTTCAGTGAATTCACCAATATGAAATGATGATAATCAGATATTCCACACATGGTATTAAAAGTAATTTTTAGTACACTGCAGAGTTGTCATTGTTAAACCAGTACATATTCACAAGATTGACAAAACTCTGTCAGGATCTTATCAGAGCTAAGCACTTCAACCAGTTCAAAGGCATGTGTTTTAATGCAAGCTGTGAGACATTTTTAGTTCTCACTAAAATGTCATTCTGTACAACAAACTGTGGACTCATCACAGATGACGTCAGTAAGTAGAGCAAGAGCAGAAATGGCTACCCACCTGAAGTGGAATGATGAAAACAAAGATCTTTTTGTCGCGGTCTGAGAGGATGTATTTGATGAATGCCCATCCAGCTCCAATGAGGACAATTGTGACAAAGAGCAGGATTCCCCGCATCCTACAACCAGAGAACTCACTCAATCCACCAGTCGCACAGGCACAACTCTACAATCTGTACCAGAAACTACGATGCTGGGTATTCAGAGGTGAAATCTATGTGACATGTTCTAATGAAATGAGTCATATGTAAAAAAAGTGCATTAGTCATACCATTAAAATGAATATATATTAAGCTTTCCAACGGTGTAAAAATCATGGATCTAGCACATACATAATTAGTTATCCGACACTGAATATGCTGAAATATGCAAAATAATTGTGTTTTTATCCACCAGGTGGCATCCTATGTTATTTGTATGGCGGCACCACTGCATAATCATGTCATGTGGCTGGTTTCGCAAAGTTTAATTACGCAGTTACTTACTTTGCGTAAACATCTATGATCGCGTATGTAGATCTAAACACATCATTTACTAGGTCAGTCATCTTATATGCGCTAAGAACGTTCTTAGTTGTTCACGACAAAAGCCCCTGGAGTGTTGTAGACCAGGCGTTGTCTGGTGACGGGAGCAATTATCGTAATTCACGCGAGTGATAAATCACTCCCTAGATGGGTGATTTGCGCAAGCGATAGGGGACTCGCCTTAAAAATGAAGCACTGCTTTAAGCCAACCATGCCCATATGGGTGACGTTTGTTTACAGATACGCCTTTCTGATAAGCGCTGCTATTGGCTGAAGTTGACGTCAGTGGGTAATTAACTGCCAGATTCCAAAAGTGGGCGATCTGAGCTTTCCCGTAGTATCAAATGTGTCCGCCATGCATCGAGGAAAACCCCAACGAATGCGACTCGAACAAGTGTGATTTATCAGTTCTGTTTTTATGAAATTCATGCATGAAATGTTACCTAGCCTTTCTAAAAAGGTTATGAAATGTACAAAATGGTAATATAAATTCCCAATTGACAGAAATGATATTAAAGTATACATGGGTGACAAAAAGTCTAAATCATCGAAAATCATTGTGCAGTGTTTATACGGTGTTTTTCAAATTCAAATTCGCCAACTGATTGTTTTTTGTTAGAACATGTCACATATACATATATATTCCTATATCTAAAATGTTATATATATATATATATTCAGTGTATATTATATATACATATATATATAACACACACACTTATATACGTGTGTAAAGATACTTTAAACATTACAATAATATTAGCAATAAATAAGAAACCTATAACAAATTGCTAGCTAAAATACTGTAAGCTAAAATGACATATACTGTGATTTACACAGTACCTCACTCTAGAGACACATGACGTAATATGTTACAAGAAGTTAACAATAACAGCTGCAGTAACTCACAGATAAGTGACGTAATATAATATGGCAAATGCCTGTTCGTGGTGCCCCTCTTTCTGAATGAAGTGCAGGTTCACCTATAAAGCAACAACAACAATCATTTATCAGCACAGTGTAACAGGTACCACAGAAAGGACTATAGTAGTCTTAGAGCTGCTACTGTGTGGCAGCTATTTCGTAAAAAGGTATAGTTGACACCTCAAAAGGTCAACCTGGCAGAGTTCTGATACTGGCTGGTGAAGCCACATGAATGTTGAGGGGCTGTCATTAAAAGACGATTACACCATTTTACAGGTGTAGTGCCATTCATTTAATTTGGTCTTGAGAGACAGTCACTGTTGATGTGCGAAACCGTGAGAACAGCATGTAAGTTGCTTCAAGACTTGGAAATGTGTAAATTGCCTTTCTGAATCCTTGGTTACTCGGTTGGAGCTATTGGTATCTTCACAATGCCCTTGACCCTCGTCAGCATTACAGTCATCACCTTTGCATGGGAGAAGACAGCTAATGCTCACATCATTTAACAGGTGCTCTTTTACCAAATCTAGATGTGATTCATACTACCAGAAAAGTGCCGTGCCACGAGACCGACCAAATGGGTAGGGCTTAATCGCTCTACAATAAAAGGCTGGGAAAAATAACTTTCAACAGTATAATCAAAAGTCCTTCATTTTCCCTGGTACACCTGTTCTAGAAACCAAATTTCTTGGAATATTTAAGTCAATTTATTAATGCATAAAAGGGGACAACGTGTATTCCCCTGTTCCGGGTTTATTCTCTGTGAGTGTCTGGGAATGTAGAGTGAACGGGGTTCCCCAGGGCAACCAAAGACAACGGTTTTTCAAATCCGGTTCTATTGGGGTTTAAACAGTTTGGTTTCACTGAGTTAATTTAAGTGTTTGTTTAAAACTACCAATTCCTTTGATTGCATTTAATTAACTTTAGGCACAGTAAATTTGGTACAAAGTCCTGTTTCTTTGCGCCGATATCAATCGCGTTTGTCTCTTGCCAGTTCGCTGTGGCTTCGGCGAAGGCGCCCGTTCACTGTGGCTTCCGCGAACGAGCACCTTCGTCGGCTTGTAAATGGCAATAAAATTGCTTACGAATCGGGCGGTGACAAAAAATAATTATGGTACTGAAATGGCAGGCTAAAGTTATGTTATGTTTTCTTCATTACGTATACGAAAAAACATTTACTTGTTGCGCAAATATACGAATTCGTCAACTGCGTGTGAACCGCAGTAGCCTCGAACCACCGTGAATTGCATTATAAATCGGCACGGTAAATGTGCGATCTAAATTTATATTTTGGGATTGATTAAAAGATGAAATTAAGCCAACAGTGAACGCAATTAGTATAAGTATTAATATATGACCGACTTCGGCAACATGTCAAATCATTTGTGCGGTTCGGCTGCTGAGTTCAAGGTTATTTTAGACCGCGTACTGTGTTATCGCTCCGCCTCAGTTCGCATCGCCAGACGAGGCGTGTTGGCTCTGAATTTATTTCAAAACTGTACACCATTCGCAAGATTTACTCAGTTCAACATTCGACAGTGTATATTATTTTAACGTAATACACATTTACGTTGGTTTCAATGTCAGTTAATTTTTATAAATCACGCATACACCGTGCAACCAGCACATTGGCTTTGGTTGCTGTTGTAGCGTTTTGGGGGTGGTGGCACCCCTGGCGGAATATAATCTATAACGCGCCTCGTTTACAACGCGGTTCCATTTCGTGGACCCCAACTACCGCGTTATAATGAGGCGCGACTGTATAATGCATCACCTTTGCATGGGAGAAGAGAGCTAATGCTCACATCATTTAACAGCTGCTAAATAATGTTTTTACCAAATCTAGATGTGTTTTTATTACATACTTACGGCATGGAAGAAGAGTGCCAGTGCCTTCACGAAGACCAGCACCAACATGAGGTAGTGGATCTTGAAGGTGTCGTCTCTACAGAGGTAGAATGGAAACATCAAGGAAAAGTAAGTTCTTATACACAGCAGTATCCAAGCTCAAAAGCTCTTACATTATTCCCTGGTAGACCTGTTCAATCGAATACCTAAATTTCTCTAGGAAGTATTCTATGCTTCAATTAATTAATGCATAAAGATGGTGCACACACGTGTATTCACCACTGTCTACAACCAGGTACTCATTCATACTGCTGAGTGATCTGGAGCAATGTAGAGTGAACGGGCTTCCCCAGGGTTCAACATGACAGCACGGTATTCAAACTCCGGTTCTCTTGGTTAAGAGTTTGATGATCTAATCACTGAGTTCCACATGATTAGATGTGCTTTGACTCTCGACTAACAAAACTGAATTCTGCGCTGCAGTGTCAAAGTTTGTTCACTTTACACTGCTCCAGTTCATTCAGTTGTATAAATTAGTACCTGGCTATAAACATAGGTGGATATTTATGTATGAATAGTCTTTGTGCATTAATTGCAGTGTGGCTGGATGTTTCCTGGAGAACTCGATATGGTATTCAATTGACCATGTCTGCCAGGGAGTAAAGTGTAAAGTGCTTTGAGCAGTCCTGAGGTTTGGATACTATATTGTGTCAGAATTTACGGTTACTTTTTTGTTTTTATAAACCAAAGTACTACAAAAGCCATACTAGAAATAATAGTTAGCGATGGTTCCACATACATTAACTCATACATGTGAACTTAACACATGTAATTTCCAATTTGACAAAGATGTAAGTGAAATGAAGAACACTGGAACTTGCTAGCGACATTATTGGCTGAACATATCTTCATAGTTTCATAAGGCGATTAGCATGCAAAGATACTTGAAATCCTTGATGTGTTGTTGACTGTAGGATGTGAGTGTGTAGGTTACTGACATTACACTGCGTGCACGGACTTACTTGGAGCTGCGTAGTACGTAAAACCAAAAGGACCCTAGCAGGGTGTAGACGATACACAGGACGAAGTAGATCGGAGGAAGTGGAATGTCCCCAGCTGACAGGTAGCTGTTTTGGTTCTTCTCGATCAGGTATGCCTGTCACAGTCAATCAAGGCTGATGTATTCAGTATGTCACGAATGGCTTACGTCAAAATCCGGAATTATGCACATGCTAAGCTTTGCTTCGAACATTACTGCACACATCTATCGTGGTAAACACTGCTTAAAGAAAACCCTCTGAAACCATAATTTCAACAAAGTATGTGCTGAACTACACAAAAGCGCGATGAGTTTAGCATTTATTATTTGATAACCAGTTCAGTCAAAATGCACAGCCTCATATAAACTTCGCTAAAACTACAAAAACTCAACTACAATTCAAGCATTTCAAAAATCTACAATTTCAGTTTTTAAAATGACACTCTTCCAACAAAATCAACTACACGGTTACATACATGAATGGTTATAGACAAATGGCCATCTTTTCCCCAAATATACACTGAATACAAGAAGATCACAGAACATCACGGTTTCAATAAATACCCGTAGTTAGATGGAACTCTACTGGCACATGATGCTTTCATGTTAAATATGTTGTTTTATCACAACAGAAACACTTCAGGATCCATAACGTCAACAAACTATAGAATGTAATGTCCAAAAAGCTACACGTTTGGCATCGATTTTGTTATCGCTAGGCAGTCGTTGCCAGGTAACTGGTCACATGACAGACATGCCAAACTACCGACAAGAAGGGACTCACGGAGAAGCCGACGAGTGTCCTCTCTGCAGTCTGGTTGTAGTTGAAGCAGTTATGGAAGAAGAGGTTATACAGACCGACCTCCAGTTCGTGCTCTATCCGCACCAGGAACTGACAAAAAGAACAGTTTTAGGCATGTAACTCACCACAACAAACCGGGTCTTAAATCTCACAGACCTATTCTGCGTTGCATGTGTAAGCAATTGTAGGAAATAAACAAGTCACAAGAAATAAAGTCACAGTAACATGTCACAAGAAATAAAGTCACAGTAACAAGTCACAAGAAATAAAGTCACAGTAACATGTCACAAGAAATAAAGTCGCAGTAACAAGTCACAAGAAATAAAGTGACAGGGAGGAGAAAAGACTTACTTTAAATATGTCCCAATATATAATTAATGGCAATCACTAGACTGATATTTTGCCTTGTTTTCATTTATTGTTCACTTTAGGAAGACTTATAACCTTATATCCTGTCCACGTCCGTGGGCTGTCAGGGGGACATTAACATGGCAAAATGGTCCGTACATCAACAAACTGTCACAACTTAGGGGGTGTCCACTCATTAGAGGGTCCGCTAAAGAGGACGACTATTGTATAACAATAATTTGAAAACCATAAATTTATAACTATAATTAATTATTAAACCTAAACTGTAAATTATTATTGTTCAATAATAATTTCCTGCAATTCCTACTGTTTCTCTTGTTAGAAATATGAAAATGATTGACAAGATTGGGGCCAAAGTACTCATTACTTGTACGTGTTGGTACTCATCGTTACATTTCATATTATGATCTTCAGTTCAAAAGTCTCATGTCTTGTATTTGTGATTTCCTTATTGTATAAAGCCTTTCAGTTGTCAATGACCTACACTGGCACCTGAATTATCAGGTGTACTTTCAAACGTGTTCAATTATGCAACACCACAACTTTGTATTAACTAGATGGTTTTTGAATAATGTAATTTTGTGACTTTATTCCTAGACAAAACTGCGACTTTATTTATGTGATTTGTTCCTATGACTTTATTTCTACCTACTGTGTAAACAGCTTTCTGTGATCAATTCTTAAATTTTTTGATTTCGGCAGAAACTTATAATCTCCCCTTTCTGTGGCTAGTTTAGTTTTGCCAACAAACAAACCAATACAAACATCTAACTATACAGATGGGTGAGTTCAGTGTTGCAGATAAATCATTTTGTCTGCCAAAATAATAAAACATTCTGGCATTATGTGCATATCAACACCTCACTGCATTGATGGCAAAAATGAAGCAGAAACACTTGCAAAATTAACACAAAACAAAAGGAGCAATCCCGATTCACATCCGCAGTGACAGTTCTTGCCACTAGGGGAGCCACTCACATAGAAGCCGTAGCCACCTGATGCTTGCTTCATCATTGGAATGCTCCCCGTCGCTAGTTTCCAGTCAATGGATTTTGAAGTCGGCATCGTTGTGGCTTTCGCTTCACTGTGACCACCAGAGGGCGTACTGACTGTTGTTACTGCAGAAGGCGTTGTTGAAGTGGCGGCAACCATAACTGGGCTGGACACCACTACTTGTGATATATTTGACAGACTCTGGATTTCTTCTGAAATGTACAATTTCTCATGACCAGTTTGATACATTGTACGATTGCTGGCACTACATACATTGCACGACAAAAAGCACTTAGCCGACAGAATATTATCAAATGTTAACGTATTGTCGGAAATGACTGAAATCGGAAATGGCTTAAATTAATTTTTTTCCGTTTACTATTACGATCCTGCGACTACAACATGCAAGTTGATGGTTTACTGCCTGCTATTTTGTGTTTAGTTACTCTATTACTTCGGGCAGGAACACTGTTCGCAATTTGAAAGATTCCGCCTGCAACACGTTCAAATAGTAAACAAAACATCCAGTTTCAAAACAAAATTAACTGACCTTTCTGCATGATGACATTCGTATCACAATCAAGCAGTAAACATGTGATTTGTTTTATTAATGAAATATGGAAAAATTTATTTAAATTTACTATGAAACACGTAAACGAATAATGACTTAAACCACCCAATCAGATGAATCTCTTCAAAGACAATACCCCTATAAAGGGTGTTGGTCTCACTACCTGTGTTTGCTGATCTACGTAATCTTGTGGTGTAAAAGTCTTCATGCACTGCATTCTCGTATTCTGTCACACTCAGTGTCGATATGTTCAGATACTTCAGATCGTCTCCTTCGCGTCTAATCACCAGCCTGAAGGAGATTGTTAACAGTGACAGGTAGATATTACATGACAGGTAGATATTACAGTTATAGGTGACAGGTGTACATGTTTTATATCACTGTGTTTCCTCAGTAAAAGGCATGCAGGAAAGGGTAACTTGCAAATTGTTCTGCTTACTTAGTATTTTCTGGAAACGCCAGTCAGAAAAATAAGAATAGTTTGCAACGCATTGAAACAATTCACTCTCACTGCTCTGTAGAACTGCAAAAAGCCACTCAAATTATAAATGACAATACTCAGATTTTACATGATGAATTCACACTTCTGCCCTTGTCCAGTTCCCAAACAAACAGGATGCGTTTGTCATTCATTCCCATGTCATGTCAAACACCTCTGACCTGTCCACTGAACTGGTCATCTCTGTAGAGCTCACTTTCCAACAACATTTAATTAGAACACGATAGGAAAGATAATTATATTTCGGCGTCATCCTAAAACCTATAATTTTACCCCATTAGCACTCAAGTGCGCCATTGACAGTCCTACATAAGCACAGCTTTTGGTGTCTCACCCAAAACACATTTATTTCAAACTCCAATCAGCCACATTGTAGACAAATCAGCCCGATTATTATAAAAAAGGAGTACAGTCACTGGCATTGACTTTTAACCAAATATTGTCTAGTCCGGTGTGAACTACAAACAAAAAACCACCTCACCTGTAAGTATACTGCTTTCACAATCTAACATACCTTTGGTGCTTGAAGTCCATAAGGAAGACGACACCACTCTGTCTGCCACCTCTCACACTGCCCTTCTTCAACACACACTGTTTGTATCCATTCTGCTGCAAATGATGACATGGTGACAATGAGACATGGTGTCAATGGGACTTGGTGACAATGTGACATGATGACAATGGGATATTGTGACAATGAGACTTGGTGACGATGAGACATTGTGACAATGAGACATGGTGACAGTGAGACATTGTGACAATAAGACATGGTGACAGTGGAATACAGAGACATAGTGACAATGAGACATGGTGAACGCAAAAACACAGAATGACAAATTTACCTGATGTGAGGGTATTTTCTGTTTGCAAACACACACAAGAAATCTTAGCAATGGTCATTTGCATTATTATGAATATTACATGTAGGCAAACATGGGTAATTGCACCAAATATTTTGCAATTTGCAAGAAATTGCACTGGAATATAGTATGATTTTTATGATGACTGTTACCTGTTGTAACATTTAAAATTACATTTATTATACATATCAGCTACACTGTACTTACCAATGTTGGCGATATCCCAGCACTTGTTGTTTTGTCCAAAGTGAAACCAAACTGCAGCAAAAAAATCTGTATACAACATCTGTGCCACAGGGACGGTGCACTGCTCCTGCATTTCTGTGCAGCAATCATGATTAAATAACACAATGTGACATCAATTCTATTCCTACATTGACCATGAGTTCCAATTTAAGAATTGGAATTCTCTAAAATTAGCTGGAAACAGAATTCATTAAAAAAAATGGAATTGAATGTTTTGCTGCCAATGAGCTAAATTTATTCGAGTGAAGTTGAATGAACGATAGTGATTGTTTTAATTTTGAATGGTAAATTACATGATAACTTGGCGGAATTTGAATTGAAACTTGAATTTATGGACTGAGACAAAGTAGAACACCTGTAATACTTGTTAATGCAGGACTTTTTGATGACAGGCGTTGTGATTTTTATACATCGTGAAAACATCTTTTGTATTACTGAGTGTAATGTACACATCTGGGCTGGCTTCTATGCAGGGTTGGATTCAAACATGTATTTGTATTTGCAATTGTATTTGAATATAGACATTTTTTTAGTTGTATTTGGTATTGAATTGAAAATCACAAAAGGGCACATATTTGTATTTGATCTGTATATGAAAAGTATTTGCAAATACAATCAAATGCACATAAAAATTCCCAACAAAAGGTAAAGCATTGCCCGACATAAACTGCCTCAGGAGTCAAGATGGAATGTTGTTCACACCTGGTCAACAGTGGGCAGGCAGCACTGAGAAAATTGGCCTATGGTGAAGCTGGTCAAACATTAGCATCAATGAATGAATGGGAAGTGAAGTGAAGCTTATCAATAGCCATAAAGGCAGGAATTCACAGGGAAGGTGCTGCAAATAATGCTGCTGTCATCTGCTGTGTAAACATCCTGGGCTAAGACAAAGGAACTCTGATTTCCTCCAGTGCAGGGGGAAGAGCTATCCACTAGTTGGTACAGTAGTACAGATAAGGACAGTCTAGTAAAACTGCCTACCAATTAGTCTGTACAGCAGTAAATCATGCCAAAGACAAAATTACACCCATTATGATACACTTGAACTATAATGGAAACGCTTCACATTTGAATAAAATTTCAAAAATGGCAATTCAATTGTATTTGAATCAAAAATGGCAGTGTATTTGTATTTGAAATTTGGAAAAGCGATGTATTTGAATTTGATTTGGCCAAGTTGTATTTGTATTTGATCCCAACATGTGTATTTGGACCCAACCCTGCTTCTACATATGGCCATTGTATGCAAGTTCACACGAGTGTTTACCAGGATATTTATGGACTAAATTGGTATCCTGCATAAAGGCTTGTATGTATTTGACATCATTTAACTCTTTACTGGGTAAACAGTCTTCATGGTTTACATCCTGCGTTGCGCTAAATTATCTTGCATATTGCTTGCATTAAAATTTAGATATCTCAACAACCGATGCATGAAAATATATGAAATGATTGTGTGAATAAAATATGCTATTAAAATTACTGTGTTGCAATCAATTACATTTCAGATCTTGAAGAAAACATCAACAATTCTAATGAAAATATAAAATATCAATTTCATCAAGCTATACATAAACATTCCCAGAACCTACCATAGTGATCCTGTGAAACTAATGTTTGTTAATGACATTTAGAAAATTCTGATGGTGAGTTTTCGAATTACAATTGCTTTTATAAATAATGTAAACAATGCCTATTGAACACAAAAATCATGCAATAGTTTACTGTTTGTTTACTGATCAAATTGCCGAATGGAATGTTATGTAAAAGCAACACCTGAAATATCGAAAGATAGCACACTTTGTTCGCAAATAGGTGTTCCATTATCAGAAACAATATCATACTAACAAAATATCCTAAAATCAATAAATAAAATGAGGTACAGTTTTTCAGAGACAGTGATCTGATCAACAAGATGCTGTACATTGGCAAAATGAAGATGGTGCTGATGGATCATCTTCTTTGTATCTCAACAACAAGTCTCACAGACAATGTAGTTGGACAATAATAAGTTCTCCGTGATCGCTGTGAACATTATTCACATTGCAGACATTGATATCCAACTGGAAATCATCAAGAAATTATCGCAGTAAAATCTGCCAAATGCTGCACGATGATGTCGGAGGTCATTCAGATGAATGCACTTAAACATCCTTTCAAATAAACTCTAATGTAACCTAGCGTTTCATGCATGACTTACGCTGCTATCTGTGTTGTAAGCTTTTTCATTTGTCAGCTTGAAATTGGTGAGGTTCACTGCCAGATAACCGTGTTGCAGAAATCCGAAGACAGAAAGGTCAATCTGTTGTCGGAAGTCTTCCTGTAAAACCAACAAATTAGATTACATACAATCCCATATTCAAATTGACAGCACAGGATTTGAATGTACCTTTGTGAGTCTGATACTCTCGCTACTGCACTACACCCAGAATGTTGATAAGTTGCTTTACAATAAATATGTACACAAGTACTTTGTGTGCGTAGAAGTTTGCTGTTGTAATTAGTATCTGCAGTTGTTCTGACCTTCAAAGGTGGCTTAAACAAGTTTATTCAGTCCATGTTGCAATAATTCACTCAGCTGTATGCATGAGAAACTGTCTATAGACAGTGATGGATATTTTTATATGGTCAGTCTTCGCATATTAACTGCAGCAGGGCTGGATGCTTCCCAGAGAAGCCGAGACGGCATTCAACTGAACAGGTCTGCCAAGGTGTAAACTGTAAAGCACCTTGATCAGTCCTGAGGACTGGATATTGCGCGATATAACAACTTACCTCTACATTTGTGTGCACATAATTCAAAAAGGCCAGTATGTGGGCACTTTACAGCCCAAGCCAATATATTTGTTTGGTGACCATAATTCTCCCTTTTCGGTCTTTGTATGGTTCTTGAACTCAACATATTTTGGGCTTTATTTATAGCGTTCAGATTTTAGCACGGTTCTTGTTAACTACTTCCTTATGTAAACCTGTACGATGTTATGTTTGTTTGTGATATCAAAAATTATCATGTGCTGATCTGATGCATTTGCTCTTGTCATAAAATAAAGATAAATGCCATCTTTCAATCAATTTAGGGAGTTTCGATAACAATAAAATAACATGGGACAAAAAACAATTCTACAACTGTACTACTAACACAGAAATTATAGTCTCATTCTGATATCATAAGATAATGGGCCGAAATCACCGTTTACATGGGTCGAAACCACCGTAGACGTAGTCGTAGACTGTCCCAGACTGTAGTCTGGCACGTCCACAGTTGAAATCACATTTATAACAACGCAAATTAGTTGCTGTTGAGCCCTTATACAAGTTATTTTTTGGTAATAGGGATTTCGCAAAAAGAACCACAATCTCTAAAAAATGTCGGTGTTGTTGGGAAACATACTCGCCGAACGGCGAACGCTAAATTAATCCATGACTAATGTCATGATTAGGCCTATCATCCAGTATAAATTGAGTGACTGGTGCTAGGAGATAGCTTTCCATATTTAGATTGCCTTCTACTATAAGAATTGAAATAAACGTGATGTGTAAGCGGTTCTGTTGTACGTAATTACCTGAATGTTAAGTCTGTGTTTCCTTCCATGAGAAGCACTCATGAAATAGAAAACATAAATAAATACGATCTTCCAAAATGAAAACATTTTCGCCATGTCGTTCTCGTTTCTACATCACATCCGCTGTCATGATCCTGGGAGACGATCTTTCATTGGCTGTTTACAAGGGACACCCTAAAACGCGGACCATTACCAAGCGGATGCTCCGGGGGCTTCGGATCAGCTGGACTGATCTACACAATCGCGAGGATGCGCACGTTCTCGATAAGGGCTTTATATACATGCGTGTTGTTTTTAACGCGTACGTCAGTTAACATTGTCTGCTTATTTTTTACGGAGTGGCTATACGCCCGGACTAGCTTAGATTAGTCAGACCTTGTCGTCGAATGCCTAGTCTTGGGCCGAGCTTTCCTAGTCATAGAGGCAAGTTGTCCCCAGATAGCATGCAAACGTTACATTAACGTTTGCATTTGGTTAGAACCGTTTGATTTTGGTTACCGTTAAATTTCTAACGTTCCCGAAACGTTAGTTTTCGGTTGTTTTTGTTTGGTTAGAAAGTAAACGTAGATTTACGTTAAATAAACGATCAAATTAAATAACGCAAAAAAAGTTCACATGTAAACGTTAAACCAACGTTTCTGCTAACGTTAAATGAACGTTAGATTAACGTTTCCATGCTATCTGGGTCTGCCCTCGCATATGCACTGGCTTGTCGTTCACATTGAATTTTGTTTTCCAAATTGAGATTGGACTGATATTAACATGATCTCCGAGAATATAGGCAGTGATTATGATTCACAAAACGCATTTCATTCATAATTACCAACTCACCATATAATCCAAAAGGACTTCAGGGCCACCTGCAATGGCCCATTTTTTGTAATGACAGTAAGTGTATCTGAAATTAGAAACATTTAATGAGATCTATATTTAAATTAAGTAGTGATTGAGTGATTTTATTCAAAAATGCCATAATTATTATGAATTGTTCAAATACCAACACAGGAGGTAATGATATTCCACTTTGTGTAATAGCTCTATACCTGGAAGTGGTGTGCGATTTATGTGTAGTTATGACACATTTGTTTTCAATGGACAACAAAGATCAACATGATATCGATGCAGAGGTCCTCTTACCAGTTTACAATACAACTCAAGAAGACTCTCAGCTCACTGAATCAAGACAGAATATCTACATCTGGACTTCCTTAATTCTGATGTTCAGACATATTGTTCTGATGACTATGAATTGGTGCAAAACAGAAGGGTTGAAGACGATCGAGCAAGTAGAATTCAAGCAAGAAGATATACTGTATGCAGGGGAACTGGGATCTGGGAACAGCGGATTGCGCTGAATTAAGGAGGCGAAACAGACAATCAAGAAGATATTCTGCAATTCCAAGAGACAAGCAGCCAACGTGGACTCACAGTGTGCATGAACTGATAAAAATTTAACAAAAATAACAGACCGCGATGGCTATGGCAGATATCTTGAAGAAACGAGATGTTGGGTGGTATATGGTGTTACATTCCGTAACGGCTCTGTTTTGGGAATGTGAAACAAATCGAATCAAATATACACGTAGTCAAGCATGGGGAACCAATACACTATATCCCTCCCTTTTCGAACTACTTCTTTTAATACTTATGTCCAAATGTCCAGATACAAATCATCATCACTAATTAAAATAATATATTAACAATCAACTCTTTGAACTACTTTACTATTAAACAACGTTGAGGCCGGTAAACTGTTCAAGTTTTGTATCATAATTATGTTCTGGGGATTATTCTGCCCCTTGTACCACAGTCTTGTGTACTTCTTTATTATAACTAAAATATAATTCACATCTCGAAGTTTTCATACTTTTTCGATCGGCGCTCGTGTCGCCCGCCGAGGACCCGTCTCACATTGCTCGACTCGCGGTGACAGTCGAGTTGGTGTGGCTGTGTTGGGACGGTTGAAGTGAAGCCGGTTGCTCAGCCGTTGAGACGAACGCCTTTCAATCTGAGACAGAAGGTGGAGAAGAAGATAAAGGAGCTGTTGGACATGGACATTATCGAACCTGTCAATGGACCAACACCATGGGTGAATGCAGCCGTGATTGTTCCGAAGGCGAACGGAGATGACATCAGACTTTGCGTTGACATGAGACGTGCGAACGAAGCCATAATACGTGGTCGACATCCAATCCCTACTGTAGCATTCGCGAGCGTCTCAACGACTTCGACTTCGACGGCTCGTACCGCCGTCGTGTGTTGTTTCCGCGACATGCGTCCACACCACTGCAATATTTCCTCACACGAGTGATTTTACAACCAGATTGTTGTCTGTCTTGTTGACGACAGTGAATTATGTGGCACCAATATATGTTGTCGTCAGCTTGTTGACTTGTCAGACTCACTTTGTCGCCCACGTTTACGTTTGCATATTATGCCCCACGTCTGGCGTCGGGGTATATCTTTGCTTTGCCATGTTGCTCGGCGTCACGGCCGCGCACTGCCACATCGGGTACATTGTTCATAGTCATATGTCACGTGCAGTGACGTAGCCAGAGCTAGGGGGCAGGGGGCCATGACCGCCAATCCAGGAAAATTCGGGTGGTGTGGAACGGAGGACCAATAATACTGTCTGCCTCATTCACAGAGTCACAAAATACAGAGAGTACAATGATGCCAGTGTAAGATTTTCCTTCCCAGTCTTACTCTTTCGCAAATAATTTTTTATCATGCAAATAGGATTAAGCTAGAAATTCTCTACTTCTTTCGCTGGCTTCAGCCTAAGTGGTGACAGGGCAATGGAAATTTCATCATTTTCATTGTTCTTAATTTTCTTGGCATCCCTGTTGTCAGGGGTGAGTTGACCATGATTTCCGTTTCCCTTGTCTTTTTTCTACCTCTAATTCTTCTCTCACCACGTTCTCTATCAGCAGTCTCCAATTCCTTCTATCTGTTGCTCTTGTTCTCCATTCTTCTCCCACTCTTTCTAAGTCTCTCTTAATGCAATCCCCCATCGCAATTTCGGCCTTCATCACTACCTTTTCCCCTCGATTTTCTGGACATCTGCTCTCTTTGCCATTCTCTCCACATCACCAAACCATGTCAATCTAATCCTCACCAATTCCTTCTTAAAACGTTCCTTCACTCCAACCTCCACTGTCAGCTTTCTTAACTCCCATGATTCTTCTTACCAGATTGTTTTCGGAAAACTTGACCTTCTCCTGTTGTGTCTCTGTTAGTGCCATCGTCTCTTGTGCATTCGTGGATGCCGGCGTAACACATGAGCTGAGCACATTTCCTTTACGTTTCGTGATATGCGTTTATCTCCCATCACCCCTTCTGCATTCCTCAAAGCGTTTGCACCGGCTGTAATCCTCATTATAACCAAAGCAAATTATCTGGTCGATTTTGCACTGGGTAACATAAATTTCCTGTAGTGAATATTTTATAAATTGTAATAAGCAGCAACGCCAACGTTACATGTTGTGAAGTTACTGGTTGAAAGCCAACGCGTCATGATCATTTTTTAATATATGTCACGCACCATCCCAAAATGAGACGCTTCTCGAAAGTAATGGTAGTGTGTTTTGTTGCACATTTGGATAGAGCCGATTCAGACGGAAATAATGATACCTCAATTTAACTTATAGTCTCATTATTTCCAGAGATACAGTTGAAGGTTAATAATAAAAAAGTACTAATTAGAGAAAAACGGATTTAAAGTTTTCAATCCTTTATTAGTGAAGATTTCACTACTTCTTGCAGACACGTTTTGCTCCAGATGGACCAGTTTAAATATATAATAATTATGATACTGTATATCTATGCTTGAAGCCTACATGGCTACAACCCATGTTTAAAATTGAGTAAGGACAGCACCAATACAACACTTATATTATAAGCAGGCATGATCATCACATCGAGTCTGAGACGAGAGTGACAGGTCATATGCAAACATAGGAAGTGACAGCAGTCGGCGTATTTGAAAGTTTTGCGCAGTGCGTATTCATAAGGCAATCAAGCCCGTCAATACATTACATACTCAATACATTATCATTATTACATTAAGTTAATCATTATATTAGATTGTTTACGTACTGCATCTTTAGTGGTGAGGGAAATTAGGTACCACGGCCTAAGACTCGAATCGCTGAGGCCAGAGCGAGAAGTTTCATTTAGAAGACAACAGATACTGTTCTCCTTGCTTAAATTCATATCATAATACTGAGATAGTTCGTTTTAACTGTGAATTGTCAAGGGAAAACGCACGTAAACAAAAGACCGGAAGTTGATCTGGCGAGCCGTAAATGACAGCTGGCCAATCAGAGAGCTGATTTCTGGTCACGGGGTGACGCTTAACCGTCACGAAAGCTCCATTAACATGCAAATTTATGAAAAGTGTTTAATGAAAATGCTGTCAGTGTTTATAATAGAAATCCAGCTTTCCGGTGGTACCAAACATAGCGCCATCGGAGACAATTTGTGACCCACCTTGCCAAAATGAGACGTTTCTCGCTGGAGTTTATAACGATATACGAGCCAAAATATCACGGCACTGGTTTTTTTCGAAAATGCCTTTCCAGCGCCAGCGGCAATCGTACGTTCCCCAATAATACAATTATAATCTAACATATGTATGTTGTTTAAATATCATGACTAATGTTTAAATGTGTTAATAAAGGCTCCTCCGCGAACGGTTGTTCTTGGCAGTCCGCCGTGTCCTCTAATCGCGGAACTCTGAGGAAAACGACCCAGTATCGATGTCATGGTTACATTTTCCTGGGCGTTAGAAACTATCCGACATGCGCGATAAATGTAGCCTCATCAGTGTGCAGCGAAACGCAAAGCATTTATGGTATAAATACCACGGGCTGACAGGTAACTCTCCTGTGGTGATTATTGTGAAGAGTTGCTTAACATTTCGCTCAATACATTAAACTATTACGTACGCTTGTTTAAATCACTGTCACGGATTATGGCGCACAGTCCGGGGTATTTATACCATAAATGCTTTGCGTTTCGCTGCACACTCGTGAGTTTACGTTTATCCCGCATGCGCAGAAACGTCACCCGGATAGTTTATAATGCCCGTAAAATGTGAACGCTACAATCATAAGTTATCGAAAGCAA
>JAODUO010000498.1:75000-120000 GCA_025642075.2 Ridgeia piscesae
TTGCATGTTTGGTATCGCATTTCTACTAAAAAAAAGATATGTTTATGCCCAGAAATGGCTGCATTAGACGCAATCCACTTTTCAAATAAAACGTCATCCTTTGGCTAATTTCATTTTAACAGGGGATGTGTGTTGGTTACTGCATAAATGTTTTACATCGCGCAGTCCTTCTAATAAAACTTCACAATAACTCAACTAACACAACTAAAATAACTACCAATGAATGAAACGAAACCACAAAAGTCGATGAACATAATACATATGCAAACACACGTTTATGTAAGATACCATTAAAGGAAATTTGCAACAACAGCCTTACCAACTGCACATAATATGTCTTGTGGTATCCGATGTTTTAGTTCAAGTTTCCCAAATGTCATGATGATATGAAGTTACTGTATTCTCCAGTAGAGCAACATAATTTTGTATTGTTTAACAGTGCTAAAATTCCGACATTAAACATATTAAAATCAATGTTTTGTTAACGAATCGCTGACATTTTTTTTTACATCTTACCTTGGTATCGTACTTAGTTAAACAATTTGTAATAGCAAGATCACTAAAATAGTGTGACCTGTTTTGGTAATATACACACAACACAAAATGTTTCGTTAAATTTCAACAATCGTACTTTTACATCTATTTTCAGAATACTGTTACAACATTCAGATGTTGTGTGTCAATCAAGATCTAACCAAACAATGGTCGCTGGTGTAGTCTTCTAGTAAACATGGGTGGTAATAAACTAACCCAATGGCTCAACTAACATTACTTTTCCTGTATTGGAAAACAGACTGGGTCTGCGTGGATGCCGACATTCGGCCGTGCACGAGTGCGTGAGTTGTTCGTTTACAAAACTTCGTATATTCGCCGTCCTCACCTGTCTCTTGGTCGACGTAGTCGCCGACGGCCGTCCACTGCAGCGTCACCGTCTTGTCGTCGTACGACATAGCGCTAACCCGGAGGTCTCTCACCTCAGCCGGCGGGAGCGGGTAGAGAGCGTACAGGTCGGTGTTTGGCGTCAAGTTGACAACTTTCACGAGTCCCGCTGCTTTCGTACGTTGGAATTGTCCCACCGCTTCATATGTCGGTTCTGTTTCGTCTACGTCTGTAAAACCGTTAGACGAACCGTCATTGGTGTGATTGTGCTTCAAACGTTGTGCTCGCATTTGTATAGTCATTACACAGTGTATTTCATTTATTAGTAGTAATCTGTGAGAAGAGCTACTTCGTGTAATTAACACTGTTTCTTCACTTCGACGTCGGTTGGTTTAAAGCTGGATTGCATCTTCGCAGTTGCGGGTACGTTGAATTCATTAGCAAAGAAGCAGTATAGACTAGATATTGGAAAATTTCATTTTCACAAAGAACTGTAAACGAATGGAACAGATTATCAGCTGATTGTGTAGGTGCTAGTAGTGTTAATATATTAAAAAATAAAATCGACATATACTTAAGACGGGCTGGGTATACTTAGATAGATAGGTTGGACTCTCGATAAGCTAAAGGGCTTCCTAGTCCACCTGCCATCTAGAGTTGAATCTCTAGGTGGCAATCTTGTTAAATCTTGTTAAACCATTATATGCCCTCAGCCGTGTTGAGCGGCGCGGACTAGATGAGCAGATCATCGAAATGGTATGAACGAATCCTACTGCCCAGATAGTTTCAAAATGCTAGTAATTCATCTACCTCCGTCAGGCTGATAGGCGCTGAGTGTGCCGCCACCGACAACCAACTGTGTCTTGTCTCCCTCCTTTGACGTCGCCCGAACCTTCAGCGGGAACTTGCCGTTACCAGAGAACTGCAGCAGCGCAGCCGAGTAGAACCCATCGTTCCCGATCTCGTCCACGCCTAGGAAGAGAAGACGTCGTGTTTGTGTGTTGGGGCAATGCGCACGCACCTCATGCACACATATCTAGGGAGGTAGGTATTTATTTGAACTGTGTAATCAAATGTGACTTTAGTTTTGTGGTTGTGTGGACAAGTTTGTATGTTCTTTTGATAAACTATTTCTCGTGTCCTTAATCGTATATACAACTGCACGTTGGTATTGTGTGTGTGTGTGTGTGTGTGTGTGTGCGTGGTGCGTGCGTGCGTGCGTGCGTGCGTGCGTGCGTGCGAGCGTGCGTGCATGCGTGCTTGCGTGCGTGCATAACGTGTTTTATTAAGGAGTGTAATGCACACTTAAGTATTCAACTATACATGTAGTTGTGTTAACTAGCTTTTTTCTCACAACTTTAATACTCACAACCGACACGTTGACGAATTCTTACATTGGATATACGTTTAGTCAACAAGAAATATTTATTATATATAACTCTATAATGACGTTAGCCTACCCAATCCATCATCCGTCATTGGTTTCCATGGCAACGAGCCTACTTGAACTTCGACTTTTGCACCAATTACTGGTTCATAGCCTTTTCGTAGGTCAGCTCGTACAATCAACTTCAGTGTTGATGGGTCTGAAAGCGGAAATGCAAAAGGTTGGTTTAAAAATATGTGATTACGATATTAAGACGTTAACAACACACTTGCAATAACTATATTAAAACATACAGCAGTTTTGTGATATGGTGTGATATAATTCGCTATAAACTGACATTTCGCAGAAATAAAATAATTCGTGTGTTTGTGTCTCCTGTGTTCAAGTTGCTGTTACCCACTGCCTTAACCATTCTGTGTCCTCGATAAAGTCGTGCCTGAATTTTAATTTATACAGTATTCATTCGTATACAGTTGCAAATATTATGCTAAAAAACACGTAGGAACATATTAGTTTTCTTTATTCCTCAATTAGTGTTTCTTAAAACAGGATTAATATTAAAACAAATATGTCCGTGTGTCGACATGCTCAAATTAATCGTTTGACAATAGCTAATTGTAACAGCAAGCGGATCGAAGTAAACTGATTCATTGAACATTTTGCCAATACACTGTACTATTGTTCCCTCGATTGGATTGGGATGGTGAAATGACTAGGCTGCCGTAATCTAGTTCTCCGTCGTTGCTATTTATCTACGTCCTTTTTATTATCAATCGCATCAAATGGTAACTCGCCAGTTATGTCCACTGTATTCTTCTTTAAACACACTTTAGTCAATCATTGGAAACAACTGGAGGAAGGGAGGAAGGAAGGAAGATAAGAATGTTGGAAATGTATTTTTCATATCAGCAAATTATTAATAACAAAACGTTTGACATTGACTCTCCTTAGTCGAAACCCACAACATATTCGACTATTGAAAGTTAATTTCTTCATAATATATTTTGGTGATAATTGTCCATTATATTAAAGACAATGTGAAAGTTATAATTTAAGTTACTGCTACAAAAAACGATGTTGCTTCCGACCTTTGAAGTTGACCTCCTGGTGGCTGAGATGAGCCCACAGTCTGATTGGGTAACTGTCGTCTGACGGAGCCATGGATGTGACAAGTAGCTGGGTATGGGTGGATGTGGGGCCCGGGTTTCTTAACACCACAGTCCAAAAGCCGACCTTCGGGAGACGAAAATTATAACAATGAGGTAGTGATCTAACTTCCCATGAGAGTGTATATATATATATATATATATATATATATATATATATATATATATATATATATATATATTTATATATCATGATTAATATGTTAACGTTGGTGCTTTGGACATACATCATATCCGAGTGTGACAGAGGAACATCTTTGGCGTAACCTGGGAAATGCTTCTCCTGAGTGACAAAACATGTGTTGCCCCACTGTATGCTTGTAATATTGTAAAGAGCGTGCAACATACGAATATATATTTTGTACTTGATATTACCGACATGAAAGCCTTACCTAATCGCTTACCAAGCAATCAGGTAAATTGTTGTGAACTTTCGTTAATCCAATCATGATGACTAATATCTCTAGGAAATTAGCAATCCTCTTAACATGAACGAAGGTTCTATTATATTAAAGAGAAAATTTGCACAGTATAACGCTGGTATTCCAGTAACGTGATATCTTACCTCCGTGTCATTAATTGCTATAGTCATTTGTTTTGTGGCTTTGGTGTCGTGACTAGCTGTGTAGTTGACTCCACTTGGCGAAATAACTACGACGTCCAAAGTGAAAGTAGTTCCGGTGTATGAGAACGTGAACTCTGTATTACGACCGACACTCGAGTCGATGGACACGGACTTGTTGACGTCGTCGTTTCCTGCGATCCACAGCGACTCCAGCAGAATCTGGAAATTGTATGTAATTGCATCTCAGTCCAGCATGTGTGTGTGTGTGTGTGTGTGTGTGTGTGTGTGTGTGTGTGTGCGTGTGCGTGTGCGTGTGCGTGAGCGTGTGCGTGTGCGTGTGCGTGTGCGTGTGCGTGTGCGTGTGCGTGTGGTGTGTGTGTGCTGTGTGTGTGGTGTGCTGTGTGTGTGTGTGTGTGTGTGTGGTGTGCGTGCGTGTGTGCGTGCGTGCGTGCGCGTGCGTGCGTGCGTGCGTGCGTGCGTGCGTGCGTACGTGCGTGTGTGTGACAAGAACAGAGTTGGATATGGTTGTGATATGCCCTTTGAACGCTGCCAACAAGGACAACATTGGAATGCATCAGGAAGGTGAACAAGAGGACAAACGAAAGAAGCGTATTAACGACACATCGCACGAGAGGCACAAAACTAGACAAAATCATAACGAAAATTATGCATGATGCTAACTGACAAGTGGTTTGTTTGCCTGATGTTCTTGAGCGCAAAGCACAGAGACAAGTTCTCTTCTACAGAAAGGGTGAGTGACATATTTCCGCAAACGTGTCCGGTCTCCTAGTCTTGCTAATTTTAAGATAATTAATAAACTGTTTCAAAATAACTGCTGCCTCAACACAGAAATAAACGACGAACGCCCACAATAGCTTATACAATTATACTCTCTCTCGCCCACGTGAGCGCATGTAAACCATAGAACGAGGATCTAGAAACTATCCACCAGACGGCGACACTGACGGCAACTCACCTCGACTGGAGCGGCCCCTGGTGAGCCGGAGTCTTCGTCGTTAACTGTCGACCTGAACGCGCTCAGAAGGTCAGTTGTGTCGATGGAGCCGGTGTCAAAGAACGACCTTCCTTTCGTGTCGGCCGCCAACTTGACTAGTTTCGCGTCTGCGTTGTTGCTGATCAGAATCGTGTGGACGGTGACTGACTTTTTCTTTAAAGTCGGCGTCACTGCTCTAATGGTGGGAGCTTTGTTCTCGCCTCCGTCACTCACTAAGATCAACGTACCACCACTGGCCGAGCCGCCATTGGCCTCCAGCACCTAACAAACGTGTGTTGCTTGTTAACAATGCATGGTACCTAACATGCAGTCTCATTGCAACAACCTTAATAGTAGTATAATTCGTAGGAAATAAATGCCACGGAAAAAACAAACAAAAGGAGCAATCAGTTATACTTGTGACGAGCAAAAACATTTAGTGGCAACGCTAGTTGTTATGGTAGCTGTAGAAGTAGCAGAAGCACTATCAGTATCACTAGTAGTTGCACTGGTGGTAGTAGTAGTTGTCGTAACGTATACTTATACAGAGTACAGTTTATGTTGCCGTTATTACCTGCACGCCTCTCAGTAAGCCACTTCCTATACCAGTGCCACCACCGGTTCCACTGGGCAGCTTTGATGCCAGATGCCGTCTCACAGTCGCGTTTGTTATTTTCGTCAGCTGCGATACGGTGTATGCTCTATTACTAAACGTCACTATGCCAACAGAGTAGTTCAGAGGAACAGCATTCAACAAGAAATCAGCCGCCGTCTGTCGTAACTTCTGTATCCGGGAAACCTGAAGATATATAGATAAATAGTTTACAACCATAGGCAATAGCAGTTGGATACTAGCATGTCCAGTTCATTCAGTTTCTATGTATGGGTTGTTGGATTCATTTTAAGGAAAATGAAACAGTTTTAACAGATGATCACAGTGAAACTAGTTTAGATAATATTACCACTAAACGTCTTCAGTTGTGTTTACCCTAAAAATGGTATTAAAATGTACAAAGTTCTTTGGTTTCCGGAGTTTCCCGTACTTTTTGCCAGAATAATTGTAAGAGTATTTAGAGAACCAGTGTGTATTATAGTCATTACTTGTCCTCTCTCTCTCTCTCTCTCTCTCTCTCTCTCTCTCTCTCTCTCTCTCTCTCTCTCTCTCTCTCTCTCTCCAACCTCCTGCGCCGTCTTCCGAAGTCAAAACAAATAGGGTGGAGGTGAACTCTCAATATAAATGCGAACTGGCTAAAAAATAAACAGGACAAACCAAACAGTTGACACTCGTGCACAACGTTGAATCTGCTCTGGCGTGTTTCAAAATGTTCGCATTAAACACGCAAACACTGATGCGAGTGTTTACTCACCCCGTGTACTTGTCTGCTCATACTCCCGGATACATCCAACACCAAAACGAATTGTTTAGACTTCCCCTGCACGATGCGAAACGTCGGCTTTGTGTTATGAGAAGCAGGAAGGACTGGGCTATTTCCTGTAGAACAAAATGTAGTATTTGTGTAATAAAACAGATGAACTGGCGTACACAGGAGCAATGGTACTCTGCTGAATAACCGCTGCTTGTCTCAAGAGACTGATCTTTGTTGCGCGTGTTGTGATACTGCGATCTCGCTTGAGAGCTTCGTTTTAAAGCGACATGAAATTTTCGTGGGTTTTTATTGCAAAATCATGTTATACAGAATAACTTGTGACCACTTCTTGTTTACTTATCAGGTAGATTCAAGAAGAAGTAAATTGTCTGATTTCAATTCTACATGTGCATCGATTGAGATGTACTGGCCATGTACAGAGGATGACTGGGAAAACGTAATCGCGAACGCATAGAACAACTAAGGTTTGTAAAATTAGAAAAGGCCACATAAGAAGCAAACAGAAATTAAGACGGAGATAGGCAAGGAAAGTCTGAAACGATGGTGTTAGGTACCGTGTGGTTTTGTCGGTATTTAAATGGGACTTGGCCAATCACAGCGGCCATTAGTGTACGCAGGCTGTTGCCGAGTAATTAAACTGTATTGCACTATGTCTGTTGTCTGCATACGTTTGAACCTATAAGATTAGTTTGTTGTTACAATACATAACAGATGGGACTTAAGAACAGACGAAAATTTTCAATTTGGTTTCAAGAGACGGTCGGTAGTAAGGAACAACTGGGTGGGTCTAAGAATAATATGTAAACCGTCCCAAGACGGCGACAGGATGATGCAGAAACGTATAGAAGAGATTGGAGGTAAGAAACACGTGGAAAGGAAAGAAATTAACAGCACACTGATATGTGCAGGGTACCAGTGTGACAACAAGGGCGTGTACGACAACGGAGGCGTGAATAACAGAAGGCATAATAGGGGTAAGATCGATATTAAGATGGGCAAGACAATTAGTAAAATCACGATCGTCGGAGAAACGTTATCTCGTCTCCTCGTGTAGTCGTCAGTGCATACCGTTATGGAAGTCCTTGTGGCCACGCATCACCTGCCAGCAACTTTTGTGTTTACACCTTTTGTTGTGTTCACTCGGGGCGTCATCGTTGTGTAGCGAGGCGGTATTGCTGACATCACTGTCGCAGAATGTCGTCACCTGAAGACAGTAAAATGTTAGTTCTTACATAGCGCAGTATCCAGTCTCCAGGACTGCTCAAAAAAGCGCTTTATACTTTTCTTCCTGGCCTATTCAATTAAACATCATCACAACCTTTCTGTGAAGCATCCAGCCAGGCTTCAATTAATGCGCGAAGGCTCTTGTGCAAATATTCACCACTGTCTATAGCCAGGTACTCATATAGCTGATTGAACTAGGAGCAATGTAGAGTGAAAACATTTGCCCAAGGTTTTAACACGGCAGCACAGGATTCGAACCCGTGCTCTAAGACAGGTACATGTACGGGTGGAGGAATTAGATCCCACTTAAGCAATGTGAAGCTGTGTTGGTGTGCTTGGGTGGTGAGTAATATGTGTCTATCATCTATGTAATTGTTTTTTTATTGTAACACCAATAAGCTTGTTTAAAACTGCGATAAACAGAGGACCGTGTAGGCATTGGTAACAAAATGCACATTGGGTTTTCCTAGTTAGCCATCACAAAACACTATTGTGCCAAGAGTGAATAATGTGTTTGTTAAGGGCACATGCATTTCCGGCTGTCAGATGTAGAGATAGACAGACAAATGATATCAACCAAGCAAACCACCGACCGATCGAATGAAGTTGCTAATAAATTTATTAACAAAAATAAAGAACGACGAACGAACGATCGATCTACCGATCAAATGAGAAAAGGAAACAGATAGACAGATAGAGCGCCACTTAGCAGTAATCACACATGGTGTACACACTGACAGATACACATACACATACACATACACATACACGTGCGCGCGCGCACACACACACACACACACACACACACACACACACACACACACACACACACACACACACACACACACACACACACACCCAAAACACTCTCTCTCACACACACACCACACACACACACACACACACACACACACACACACACACACACACACACACCACACACACACCTCTCTCTCTCACACTCACTCACACACACACACACACACACACACACACACACACACACACACACACCACACCACACACACACACACACACACACACACCCCACACACACACACACACACACACACACACACACACACACACACACACACACACACACACACACACTGTCAATATCACAGCATCAGCAAAATGTGTCTTGTTCTCACGATTAAAATGGTTTTCCCGTCTCCGGTTACCTTTGGTATCCAATGGTAAAACATCAGTGATGCTGACACTCCTGGGTTGGTCCTGTCCTCAAAAAAACGACACGTACTTGTCGGCAGTCCGGTGACCCTACTGACCGTACAATTCTTTTTGGTGTTTCTGTCCATGAATCTACCGTTCATGTTCTTCCCACACTTCACGGCTTTGATTGTACGGTTTGTGCCAAAATAGAAACTTTGGAATCCAGGCCTATGAACAGGATATTCATCGCCTAAACCCCACCGGAAGTGGCCCCATTCGTGTACGATTGTACGTCCTACAAGAACGCAAATGCATTAATGTAGTGGTTTAAACAACTGCTGTTAGTCTGATTGCAAGTCGGTCTGTTTCTGTCTAGGAATATAAAAAAGATACAAAGTTTATTTTATATAAAACTAGGTGCTGCTTCGTTCCGTACGTAAAACGCGTCACGTCCTAACATGCGGTCGTAAAGAAATGTCACGGATGTTTCTACATCCCGACTGCCTTAAAAGGCAGCACTTGTTTCCTTCAACATAAAATCAACTGTACCTGGAGTTCCGTACCCGCTCGAGAATGTAGACAGTTTATTCGTCAAGTAACTTTTGGGGATTCTGATGTATAGACCCTCTTTGCC
Source organism: Ridgeia piscesae (assembly GCA_025642075.2). Lineage (NCBI taxonomy): Eukaryota > Metazoa > Annelida > Polychaeta > Sabellida > Siboglinidae > Ridgeia > Ridgeia piscesae. Next base: position 84,411 of record JAODUO010000498.1, read on the forward strand.
ACAAATGCCGTAATTGCGTGTTGACATGCCTCCCCTTTCGTTTCCGTCTATGATAATATTAGCCGTAGCAAACGACTCTGTCGTCGCCTCTTTGTAGTCCTTTTTACTTTTCCAGCTCTGTCGATCGAACAAGAACACATACACTGAATGATATTTGTAGATAGGCCCCTATATCAGAAGGAGCATTTACAAATCTGGAATAGAACAATGTGTGTACTCCATTTTGCGACCGTATGTGCGTGCGTGCATGTGTATAAAACTGTACTTATAAAACCCCGTGACGAATATTGAATACATGTTTACGGCATCCTGTCAAAAAGTCCTACCCAGCAACGTAAGCTATTATTATCACTTTCGAGTTGGTGGATATCATTCCATTGAAGTATATGGTTTTTTTAATGCATCGGACAATGCTCAACTTAGAGGTAGTCACGCAACCAGCACGTAACCATTGGTGGTATGCCATTTTTAAATGTACATACCGTTACCCTGTAATACATTTTAACATTTTGAAAGCCCGAAACGGTAAATAAACTCCCTGAATATCGGCGACTGTTTACGTTAAAAAGCACACACGGACGCAAGGTAGGAGACGATTAGTTACTACAGACATGCGTAGCTAACCAGTTCTTATCGTATGCAACATTATTTTATTTTTACCATAATGTAACGTTGTCAATGTTAGTAGTCCTGAGGGCGATACGATTGTACATGAATACAGAGTTCTGTGAACGGCCAAGTGTCCCTGGCTAACTATGTATATTGCCGCATTACATTTACGATGAACAAGGCTTACCTTTGGAACGACGATGGTGATATTCCGGAAGTAGACACGGTGCTGTGTAGCTATGAACATCTCATTGGAGGCATCGGTGAACATTGCCTGGAAGAAAAATGCACATTATAGCCAAACGAGTTATATATATAATTTGGTATGATATTTGTCTAAATAATTTACTAGCTACTGCTCGCGGAAAGTTAGGATTGTCGAAGCCGTGTCTGCTATGTCGACAATTATTTACCTACAACTAGAATATACGCGTTGAAAGACAGGATATATGCCTGTGAAATCGACTTTAATATGCCTTCGTTTACAATTTGATATTTAATACACATGTTTCATGAGGTTTGACTACATCATTTTAAGAAGTGAAATTTCCGAGCTATTTAGTGTTCTCAACGTAGGTAGTTCCCGTAGTTCCGCCGAGAACTATCTTTCATATTCAACTGCTGTAAAGTAACCAATAACGATGACTTTTTAGTACCTATTTATACACCAATACATTTTTTAACGCCACCAGTGTGCTTAATGCGGAAATACTTCGGAAAGTTTAACACACGTATGCAGAATGCAGTAAACTAACTACCAAAAAACGGTAGGGGTGGAATGTGATTCTACAAAATAGTTTAACGTAGCGTGACGTTCACGACATTCATATCAGACGTTGTGGGTGAAACAAGGCCGGTGTATCTCCACGACGGCTGGTAGTAGTGCAACATTGATTGTAGCTAATTGTCTCCTACCTTGATGTTTGCTATCGCCTTCGCACTCTGCGTATCCGGCACCGTCTCTGCGATTGCCACGACCAGATTTTCGTATCCGTTTTTCACCAGTTTTAAACTTGACCGTGCAAATGTCGTATCAGCGACCAAGAGGAACGTAAGCCAGGCGACGACGTTAGCGAAGCAGCGGGACATCTTGCTGCAAGCGTGTGTCTGTGTAATTCGTGTGTGTCTTACAATAATCGCAGGAATCAGTCAAGCGTAGCTGTCTCGGTGAAGTGCTCGGTGACTGTCGTTGCAGCGCATGTCGTGGGTTATATAGAGCGGCAACAACGGACTGATGTCGTCACGGAGTAATGTCGTCACCGATGACTAAGACATGGGTGCAGCATTGTGAGGGGGCACTAATTGACTAGGCTTCCTTCTTCCTCTTTCCCCTCTTCGTCCTTTTCTTCTACCTTAATTTTTGCTGCTCTAAACAAATTCGATTTATCGCCCCGTTGAGGTTCGGCTAAAAAAAAACTCTTCAGACTCAAAACAAGATCTATTTGCATTCCATTCCCTTGAAGTTCATCAAACAATCACCGGCAGTCTCTCAAAAAACACGACATGCTCCTTTCGTAAATATTTGGTATATCTAAATGATGTTATGATGTCTTTACAATATTTCTACTAAACATTTTGCTGACAAATAAATCATTATTGACCTGCAATTATGATATGACATAAAATGGCACCAATTTAAGGACACTCCTTTATCTTTATCGAAAACCCTCGGTCCCTCGGAAAAGAGGTCGTTCGGATATGACCCTGACATATACAATCGATGGGGATACCGGCTTTAGCGGGTCTTGCTGGGTTTGTACAGTTACAGGAGAAAACTGTGAACAGAAACACCACCATGTCATGCCATAACATTAGGCCCTAGTACATAAATAACTACGCACGTAACTATGTATTCACTTAAGTCATAGTTGCCATATTAGTTAGCACTATCCTTGCGAAGATGGTTAGCACGGAAATAGCTATGGAAATGTGTGAAGGTCATCAGTCACCACAACCGACATAGTCGTGTTCCTATAGAACTAGGAAGTACTCAGAAGCAAGTCATTTATCATAGCGATCGTGACTTGTCCTTATGCCACTGAGTTCTGACTCATCTGTCGGAAGGATTGGTATAACAATACGCTACTATGTTTTTACATAAAAATAATTCTAAAAGTAAAGTAACGTTTTCTTATAGCGCAATATCCGCATATTGGGCCTGCTCAAAACGTCGCTTTCAAGTGAACACCAAAATGGGTTTTCTAGAAACCATCACGCCACGCTGCAATTACTACGCAACATTTAAACACCGCCATCCACAAATATCAATCGCTAGATGGGTGAGTTGCAGTGGCGTAGCCAGAGGGAGCCAAGGGGTCATGACCCCCAAATCCCAGGACATATGGAACATTTGACACGTCATTTCGTAAACTCAACCATTTAACATCATCCCGTGCGTATTTGTATTCCATATTAGCGCACATTTGAGGGCCAAAATACGGTGCCGTCGGCAAAAACAAACTAGTAACACGTGGTCGCTGCGCTTGCTGCTGACACTAATCGGGACACTAATCGGAACACTATTTTGGGTCTCAAAATGTGTCTAAAACGAAATATATTAATAAAACATAAATATGCCTGGGAATTATGAATTTGGTCATTTGGGTTAGGATTAGTATGACTTATTCAGTGTAGGCAAATAGACACATATAGCGGCAGCGTTGAGCTGGATCCCTACTATACCCAATTTGGAGGAATCTTCCATGTATGTCGTAGGCGATAAGCACCCAGCCGGCTGGAGCCTATTAAATTTGGTGACAGGGCAACGAAAAATTCACCATTCTCAATGCGAGTGATGGCTGTTAACATATCAACACAATGATTCAAAATAATAGTTGCCTGACTACGGTCAAATCACACGTTTTAATAGAAGCAATTTGTTTTACCGGTAATCAATTTTTCAATACTGTATAGTTGGTACTACCTATCCAGAATTTAGACAGTTTAGTAAGCAGCAACATTACACGTTGTGAAGTGTGTGGTTGAACGCGACCACTTCCATCATCCACGGTAAGGTACAAATATTTAATTAGTGTTTCATCAGAGTAAGTGACTAAGTATTGATATTTGTCATGTTCCTTGTCTGCAGGTTTGGTAGATGTAGCGTGAGGAAAATAGTGGCCACCTAAAGCCAGCCACCGTATTGATCACGCTAAATATCCCAAACCTGCTGACAAGAAAAAAATCAACACTTTTTTATAGTCACTTAAAAACTCATATATAAGGGCTGTATGGGTTTGTGTTTTTAAATCATAGTATTGTGTCATTTTTCGTTTTGTTAATTACTTTGACGGTTTGTAATTGTTTACAGCAATTGTAATTATTTACAGAATTCCATTAACTAACTGCCAAGGCGACCTTTATATTTTGGCACTGAGGGTGGTCACTGCATGGGTACTTGACATCCTTGGTGGTTCGTTTACGTCCCAAATTGAGACGGGACCGATTCTCCGATTGACGAGAGATATACAGTCCTCAATGTTGAGAGCTAGCTTCAGTGAATTGTGTGTAGAACTGACAACTACATTGGTTATATAAATATATAAATATATAAATATATATATATATATATATATATATATATATATATATATATATATATGTGTATGTATGTACATATATATATATATATATATATATATATATATATATATATTACACATACATATATATATATATATTACACATATATATATGTATGTGTAATATATATATATATATATATAATATATATATATATATATTAATATATATATATGTATGCTGTAATTTGAATTATATATATATTATAAAATATATATATATATATATATATATATAATATATATATAAAAATATATATATATATATATATATATATATATATATATATTAATATATATATATATATATATACTATATATATAATATATATATATATTGTATTATATATATATAATATATATATATATTATATATATATATATATATATATATATAATATTGTGATATATATATTATTATTATATATCTTATATATATATATATATATATATATATATATATATATATATATATATCCAAGATTCAAAACAGCAACAATAAGAATCTAACCCTGAATATGTTTACTGAGAGAGAAATCGACGCTCTAAGTCTTCGCTGCTGCCACTACAGAAACGAACAACGCTACAGCGCCGCCAGTACATGTATATTGATGTATATTGTATGCTACTTAACATAAAAAGAACTGCATTGACGTGGAGTGTTTCTTGTTTCTTTCCGGTTGCAAGTCGCCGCAGCCGACACGACGCGGCGACCAATCCCTCTGTTAGGTGCGCGTCTATTTAAAGGTGTGCTCTTTTGTGAATGTTGCGACAACGAGCATCAATTTACGACGTCACACACGTGTACTCTGCGAATGGCGACACTGTTCTGGTGTAATGTACAGTATAGTCGTGTTACGCGGTGTCTTTGTTAGTTTGTGGCGGACGTAGGCCAAACCGTGCGACGAAGAATCAGACCAGGATGCTTGTTGCTTCGTCAACGCATCGAATTACAGAAAACGGTCCTTGAACCCCTGGCAAAAAACTTTAGATTTTATATAGAATATTCTATAGGGTTTTTGCCTATAGCTTTCTGTAGAATATTCTATAGTTTGTTTTGCCTATAGTTTTCTATAGTTTATTCTATAGAATATCTTATAGAAGTTTTACCTATAGTTGTCTATAGGATTTTTGCCTATAGTTTTCTATACAATATTCTACAGGATTGTTTAGTTTTCTATCAGAAATATCCTACAGAATATTCTATAGATTTTTTTTAGTTTTCTATTGCTATAAAAAACAAAAACAATCCTGTAATTTTGACTATGTACACTACTTTATCTAGATATTCATAACTAAATTTGCTTTACAGATGTATGATCTCAATAGCAGTACATTTTATATCATCTGCTTTATGAATTTTTAATTACTGGTAAATTATCATATTTTAATTTTCAGCATAATTCCATCTTACTTGATCTGTCGTTTGAATAGTTCAATTAGTGTAAGGCTGTGTATGCCCAATATAATGTACACAGCTGTTAAAAGAATCCAAAACTCGGCAGTTAATAGCAAAGCGGGGGTCTAGTGTCATGTTTGATTTGGTCATATCTCTTCAGTAGCTCAGGCTTTTTCAATGTAATTGTTTATTTTACTAATTTACCCGAATTCTAAATATTCCATTTTTACATATGTCCAAGAGGCTTTCGTTAGCAATGCAAACAAACTTCTTTGGTTACAACGAAGCTGAATGATGTCTTTCGTAACGTCACGTGTTCTGGACTTTCTTGTCTGTAAGCTTCTACCTTGTCTACCAGGCGAAATAAGGTTTGGATATATTAAAACAGAATGTTTGGAACTTAAAAGTCATCCTGGAGAATGGTCTAATCTTAATAATTTACTGAATGTTACCCATCGCCCATGGCAACAACGTTTGTTCTTATACCGCAAGATCTCTAACTAAAAGATAATGAATGAGTTCACTTGTCCCATATATTCGCAATATATTATATTAACGTAATAGTTGTGATACTATCGCAATGGTATTGCAGTAGTAATACAGTAATCGCAACACTGAGACTGACCAGTGGTCACTAGACCTGTGTGGTGTATACCGTTGAAGCAGTATTTGTACACGGTTTTGAAACCGGTATTCGATACGTTATGTCACATCGCAAATCGGCAAAGATCTTTTGAATCATCCATAACCATGTAAACTTTATATAAAAATTGAAAGAAGAGATACTATTCAGCACATCCTGGCTTTGTCCCTCGGCCGAAAAGCAGATGCAGATGGCCAAGCTGTCCGTGGACCCAGTTGACCCGTCGTCAGGACACGTCAACAGGGTGACCAGGGAAGGCGGTAAGCTTCACGGGCCTAAATCGCGTACGCGAGTGGGGGCAACAATCACAAACAGGAACAACGGTTGCTACCGATGTGGCAAACTGGGACATTTCGGCCGCGACCCGTTATGTCCAGCACGTGGCAAAACATGCCGGAAATGTGGAGGAAAAAAATCATTTCCCAGTGGTTTGCAAGGCGAAGCACCACTCACAAGGCCGGGTGAACTGTCTTGCTAGTCCCACCGAATACGATTTTGTGTTTGGCATCACTGACGGCAACGCGTCAAGCACTATCAACGTGAGTGTGGGGGTGTGAAGTTGGATGTTCTGGTCGATTCCGGCGCTATACACAACATCATCGACGAAGACACATGGACGTATCTGAAGTCACAGGCTATTACATGTACGTCGAGTGCCAAGCCGGCAGGAAAACAACTCTACACATACGCTTCTACCCACCCTCTCTAAGTTGAAGGAACGTTTACTTGTGACTTGGAGCAGGACGCGGAAATGCGCGAGCAGAATTCATTGTTATCAATGGGAAAGGAATACCTCTGCTCGACAAGCAGACAGCTACGAAGCTGGGAATGATAAAGATTGGAGTTGACATTGCCGCAGTCGCTGAAACTTCACAACTGCTGAAACAGCAATACCCTGAAGTGTTCAGTGGCGTCGGCAAGTTAAACACTAAACAGATCTCACTGCACACCGATCCTGAAGTGAAGCCGGTTGCTCAGCCGTTGAGACGTACGCCTTTCAATCTGAGACAGAAGGTGGAGAAGAAGATAAAGGAGCTGTTGGACATGGACATTATCGAACCTGTCAATGGACCAACACCATGGGTGAATGCAGCCGTGATTGTTCCGTAGGCGAACGGAGATGACATCAGACTTTGCATTGACATGAGGCGTGCGAACGAAGCCATAATACGTGGTCGACATCCAATCCCTACTGTAGATGAGGTGCTACAAAGTATGAATGGTTTAATCGTGTTCAGCAAATTGTATCTGCGATGGGGATATCACCAACTTGAATTAACACCGGCATCACGCGAAATCACGACGTTTGCTACACATGCTGGCTTGTATCGTACAAACGTCTCCTGTTTGGAGTGAACTCGGCGAGCGAGCAGTATCAGTACGAGAACTCAACAATGCTGGCTGGCATATCTGGAGTCGATAACATATCCGACGACATCATTGTGCATGGGCCCGACCAAGAGACGCACACTCAGCGCTTACACAAGGTCCTGGAGTGGCTGAAAGAATGTCACCTGACACCGAATGCCGAGAAATGCCAGTCCAACATGAATAAGCTGGTGTTCATGGGGATCCTTCTGACGGATAAGGGAATTGGCCCGACAGAAGAGAGAGAGAGGAGTGAAGGCGCTTGCTCAAGCGAGGGAGCTGGAAAACCTGGCGGAGGTGCGTAGCTTCCTTGGGTTGGCAATTACAGCAGCCGATTCATTGCACAGTTTGTCACACTGTCTGAACCACTGCAACGACTGACAAAGAAAGACGTGTCATTTGTCTTCGGCACAGAACAAAAGAGATCTTTCAGAGCATTGAAAAAAGTCTGTTTGACACGGGGACACTTGCATACTTCGACAAGAATGCACCGACATGGGCGTCCGGAGGGGGGGCAAGGGGGCAGTTGCCCCCCTGAAAAATCAAACATTTCAAAAAAATTAAATGGAAAATACAAAATGAATAAAATAACATAAAAAAATTCAACAGTTCATTTTTCAACAGTTCAGAGCAGGTCATTACACTTGTAACAGGAATTGGAGCCGTCGGGGATCTCTTCCGAAATTGTCAATGACCCTGTTCATTAGCTCGGTCTTCTGGCTGTTCACTTTGTTGCGGTGGACACTTAGCATGCAGAGGCCGGACAGACGTGTATCACTCATCGTTGATCTTAACCAGTTCTTCACCCTGCGCAGTGTGCTGAAGTACCTTTCCACTGTACATGATGTTGCAGGCAGCGTCAGTGCGCTGAGGATAGCCTTGCGCACAGCAGGGAACATAGTGGTCTGCTTCACCAGCTCGATCATACCCAGATAGTTGTCATCCAGTGGCTTATGCTTCTGTACGTCATACCACGCTAGAACTTCTTCTACAAGGTTGTCAATGCCAAACATTTCCTTGACAGATGAAACGATGTGCTTGAATTCATCTCTTTTTGTTTGCTGCATTTCTGTTGGATGTAGTGCGAAAATGTGAAAATATGGCGTGTTGCTTTCACCAAAGCGACTTTCCAGAGACTGGATCAAGGAATCCATGTACGGGACATAGATGGTGCGGCGATAGTACTCCTCAATGGGCCCTCCCACATTCGGCCGGTGGACCTGGCGTGCGCATCGCCGAGGTATAGTGAAGTCTAGGCCGTGCATGGTTAAACTGGCCGTGTTTTTAGAAAACTGGCCGTGCAAAACACGGCTGCACGGCTCGCTGGCTAAACCTCTGATTCAGGATAACATTGCCCCCCGCCTGCATTTTTTTCTGCGGACGCCCATGTGCACCGACCAAGGTGATCTCCGATGCGAGTCCTGTGGGTCTGGGTGCGGTCTTAGTGCGAGAACAACGATAGCAGTGTGCTACGTCAGTTGTAGTTTGACAGACTGTGAGCGCAGATACTCACAGACCGAAAAAGAAGCTCTGGCCCTAGTTTGGGCCTTTGAGAAATTCCAAGCTTATGTCTATGGCATGAAGTTCGATCTGGTGACTGACCACAAACCACTGGAGGCGATATACGGCCCTCGTTCGAAGCCATGTGCTCGAATCGAGCGTTGGGTGTTACGAATGCAACCCTACGACTTTCACGTGGTGCATATTCCCGGCTCACAGAACATCGCTGACCCTTTATCACGTTTGATAGACGGCAAAGCTGGACCACCAGAACACAAACACGAAGCTAAAATGTATGTTCGTTTTTGTGGCACTCAATGCGACGCCGAGAGCAATGAACACTCGGGAGGTGGAAGAATCATCAGCCGCTGATGATGAACTATGGACAGTAGAGACGTCGCGGAACCAATACGAGCCGTGAAGTAGAAGCGAATGTCGACCCACCTAACGCAGCCACACCAACTCAACTGTCACCGCGAGTCGAACCATATGAGACGCGTCCTCGACGGGCGACGCGGATGCCGAAGAAGTACGATGGAAACGTGTGATGGTTGTTTTAGTTAATATGTACTGAACCAGACATCACAACCGACGTAGTCGTGTTCCTTTAGAACAAGGAAGTACTGAGAAGAGAGTAATTTGTCATGACGATCGTGTCTCGTTTTTATCCCACTGATTTCTGACTCATCGGCCTAAGAGTTGGTGTAACAACCCACTACTATGTTTTTACATAAAAAGAATTCTAAAAGTAAAGGTAAATTATCATATTTTTTTCCAGCATAATTCCATCTTACTTGATCTGTCGTTTGAATAGTTAAATTAGTGTAAGGCTGTGCATGCCAAATATAATGTACACAGCTGTTAAAAGAATCCAAAACTCGGCAGTTAATAGCAAAGCGGGTGTCTAGTGTCATGTTTGATTTTGGTCATATCTCTTCAGTAGCTCAGGCTTTTTCAATGTAATTTTTTATTTTACTAATTTACCCGAATTCTAAATATTCCATTTTCACATATGTCCAAGAGGCTTTCGTTAGCAATGCAAACAAACTTCTTTGGTTACAACGAAGCTGAATGATGTCTTTCGTAACGTCACGTGTTCTGGACTTTCTTGTCTGTAAGCTTCTACCTAGTCTAACAGGCGAAATAAGGTTTGGATATATTAAAACAGAATGTTTAGAACTTAAAACGTCATCCTGGAGAATGGTCTAATCTTAATAATGTACTGAATGCTACCCATCGCTCATGGCAACATCGTTTGTAGATCCTTAAATGCTTGTTCTTATACCGCAGGATCTCTAACTAAAAGATAACGAATGAGTTCACTTTTCCCATATATTCGCAATCTATTATATTAACGTAATAGTTGTGATACTATCGCAATGGTATTGCAGTAATAATACAGTAAACGCAACACTGAGACTGACCAGTGGTCACTAGACCTGTGTGGTGTATACCGTTGAAGCAGTATTTGTACACGGTTTTGAAACCGGTATTCCATACGTTATGTCACATCGCAAATCGGCAAAGATCTTTTGAATCATCCATAACCATGTAAACTTTATATAAAAATTGAAAGAAGAGATACTATTCAGCACATCCTGGCTTTGTCCCTCGGCCGAAAAGCAGATGCAGATGGCCAAGCTATTCGTGGACCCAGTTGACCCGTCGTCAGGACACGTCAACAGGGTGACCAGGGAAGGCGGTAAGCTTCACGGGCCTAAATCGCGTACGCGAGTGGGGGCAACAATCACAAACAGGAACAACGGTTGCTACCGATGTGGCAAACTGGGACATTTCGGCCGCGACCCGTTATGTCCAGCACGTGGCAAAACATGCCGGAAATGTGGAGGAAAAAAATCATTTCCCAGTGGTTTGCAAGGCGAAGCACCACTCACAAGGCCGGGTGAACTGTTTTGCAAGTCCCACCGAATACGATTTTGTGTTTGGCATCACTGACGGCAACGCGTCAAGCACTATCAACGTGAGTGTGTGTGTGGGGGGGTGTGAAGTTGGATGTTCTGGTCGATTCCGGCGCTATACACAACATCATCGACGAAGACACATGGACGTATCTGAAGTCACAGGCTATTACATGTACGTCGAGTGCCAAGCCGGCAGGAAAACAACTCTACACATACGCTTCTACCCACCCTCTCTAAGTTGAAGGAACGTTTACTTGTGACTTGGAGCAGGACGCGGAAATGCGCGAGCAGAATTCATTGTTATCAATGGGAAAGGAATACCTCTGCTCGGCAAGCAGACAGCTACGAAGCTGGGAATGATAAAGATTGGAGTTGACATTGCCGCAGTCGCTGAAACTTCACAACTGCTGAAACAGCAATACCCTGAAGTGTTCAGTGGCGTCGGCAAGTTAAACACTAAACAGATCTCACTGCACATCGATCCTGAAGTGAAGCCGGTTGCTCAGCCGTTGAGACGTACGCCTTTCAATCTGAGACAGAAGGTGGAGAAGAAGATAAAGGAGCTGTTGGACATGGACATTATCGAACCTGTCAATGGACCAACACCATGGGTGAATGCAGCCGTGATTGTTCCGTAGGCGAACGGAGATGACATCAGACTTTGCATTGACATGAGGCGTGCGAACGAAGCCATAATACGTGGTCGACATCCAATCCCTACTGCAGATGAGGTGCTACAAAGTATGAATGGTTCGACCGTGTTCAGTAAATTGGATCTGCGATGGGGATATCACCAACTTGAATTAACACCGGAATCACGCGAAATCACGACGTTTGCTTGTATCGCTACAAACGTCTCCTGTTTGGAGTGAACTCGGCGAGCGAGCAGTATCAGTACGAGATCTCAACAGCGCTGGCTGGCATTGCTGGAGGCGATAACATATCCGACGACATCATTGTGCATGGGCCCGACCAAGAGACGCACATTCAGCGCTTACACAAGGTCCTGGAGCGGCTGAAAGAATGTCACCTGACACCGAACGCCGAGAAATGCCAGTCCAACATGAATAAGCTGGTGTTCATGGGGATCCTTCTGACGGATAAGGGAATTGGCCCGACAGAAGAGAGAGAGTGAAGGCGCTTGCTCAAGCGAGGGAGCTGGAAAACCTGGCGGAGGTGCGTAGCTTCCTTGGGTTGGCAATTACAGCAGCCGATTCATTGCACAGTTTGTCACACTGTCTGAACCACTGCAACGACTGACAAAAAAGACGTGTCGTTTGTCTTCGGCACAGAACAAAAGAGATCTTTCAGAGCATTGAAAAAAGTCGGTTTGACACGGGGACACTTGCATATGAAAATGAATAAAATAACATAAACATTTTTCAACAGTTCATTCAGTTAGAGCGAAATTGTCAATGACCCTGTTCATTAGCTCGGTCTTCTGGCTGTTCACTTTGTTGCGGTGGACACTTAGCATGCAGAGGCCGGACAGACGTGTATCACTCATCGTTGAACTTAGCCAGTTCTTCACCCTGCGCAGTGTGCTGAAGTACCTTTCCACTGTACATGATGTTGCAGGCAGCGTCAGTGCGATGAGGATAACCTTGCGCACAGCAGGGAACATAGTGGTCTGCTTCACCAGCTCGATCATACCCAGATAGTTGTCATCCACGCTAGAACTTCTTCTACAAGGTTGTCAATGCCAAACATTTCCTTGACATATGAAACGATGTGCTTGAATTCATCTCTTTCTGTTTGCTGCATTTCTCTTGGATGTAGTGCGAAAATGTGAAAATATGGCGTGTTGCTTTCACCAAAGCGACTTTCCAGAGACTGGATCAAGGAATCCATGTACGGGACATAGATGGTGCGGCGATAGTACTCCTCAATGGACCCTCCCACATTCGGCCGGTGAACCTGGCGTGCGCATCGCCGAGGCATAGTGAAGTCTAGGCCGTGCATGGTTAAACTGGCCGTGTTTTTAGAAAACTGGCCGTGCAAAACACGGCTGCACGGCTCGCTGGCTAAACCTCTGATTCAGGATAACATTGCCCCCCGCCTGCATTTTTTTCTGCGGACGCCCATGTGCACCGACCAAGGTGATCTCCGATGCGAGTCCTGTGTGTCTGGATGCGGTCTTAGTGCGAGAACAACGATAGCAGTGTGCTACGTCAGTTGTAGTTTGACAGACTGTGAGCGCAGATACTCACAGACCGAAAAAGAAGCTCTGGCCCTACTTTGGGCCTTTGAGAAATTCCAAGCTTATGTCTATGGCATGAAGTTCGATCTGGTGACTGACACAAACCATTGGAGGCGATATACGGCCCCCATTCGAAGCCATGTGCTCGAATCGAGCGTTGGGTGTTACGCATGCAACCCTACGACTTTCACGTGGTGCATATTCCCGGCACACAGAACATCGCCGACCCTTTATCACGTTTGATAGACGGCAAAGCTGGACCACCAGAACACAAACACGAAGCTAAAATGTATGTTCGTTTTTGTGGCACTCAATGCGACGCCGAGAGCAATGAACACTCGGGAGGTGGAAGAATCATCAGCCGCTGATGATGAACTACGGACAGTAGAGACGTCGCGGATCCAACACGCGACAGCAATACGAGCCGTGAAGTAGAAGCGAATGTCGACCCACCTAACGCAGCCACACCAACTCAACTGTCACCGCGAGTCGAACCATATGAGACGCGTCCTCGACGGGCGACGCGGATGCCGAAGAAGTACGATGGAAACGTGTGATGGTTGTTTTAGTTAATATGTACTGAACCAGACATCACAACCGACGTAGTCGTGTTCCTTTAGAACAAGGAAGTACTGAGAAGAGAGTAATTTGTCATGACGATCGTGTCTCGTTTTTATCCCACTGATTTCTGACTCATCGGCCTAAGAGTTGGTGTAACAACCCACTACTATGTTTTTACATAAAAAGAATTCTAAAAGTAAAGTTATCTTTTCTTATAGCGCAATATCCGAAATACGGTGCCGTCGGCAAAAACAAACTGTTTGTTGCTCATATTAATATTCCAGGTGTACAGCGATGCTAGTAACACATAGTCGCTGCGCTTGCGGCTAACACTAATCGGAACACTATTTTGGATCTCAAAATGTGTCTAAAACGAAATATTTGAATAAAATATATATATGCCTGGGAATTATGATCATTTGGGTTATGATTAGTACAACTTGTCCAGTGTAGGCAAATAGACACATAGCGGCAGCATTGATGTGGATCCCAATTATACTCAAGTGCCAATATATGGTCAAATCGTACCGTCGGCCAAACTCACGACGGTGATGACAACAGTCACAGCCAAACCGAATGCACGAGTCACGGACCATTTCAGATGTCAATTCAGTGACCATACCGTAGAAACGTTGCCATGTGTTCATTGATCTGACATCTGAAATGGTCCGTGACTCGTGCATTCGCTTTGGCTGTGACTGTGTTAGCATCACCGTCGTGGGTCGTGAGTTTGGCCGACGGTACGATCTGACCAACAATCGAACCGACTGTCAGTCAGCTGATCGCGCCGCAGTTGTAGTAGTGATATGGTAAACTTGAACGAAAAAAACCACCATTCCATCAAAACCATCCCCGCAAGCTAGGGCTGATTGCCGTGCTAAACTAGCCTTGAGGTGTGAGGAAGATAGCCAGTCTAATAGGGCCTGCAAGTGGGTCACGATACATGGCGTGACTCCGCGCGACTGGAGCTTATTGGGGACTAAGCGAGACTAATTGGGGACTGGACACAAGAATAATATTCTAACGATGGATGACAGTTGTAGCTTCCGACTGATGAATACTAGGAAAATCAGTTCATAAATATCTTGTGTTATACGTTTCTTATCTTAAATGTCTGATTTAATATTGAATTTACCACATTATCATAGGCACATAGCGATTTACGTAGTGCAGATAATCGACACGATGCTAGGCTGTATGTGTCTTTTACGGGATTTGCATTTTACATTGCTGTACGTTGTGGTTTCGATAAGTACTTATATGTGACAAGTTGTCTAAATGCCCATAATCATAACACATGTATACGTTTGGCCCAAACAGGTTGTACTGCGCGAAAACTGGCACTCTTCGTTATTAGTCAAGATCGCCAAACACAAGTACTTGCCGCTATTGCCATGGCAACCACCATAATAATCGATTAAAATTCATGATTTCCGTGATCATTGTCACCGGCAAAATGTTCCACTGCTTCTGCTTGTAATAATCCTTCGGACAATATAATTGAAATACGCTATTTCGGGACAGTTCGATTATTACGACCAAAACAAAACAAAGTCCTATATGTTAACATGGAGTATATGGACCTCCTGCCCCCAGCCTCGTTTTCGCGCGCGAGACTTGCACGCCCTATTAATGATTGACTTCGCCAGTGGCGCCTGCGTCAGCCGTACGTGAAAAAGATTAAGCGGACCTTGAGAACATAGGTCGCGTCGCCATATCTGTATGGTCTAGAGATGGGTGTTGATAGAACAACAGAATTTCCAAGTTTTTGAGAATATAAGTATTCAAAAAATAACCAGACCAAAGAAGTGACCAGAAGTAGGACAAACGACCTGAGGAAAGAGGTTGGAATGTTGTGTAGCCCAACAGGGCGATTATTGTGAAGTCGGTAAGGATAGATGCAGGAAAAACTGCAGACTGTAGGCAGAAAAACACCAAAGACAGAAAAGGAGGAAGGCCACAGACGAGATGGGAAGACTGCATGAGAAAGTGGATTTGTGAACTCGGGAGGATGGAAGATGATCTGAGGATGCTAGCTTGTTTCGCCTTAATATCTAAGCACAATTATAAGCATTCCAGCTGGAGTACCACGTTGATTGTAAATGTCTCTGTAAGGCCCCATACTATACATTCATGAAGATTTTATGGTAAACGGTATTATAGTGTATATTTTGTTCTAAGAACACAAGAGTAAAACACAGTTTACAACAGTGTGACTTGTTTTATTACAAATGACAAATCAAATCGCATTTTGTAGTTAAACATTTCTCATTTCCAACAATTCTAAACCCTTAAAACACGTGACCTTGTCAAGAAGGATGTGCCGGGACTAGCCCCACTTCCTCTCCTTTTATACTGTCTATAAATATTAAAAACATCTCTAATCAAATTATTTATTATAATCTTGTTTTTGATTAAATAAATAGTTAGTCTTGCAATGAAACCACTTAAAAATCAATGCAATAATTGCATCTTTCTGAGTTCTACAAATATCTCATTAGAAATGAGAAACAGCATGGGAATGCTCATGTCCTTGTCCTTAGCACATCTCAAGAATAACGTGGTAAATCAGACATGGCACGGAAAGATTCATTTTCTTTTCTTCCTCTTGCCTGCCGACAGGTCTGACGGATTGACATGCTGAACTCCACCCTTATATCGCCCCACCTGTCCGTCAATGTAGCCAATGGCGTTGCGATCCTTCTTCACAGAAGGCCTAATTAACAAAGAGAACGGTATTTCATGATTTCTGGAATACATCATGACCACAGGAATACATCAAACATAAGAAATGCACTTGAAATTGCAAAAATCCTCAATTATTCCGGGAAGGACTATTCACCTCTGACAGCTAGACCATCCTGTAGGGGGCACTGCTAATTATGTCGTCTCAGTAACCCCTGACAGATTGCCTCGCAAAACTCTAAGTCTAAAGATAAGCTCAGCTAGTTCCAGTGGTTTGGGAAACAGATCTGTGTCTGTACTGTTCTCACAGATGGATTTGCAAAGCCAGTTAAGAGTCTGATTCGGCTCACTTCCGTATGCATAGGAGATCGATCAGTACTAGTAACCATATGACCACCATTTGACTTGCAAAAATGATTTGTGATGTTCACAGCATTGCAGGTTGACACACACGTATATCAAATGTCAATATTATTAACTGAGACCAAACAGTGTCCCAATATTTTGCTGCCCCATCAGTGGCGTCAACCCATAGGTGTAAGTTTAACCTCACAATCTAGGGACGCTGACGGCTACATCCATCTAAATAACCCTGGCAGATCGTATTGTAGAAGCGATGAACATGCTAGACACATTACCAATCATCTCATTGCCATTCAATGGTTTTCGTTTCAACCAATCATGGCTATTATTACATAATGTTCGGTTAGCAGTGCACTGCTGATATCTCAAGTGCATAGTTTGAGTGGAGTTCCCGAGGTTGCCCACTGTATGTAAGTGTAGGCATCAGTCGACTCTTGTGGTCACAGTCGTGACTGGCACAGTCAACTACTGGCACAATTATTCAGCAAGTGTCTGTATACAGGATAAAGGTGAGGAGTAATGCACTAGTCAACTATCAATTCCGCATGCGTTTGCAACTTACCTTTTCTTCTTGTTTGCTGCGGCTGATACCTTGTAGCCCAAAGTGTGGTCCTACAAACAGGATGGATGGATGTGACAGATTGTATTTAATAACACAGTCAAAGTTATAAAACTGTTCAGTTTTTGTAATAATCATATGTGACACGTACTGTCATAATAGTGTAATAACAAATATGCTTTTGCGAACTCTGTGATATTAATATTACTGTTTTTTAATAGGAAATGTAATCTTTTCTTCTTATTTCTGCATGCCCGCTTTTTGATAATAATTTGATGCCCAAAGTTGTGGTATTAAATCTATAGTAAAATTGATACACTTGCTGCACGAATTGTTCCAGGTACACATCTGTATGATATCACACTAGCCCGTCAGTCTTTTAAAAGTCAACAGCTGAGAGGAAGATATTTCTCTGAAGTTCTGAAGGATGATATCGTTAGTTTGCAATGTCCAAAAACCTGTGTTTAGCAATGGTTTAACTCCCACGTCCCACCATGTATTGCTGGTTTTACAATCCAAAACTGCAATTAGCATCCATTTGCTTCAACATGTTCCACTCGCTAGGTGGTGCAAGTATATCAGTATATTTCCCCCGGGGTGCAAAGTACAATGTAATAATTACGTAAGTTGTATGCAAACATGTATCTATTAATACAACCATAATTAACACTGGACTGCACTCACCGTTTCACTTTTTAATTTCTCTTCTTCAGCTGTTTTCTTCTTTGTCTCCAGCAACACTCTGTAGTTGATGCATTTCTTCTTTGGTGCCTGAGAACATTAATGCAGTTCTTTGAGTTTGCGAACAATACTACTAAACTCTGTTAATATAACTACCCGTGGGTAATTCATTTAATTTGTCTATTAGAATTATTATGTATTCATCACAGGCAGCCATAACTGTGTCAATAATTATAATAACTCTGCATATGCGGAGTTTATAGTTCATGTCAACATTTCCGATCCACAAAAGGCATGCTCATATGTGGTATTATCCATCAAACTTTGGTTAATTTAATCAATAAAACCAATGGCTTGGCCTGAGAACAAGTCTGGCACAAGAGGAAAGTAAGAGGCCCTGTACATCAAACAGAGTCTTCATCATGAACCAAGACCATCTGCCTGTGCCTGTCATCTACAGTCACATCATTTCACCAGATTCTGAGGTGTGCCTCGTGACAACACCGCGTGAACAAGGTCCGCAGGTAACAGATTGAAATATACCACGTTTCAACTAAACGCTCCAAAGTAAGTTTTAACCTCTGCATATAATGTTTCGTGGTGGGTTTGCATAGATTTATAATTTTGTCATACATTAAGTGCTCATATATATATATATATATATATATATATATATATATATATATATATAAACATTAAGTCATATAAGCCACTTGTTCACACATCAATGAGTCATCAAAGTTGTTGGATGGATATGGGAGGTTGGGAAAGTGGCTGGTTGGAGTGTAAAGGGTTAACTTACTTTCGCACCCAGCTGCATGAGCATTGCTACAGTGGCTCCCTCTTTGTCTGCTTCTGCCATTCCCTTGATGCCGAATTTGCGTACATCAAACCTGGCATGCTTTAATGTTATCTCAGGTTGACCAACGATTTCTTGTGGCTGTTCTCCCTCTTTCTGTATATCTAGTGGCTGAATAATGATAAGCAGTATCAGATTAGAAGTAGTCAAGAATCAAGTGGAAAGTATCTTGCTTTTGTCAGTTTTCATTAAAATGGTAATTTCTGATAATAAAATAATTACATAATATAATACTACAGGTGTGTCAATAACGTTGAAACAACAGATCATGAAAGACACGACTACATTGATCATCTGGTGCACACACATATGTACTCTCTCGCTCTCTCACACCCCCTCTCTCTCTCCCACCCTCTATCTGTCCATCCTTTCATCCATTTCTCTGTTTCTCTTTCAGATATACAAAAACACACTGTGTAAAGTTCTTCAGCTTTCATTACAAGTATCATATGAACCGTTAAAAAGTCAACATTCTTTACCATTGCTTTTTTCTTGCTTCTGCATGGCTCTTGAAATACAATAACATTGGGTTCTGCTGCACTTGTCACACCACGTTTCGTACATTGTTGAATAGAATATGTTTTTGGCTGTTCGTGTGGCTTTTGTTTCTCCAGCTGTTTAGTTCCGTTGTTAGTTAAACCGAGTTCTGTGCAAAGTTGTTGCAGATATTTTTGTTCACCATGCAGACCGTTTCTCTGTCCATTAGTTTGTATGTTTGTTTCTGCAGGTTCAGGTAATAGTTTCTTCTTCTTTTTCTTGAGTTTATGACGTTTGCTGTCTGACATAGCACCATTGTCATTTGACTGCACACTGGTGCAGCATTTACTCGACTGACTCTTCCGTTTCGCTGCCTTTCTTTTTCGCTCTGCAAAGTCATCTTCATCAAGAAGGCTATCACCTGGAAAGCAAACCCAAGATCAACAAAGTGTCACGTGCAAAATGTTTTGATGGTGTGACTGATAATTCAAACTAAAAATTTTTTTTTAATCAATACATTGTTGATGGGCAAACATTAAAATATAGTCATGAATTTTTACAAATTAGAAACATTACATCAGATGATCAGTAAATGTCAATTTTTATGTGCTACATTTTTGTATGGTGTGATATGATACTGCAATCTAAAATATTAAATTAATATAATAAAATTATTATTACAAATTACACGTATTGGCTATTGCATATGTGATAAGCTTGGTTGTCATGGTTCATAGTTAGACCAGAATGTAAAAGATCGTCTAATTTTTTCTTACCGAAGTCTGCTAGTTTCTGTAATAACTGCTGCCTGAAATCTGAGTCGTCTGGCATGGATTCGTCGTCACTTGCCGGCGAAGACATCGTCCAACTGTCTCATACACCTATATTATCGCTCAAACAACGTGGTTCTGCTAAAAAGGTCGTCGCCTCACAAGCTGTAGCGAGAGAGTTCACGCGGACATTTAATTGTTTCCCATAATAGTCGTGAAATGATAAATGTAGATTTTTTAGGTAGGATCTGTAAATATAATAAATGTACAGACATCAAGTTTTGTACCGAGACAGTTGCCAACGACATACTCACTAGGTGGCGTGCTAATTGTCCCCGTTATTATTTCTCAATCCACCATGTGGCGCCACAGGTTGGATTTTGCGTGGGCATGAATAGCGACCAGTTGAGATGGCACCAGCTTTCAAGGATTTTTCACCTTGAATGTAACATTTTGCCTTAATAGTCCAAATATAGATATACTAAAACACTTAACTAGGTATAATTGAACCAGTTGATTAATTAATGTTGATATGCTTACTTTTCCAGCTAGTTTACTTATGGTGCACCAAACGTTTAGGGGTTCAGTTACGTCCCCTCGCAATAAAAGTAAAGCACCATTTTATATCCATCCAGTAGATTTAATGATTCGTCACAATGCTATGTTTTCTTCTATTGTTCCAAATTAAACTGGCAACCTATAATTTATAAGGATGTTTTGCCTACCTACTTGTGACAATTGTAGAGGCAGTGCCTTTTCCAGTTGCCGATTATTTTTTCAGCACATTTGAAATGCACCTACCGGTACACGTTACTGGTTGCTGCTTTCCACAGAGGGTAATCTCATAATTAACATATGGTTTGTATATTCCTGTTCAACTATGGATCTATTGCCATGCTTGGGTCAGCCTGATATTTATGTTCTCTATGGGTACCATTGGCTTTCACAGTATTTCACGCCATGTGTTGTAGTGATTCAGTGAGTCTGCATTCTACAATGACAACATGCACGCGTGGCCTAAATTTTATGTCTTTATTTGAATAGATGTGATGTCTACAGTAACACTCCACAAATGATAAAACTGTAAACAACGTAGCAGGCATTGAGATGGAACAGTGGTCGTTGATGGCACTGGTTTACTAGTTGTGTCGGACACCCTCAAACTGGGTGAGCTTCTCCGAAATAAGCAGTTGCGTCCGAGTCAGATTGCTCAAGTAGACGACCATGAGGAGATCCTGCAAGAACAGAAACAGTTATAAATAATGATAACAAATAAAATAACGTGGGATTAAAATAGTATGATGATGGATAAAATGTACATTCATTGCGTTATTACAATTACAGTGTCTACAAACACACATTTTAAAGAAAATCACAATCATTACTGCAAGAAAAATACTGAAAATATACACACAGAACTATTACAATACACTCCCGAGTCATAGTAAAAACTTTTTTTTTATGTGGTATAGTTACAGTTTACCCATACTCTGCATGGTGGCATCATAGTGCATGTTGTATATTATCAGATAAATACTTAGATACATCATACTATTTCACCACTTGATAAAATTGAGCCAAACTACATTACTGTAAAAGAAAGCTGTGCCGCAAAGCGTACCTTCATGTTTGAGTTGAACATTTCTTCAAATGCCTCTGGATCAATTTTGGGTACCCCGGTGACAAGTTCAAGCAGGTACCTGCCAGTCGTACTGTCAGCAGACACTTTGCCGTCCTGCAGACATAATGAATAAGAAAAGTTGGTCAAATTTCTTCAACACTGAAAAACAATTTAACCATTTAGGCACCATGATCATTTAATGAAATGCACATTGATGTCCAACAGCACTCATACACATTCAGCAATGTTTTTAAATGGTACTACCCGGGGGTAACTCAAACACATCCAAAAGTGCAACAAATGTGTCTAATGTAAAGCAAATATACCATAACCCTTAAAATTACATATATTGAAGTTATCAGTAGAGGGCAACTTATAGATGTTGCATTAACTGCTTATCTTACCAATGACAGACAATTATTTGAGATTCTATTATTAAAAAAATCTTCAACAGAGACTGAGAGACATTGAATGGTACTTTGTAACGATATCACTTGAAAGAGTAGTTAGGAGGAGGCTGTGGTGGACTAGAGACGAACATGAACTGAGAAGATCTTTTCTCCGATAAATGATATTTGTTTTACCACCCTCTTCATGTTATATAATCCTGTAAATCAAGACATATGACACTTTACACACCAACTACACCAATACTTACAAGGACATCCGAAGACATAGTGAATAAGTGTTGCTAACGTGTCCTGCAGCTTCACACATGCTGTTGTTACGTGTTGCAATTCACTGACAAGGTTTATTATCCTTTTAGGGTTGTTCAGTCCTCGCTTGATGGTCTCAACTGCAACGTAATGAAACACTCATGAATCACACAAAAATAAACTTTTCATGATTTTAAAGAGTTGGTGAAACTCCCTCAAGTGATTTTGCTTATTACAAATCCCATTCATTGATTTTTTTCTAATTTGTTCCGTGAAATAGTGTAAAGGTTTCAATTGGCTTATTTTGTTTCATTCATGCTGACAAAAAATAACCAATCTAGAAAACTCATGCTATGTTGTTTGTTACTGTAAAACTTATTAAGTTCCAGGGAAATTATCATAAACATTACTAATTCATTTGTATCCAGTCTAAAGTCAACAGGCTCTAAACATGTATTACAATTTTTGCAAACCATTTAGCAGTAATAGTTAAGTAATTGTTTATTTCCAACCACAACAATTAAGAATTACACATCCTGTTATCAAGAAATGCATTTTCAACATCAAAACAGGTAATCATGAGTGTTTATAGAAAGCGGATGAACAATACATAAACGTGTTGTATAAATAAAACAATTCCCTGATTAAGAAATCCTATTCAGTGAAAAACAAAATTAATCTCTGTTCCACAATCAGTTGGTATTGTTTGCATTTAAAAATATATGTCAGGAAATCATCTCCATGTGCATTATTTTTTAATATTTAAGTAATCGTTCATATGTGACAGACGAAGAAGTGACTATTACCTCCGACCCGCTCTGGCTCGTAGGATGTTATCTCCACCTTGATTGGAGTAAACATTGTGCCGACTGTCTTGCCAGGGATTCCCATAAGTGTGCTACAACAGACATTCACACTCAGTCTCGCATATGCATTGATATGGGTAAAAAAGACTCAATTTTGTTTGCATTTGGGGGGTCAATTAGAATGACTAAGTCAAATACAGATTTCTCATGCATAGATATGTAAATAGCATTTTAGAGAAAAAGTTGCTGAATGGTTTCGCACGGAAACGCAGCTAATGGTGGATGGCAGATGCAGCGTGATGGCATAAGACCACTGGCCCAAATAACTAAAAAGGAAACTACACTAAAGTTTTGGGGTTATTTGTAAAAGTATTATGCCACAAGGGTCAATATCATAATGGCTTCAACTGTTAAGAGTTTAAAATAAATGTCTGAACCGAAAGATAAACACTTGACACCATTTTATCTTAAAGACACAAACTAGTTGGAGAGTTATTTACCAGTCCACATATTGTCAATTGTTTAGTATTATGCCAATCAATGAGAGCAATACGACCAATGGACTCACCTAACATAGGCCTTCATATCTGTGTGGTTGTTCTTCAATGTCGTGTCAACCGTCAGTGAACAGGATTCTTGCATTCCTTAGAGTAGTACTCATGAATGAGCACTGAATGACCAGTGACATCGGGGCCAGTTGAATACCTAACGATAATCACATACTTTGTCACTGTAAGTATTCTCTCTGCAAATACTGATACACATTGTTTCATTTTATTCAGTTAAGTTAGCTTTCTTAGGCAATTAAGAATCTGCTACAAATTCATTGTTGTGGTAGTGATGTAATAATAAATGAACCAGATTGCACTGACTGTCAAGTTGCTAACATGTCAAGAAGCCCATTGCTCAAACTATGCACGTGGAATCATTATGTACACTGTATATCATGAACAAAATTTGGAATGATAAATTGTGATGTTACATTACAGAATCAAGTATAACCTAGCAAATCACTAATGTGCAGGGTTGTCCTGGTTTGGATGATAACTGATAATATACTTTTTTGCTACATGAAACACCTGTAATCAATGCAAGTCCATTCAAAGATCTAAATCGTAAAAGCAAGTAGAACCTCACCAGCCTAGAATGATCTCAAGGGGGTTAACCCTTCTGTGTAGCTCATACATATTGCGTGCAAACTCCATGTCAATCGCCACCTATTGAACAGACCAAACTAGATTAGACATCCATTCGCCAAGGAGTAACACAACCAGTGCAGTCATGTCTCAATACTACACTAAAACAGCATTGTACCCAATTGCAAGTATCAGTTTCAACTCAATGACAGAATCACGACACAATGGAAATAGTGCTTGCACTTTTTTGTGTCATCGTTATATTTAATGTGCTTTGTATTTATTTGAATTGATGAAGCTTTGAGATTTCTGGGGAGGAAGCCTAGTGATCTATTTACTGTTCAATAAATGTTATTTATGTGTTGTTGTTTTGAAATATACAAAATTAAACATCACACACAAAAATGACACAATAGGTCATGAATATACAAACCTCATCTTCAAATTCATTGTGTGGTACAGTGAAACAGTTGGTTATTTCAACCGCCCCTTTGTCATGGACTCCTGAACAACATAAAACATAAAATTGTAAGCCCTTCACTTTACAAAACAAACTGGTACCTTACCATAATCTAGAAAAGAGCTTTATTTTGTGGTGACATTTGTCGGTTTGATATGTTGAATACATTTCACTTCAAAATTACACAATAAAATGAATTTGCCAAAAATGATAGTTAAAACAATCACATCGATATCGGCTCAAACTGTGCGCATGTGCCCTATCTGAGACTATGAGAGGCATATGCCCGACTTCGCATCTCGGCACTTGTGTAAAATTCAGACCCACCTCAATTGAGCCATTATAATTGTATATTTGCCTTGATACTAACTCTAATCCTAAACACGATCGATCAGCAATCCGGGTATTTCACAAATATTGCATTTTGAAACCCAAATAGCGCTCTGACTTGTGCCAGTCACAAGCGTAGCGACGCATGCGTTACCGACTTACTGTGCCATGCACATGGAATGAGCAATAAACAGTTTGTTTATGATAACCGCACTGTCTTTGTCTTTTTGTTGACATTCTGTTTTTAAAACATAAATATGCGTGAGATGCTGTTAAATGATTGAATTACAAAATCAAGTATTAAATATTGGCAAATATGGCACTTATGCAGAATTCGGACCCACCTCAATTTTGCCATTATAGCTGTATCTTTGCCAACATTTGATACTTGATTTTGTTAATTCAATCATTTAATATAATCTTGCGCATATTTATGTTTTATAAACAGCGCGTCTCAAAATGCAATACTTGTGAAATATACCTGGGAATGCAGATTTATCATGTTTTGGATTAGAGTTTGTGTGAGGTATCCAGTATAGGCATATATGGAGTCAGACCACATTTGCATTTTCCATAGGCGACCATTATAGCGTTTCTTACATTTCCTACTAATCTTTATGAGATTTGTTACTGTCTTGGACTTACTGACAATTTCACAGCATATTTACCCTCCATCGACAGAAGTTCTGTGAAAAATTTGTTAACTTCTCATACCTCAGGCTCCCACAAATTTCTTTAAGACCTTACACCCCTCCATTTCTGCTTGAACCACCCACGGATTGCCCTTGATTACATCACCAAGCAAAAGTGACACCTGTATAAGTGTATTAATACGCACGACTGACAGTTGTCATAATTTGACAACTCTGATGTCACGCTGCACAAAAACATAATTTCTACTCACTCCACACTACATATGTGCTCACAGAAATACAGGGTACTCTTTGGGGTATACCCTCTTTGGTCGCTCGGGTAATGCCAGTAAATTAGTAATGGAGGACGAACACCTTATTGTGATCTTCCATCACAATAGTTATAATGGCAAAATTGAGGTGGGTCCGAATTCCACACAAGTACCCGCATCTCTATTTCACTCGGCCATGGACACAAATCACAGTGAGAAGCCAGCCGGCCCCGAATGAGAATCCCCAAGTCTCGGCCTAGGCTAGGACGATAAACCGGCACCATGTGCACATATTGTGTAAATATTTTGAGCTTATCGACATTCGGACCACGTTTCTTTTTAAACATATGAATAATCACCTAACAGAGTTCCTATTACTCGACGAGCATCTTCATTCCGTCTCTCGTAAGAATCCACAATACTAAATAGCACAACGGGATGAACCCGACACACTGCATTCAACGCCATTTTGAAAAGGGAGACCCGCACTAATAAACAGCCTTAACGTCATTGCGTAAATACATATAAACGAACTTAACTATTTTATTGTCAACTAATGACTTTTAAATAGATATTTAACAGTGAGAAGTCGCAATAACAATGGCAATATACAAATCTGCGTATGTGTATTTTAAACAATGTTATTCGTTGACTCTAAATTCATTCACGTAATTCACGATGTGTTACAATATTGTTCGGAAGATGGCGACACTGCAATTAGCATTTCGAAACTGGTTTCTAGTCGTAGAAATCCTAAAGAGGTGGGATAAAGTGGCAGAAATCAAAAAAGAACGGGGCAATTAAATTAAAACACAGGATCGAATAACTAGAAGAGCACATGACCACGGCACCCACTCTCTAAGTATCATCACGCAAACACCATGAAGCTTGAGAACGAAAAACACACGTAATTTAACAATGCAGATGGTTTAAATACATCAAGCGAAATTACAACGTAGTAGAATACCATAAGAGGATATGAGAATAAGAAAAGTGGAATGCAGTCACTGCAAAGATAAAGAATACAGAATACAATACAATACAGTTCTGAACATTGTGTTTATTGTAGTAAGTGTAACAGCGGAATATGTTTCTTTGGAACAGAGATGACCATTTTCCGCAATGATCGCAATAAATTGATCGATAACTTTCTCAGTTTATTTATAGACACCATTACGATGCGGAGGGAGGCAAATTTATTGAGGCGCATATGTTCTACATGCGCTCGAAGATACGAAAACTTTACATTTGTAGATTCGGAAATACAATGTTTTATTTACTGTATGAAAATATAAATGAAAGCAGCTGTGGTGAAATGCGTTAATAAATCTAGATATGTTTTAATTGCAGATGTATTCCATGTCCATTGAGATCGGTGTGTCAGCTAGACTGTCCACGAATGCCATACTGTAGTATTGACGGAGGGTGACACAATCGACATCAACTTCCACGAAGACGTATATTATACTACTGTCCAGTAGAAATACCAATTTGACATCAGTTGAACGAGGCCAGCTATCACGTGGTCCAACGGGTGTCTTATTCCTGTTTCACTTTGCTGCACCAGTTTGTCTTCATTTCTCAAATCGCATAGATAAAAGTGCGAAACGAAAAGACGATACAACGTTTCTATTTCAAACAATGTCGGAAAAATAGTTCCTGACAGGCGTTAATAATAACCAAGTTCAAACTGTCATCTCCAAGGCCGAAAGACAAAATCGGATTATGTTTCGTACGCTACTGTACCCACTCGCTGGGGACGTTCACCGTCAATTCAACGCCCCGCAGACCAGTTAACTGACAATTGTCTGGGGTGAGTACACCAATACCCCTCCCAATTAAGTCTCCATGCTACTGTTATGTAGCCTATCAGCACGATACATATTAATCTTGAAACATAATAATAATAATAATAATAATAACTTTATTGTCCAATCATGGAGCGTAAATACATTTTGCACTTTGGAGCATAAAAACAGAATATTTAAGTCACATAATAATGCGTGTATACAGTAAAACAAGCATGTAAATATTAATATAATATATATATTTTATATATATATATATATATATATATATATATATATATATAATATTGGAATAAATAAATATGCTAAAACATATGACAATATTATAATAAGATAAATTAATTAAACATGATGATAAAACAAAATTGCATTGGCAGCGGTAGAAACTGTGATATGTCAACGATTCTTTTTACATCTCCCCTTGTCCGAGATGATTCTTTATTTCAAATGCAAACAAATGTTTTCCATTTCTATAATTCATGACATAATACAAAAAGGTCTCTTTGCCATGTTGGCAAGTGTACATTTATACATATACTGGATACGTGTTATACATATTGCTGATTAACGATGAATAATTTCCGAATTTTTGGTTTTTCTTTCACTATCAAAAGCTTTCTCAAAATATATAAAAAACGTAGGATAAAGATATCTGCTTTTATCAACTGGCGTCGGAATACTTCCAGAACGGACACCGTATCGGGTTATGACAATTGTTGGATAGTTTCTGTTTTAGTAACTTGTGTTAACCGTGGCTCGTCATTGTTGCGTGTGTTGTCATGGTTGTGTTTCCCCTAGTTTATATCATGCCAATTTGGCACAACGTTACAAACAGGGTCACCAACAGAAAAATAAAAGTTAGCAGAAAAACGATTTTGTTTTTAAATTTAGAATGTCACATACTGGTGCTTCTTTCCTCTGTTATACTTTTGCATTGTTTGCAAACCAAGGTGTAAACCCCCAAAAGCCAAGTTAACAAAATAATGAACATATAATTGAATTGTACTTGTTGTAAAGGGTTACATTTAATTAGTCTTAAACTGAGTTACGAGAGAAAAATAACCAACATATGTTCCATATATGTTATATATGTTGGCACGACAAAGATGAATAAAATATAATAGGGTTGATATTTTCTTAGTGAAACCTGCAGAGAGCAATGTTGAGTGAATAGCATGTCCAATATTCGATGCGGTAACGAGAGGATTAGAACACGGAATATTTTCACCGAGAATTCGCCGTTCCAACCACGGCACCACCGCGCCCTACTCTACAGCAAGCGACGCGTGGACAATCTGTTGCGACGCGGTGCATCAATTGTGCAAAACGAAAATCACCGCAGCGAGATCTAAGAGAGAAATAATGTTCACCGGCCAAAATACTGCATGACAATGATATTCACTTAACATGATGTTACGGTCAATCACCTGTCAAACACTGAGAGACGGTTACAGTCGCAGGCAATGCGCTTAAAAATAAAAAGTAACAACGTTTTTTATCGACCCGAAGCCAAGTTTCGATTCTTGCCCGCCATCCATCAAAACGGCAGAAAGAAGCGCTCGTTGCCCAAGAGATCCGATCGCGACTTCTGCTTCGTTCGTCTTCATTGCTTACACTGCGCGGACCTATTGCCGGTGTCCGTCAAGGCTTAATCGGGGTCATTCCGACACGAGATTGATTGGACGAAATCCGACGGTGACAGATCGTTACTTTTTTGCCGATATGTCTGCCTGCGATTAAGCCAAACTTGTCAGGTAAAGTACGTAATCGCTCTTCCGAAAGATACAGTCTGCGACGCTCGCTGATGTCGTCTGCTTCGGGTGATTGGGATAATAGCATTTTAACCAAGCCCGTCTGCGTCGATCGACGGTAGATGGGGCATCAGTAATATTTTAATTGAGCGTTTCAAGTTTCAGAATAAATGTATTTTTTAAGGAAACTGCATTTCGTTCAAATGTCGTTGTTGAAATATCAGTAGCCAATACTGGTTCTGGTTAATGTACATGGCTTCCGCGCAAATCGCTCGCATGCTAACATGCACAGTTTTGAGTAATTCAGGACTGGCAATCATGACACATTTCGGGCTAAGGGCTTGTTGCAGATTACTGGAGTAGTTAGAGAAATGTACATAATAGGGAAACACGAATAATCGGGGAATAAAACGATTGTGAAGAAAAATAAATATAAACTGACGCGTTGACAGGCCCAATCACCGCAAACGTAGTTCAAGTTGCTTGAGTTTTGGGTCGCCATCTTATATCATTTAGACCGGATGCTGATACCGAATATGCAAATGCTCATTGGTGTTCCGTTATGAGACACAGATAACTTGTTAATTAACGTACTACCTCATAAGTTTGTCGTCGTCATCTAACCGATGATAAAAATAATGATCGTCGTGTTGACACCGTTATCTTCATAGCAAGTTGTCGTGCAAGACGTACACCGTCTAATCATGTCACTGTCGTCGTCTTAAGGTCGCGGAATGGACAGCAACATAGACAGGGCGACGTGTTTTGATGAATCACGTCGACCGTGCTGTAGTCATTACAACGGTGCAGACCCAAATGCAGCAACGAGCCGACTGCGATTGTTTGGACGTACGAAAGGACACCGCAGAAGAAACAAATTACTTGTTTCACAAAACAGTGTTAATGTCAGCGTGAACGTGTTAGCGATGTCTTCTTTCTGTCTGTAGGTCTATCTGTCTGGCTGCTCCCTTTCACCCTCTCTCTCCCTGTCCACCTTTCTATCTGTCTTTCTATCTCCCAGTAATACCATATCAATCGTTCCATGTACGTCTCTGCCACCTGCAGGCTGCTCCAAATGCCAACATTACTAGGATTTCTTATCTCTTCAATTCCAGATCTCGTACACGTCTTCTCATCTCTTCTTCGCCAGCGGCGTTTGCTCAAGCTGTAACTTTGGTGGTGCTCTTATGCAAGTCGCTGTATACGCCGAAAATTTCGCCATCGGAGCCAACTGTCGTTTTTTAACCGAGGCATCCCTGGACCACGGCGCCGTCGTCTCATTCGGACGTGTTGGGTAATCTTACTGGAGGTGTTTCATTGTCATTGGTTCTGTGTCACAAAGACATGACGTCGGTTCCTCCAGTGTGTCGTTTGGGGTTCACGTGGTGCCTGTGGCTGCACGTGTCATGTCCTCAGACGCACCATTATTACCCCGGTCTTCTCTGGAAATAAGTAATTCTCTTTTCAATTTAAGCATGTTTGCATACTCACATTTCGCATACGTGCACATACATACACACACGCACGTATGCTCGCGCAAGAGAAAATACATATACATGTTCATACTGGCAATCATACATATATGCATACATGTATGTATGTATGTATGTATGTATGTATGTATGTATGTATGTATGTATGTATGTATGTATGTATGTATGTATGTATGTATGTATGTATGTATGTATGTATGTATGTATGTATGTATGTATGTATGTATGTATGTATGCATATATGTATGTATGTATGTATGTATGTATGAATGTATGTATGTATGTATGTATGTATGTATGTATGTATGTATGTATGTATGTATGTATGTATGAATGTATGTATATATATGTATGTATGTATGTATGTATGTATGTATGTATGTATGTATGTATGTATGTATGTATGTATGTATGTATGTATGTATGTATGTATGTATGCATGTATGCATGTATGCATGTATGCATGTATGCATGTATGTATGTATGTATGTATGTATGTATGTATGTATGTATGTATGCATGTATGCATGTATGCATGTATGTATGTATGTATGTATGTATGTATGTATGTATGTATGTATGTAAGTTGTACAGCTGAATGTACGAAAGGTCGAAGACGTCGAAGAGTAGACAACTCTGACCGCGGCTGTCCCGATCGAGGGCCGCTCCAACAACAGTGATTGCGTCTCGGTGTATTCAATACTAATTAGCCGACCGAGGAGGAGAGGACTGCTCGAAACGACGCGTTCCTTGTTATTGTCGCATTACGTTTACTACCTTTCAGGTACGGAGTCAACTGACCGTAAACGACACACAAACCGCCGGCCTTTATATTGTCTTGTTCTCCTGCCCGATCGACCGCACAAATTACGCCAATCGCTGCAGGAACATATGCATCGTTAGCCGGGTTCCGAACGTCCTGTGGTCACCGGAAGAGGTTGGCAGATGACCTGGAGAAATGGACAACTACTGACGATAAGAACTAGACGTGCACCTGCCAGTAGACGGAACACCCGAGGACGATGCCGAAACGACAGCAACATTTATATTCAACACCGGTTTCAGTGGATAGGGAGAATGATGGTCTAGCACAGGGTTCCGCAAACCTTTAAGTTTGAAAGCATTTGTGTCATGTTATATATTTGTATGCAAAAGCATTTCACTAGATGATGCATGACATTTATTTGAGGCATGGACACGAATGTGGTTTGTGCTATGCTTAAATATTAATTAAATCAAATACTTTGAATGCCGTAGAAAATAATATCTAAACAAAAACAGATGACGCTGGCTGTCGATCGTAATTTGATGTTTAGTGCATTTGCAAGTATCGCAAACTTGACGACATATCATGGTATGGACGAATGTTTAAGCTAAACCGCCTCTCCACATCCAAAGAAAGTTATTACTATCAGGGTGAGAACCTATGTCGCAAACACGGCAGTCACTTTGAATATGGGCATCAGCACCAATCACTGGGAGAAGATGCTATGTTATGTGAGAAATCCGCATAGAAAACTGGAGTACCACGAGCACAACAATAGGGCCTGTAAGTGGGTCACGATACATGGCGAGATTCCGCGCGACTGGAGCTGCTTGGGGACTGGACACAAGAATAATATTCTAACGATGGATGACAGTTGTAGCTTCTGACTGATGAATACTAGGAAAATCAGGTCATAAATATATCTTGTATTATACCTTTCTTATCTTAAATGTCCGATTAAATATTGAGTTTACCACATTATCATAAACATATAACGATTTATGTAGAGCAGATAATAGACACGATTTTAGGCCGTATGTGTCTTTTACGGGATTTGCATTTTACATTGCTGTATGTTGTGGTTTCGATAAGCACTTATATCTGACAAGTTGTCTAAATGCACATAATGATAACGCATGTATAGGTTTGCCCCAAACAGGATGTACTGCGCAATAAATGGCACTCTTCATTATTTGTCAAGATCGCCAAACACAAGTAGTTCAGTCTACGTGCCGCTAATACAGTTGCAACCACCATAATAATCGATTAGAATTTATGATTTCCGTGATCATTGTCACCGCCAAAGTGTTCCATTGCTTCTGCTTGTAATAATCCTTCGGACAATATAACTGAAATACGCTATTTGGGAACAGTTCGATTATTACAACCAAAAACAAAACAAAGTCCTATATGGTAACATGGAGAATATGGACTGCCTGCTCCCAAGTGCCCCAACCTCGTTTTCAAGTGCGAGACTTACTTGGCCTATAGCCAACCTGCTGATTCAACAATTAGCAGCAAATTGAGACACAAAGAACTTTACCAAGTTTGCTTTCACCAGTAATAATGTTAAAAATTCTTTCGACTACACCATGAATGGAAACGTCGAGCGTTGTGCAAGACCATGATTTCGTTAACGTCAGCATGCAATAATACTTTTAACAAACGACAATAGCGTTAGCAAGACACGAAACGAATCAACTAATTGCAACATGTTGGAACATAATTGGAACACAATGTCAGATCAGTGCAGGTTCCTGATCCCATACACGCATGCACGCGCCGACACCGGGCGCGATAGTTAGAGAACGATCCAGGTTGCATTTCGTCGCAAATGACCACTCGATCGTGATAGGAAAGGCAGCTGCAGTGGAAGTGGCCGGTCGTTAACCGAGACCCTTTGTCCGACAACACATTCTCTTCCATTAAGTCTGATGTCTTGACGTCTGCAAATGTTTGAGTGGTATTGATTCGTGATCAGCTTCCTATCCGCGCGACGGCGCTGTCATAAACCAGTGTCCGTGATGATGCCAAAGACCCACTGATGTGGAAAATACACTGGATATTTGTATCTGATATGCGACGAGATGGAATCGTAATGGGCAAAGATCTCTGGACGGCGAATTCGGTGTACTCATCAGTCAGGAGAAGCCCAATCGTGATAACACTAGCAGCGGTCAATTAAGGTACATTTAACCACAACCATCCACAAAAATGGAATAAAATAAAGACATTTTGAAGGACATTGACCAAACTCGCATTGTTTTGATATTTACATTTTGGAATCAGTACTACGAACGTTTTCAGATGTAATAATTTATGACTCATACATGTTTTTCAGTTATCATTGATGTGTACAGAAAGTAGCTTAGACTCCACATCAGTTTATGTTTAGAACAAGTAGTCAGATTCGGTAGGAATAATAAATTTAATGAACGGAGACGTAGGCACGCGAAATGTTTACATGTCGCATTTCTTAGTTTAACATAAAGTTACCGTAGACCGAGTGGACTATCATTGTTTGACCACAGTTGTGTTTAATTCCGGTCGACCACCACTAATGTCGCCAGTGTCTACTTCCGGTCGATCATCAATGCCTATGTCGTGTTCGCCTTTAGTAGCAACGATGTGCGTCACCAACAACAGCGTGTCAATCTAGTCACTTGGTCACGGCGCTTCAAGTTCTCAGATTGACGAAGGTAGTTTTCATCAGATTACGTAATACAGCATCAGACAGTGTCTGGAGACCAGGCTCCATGATGCCGGTTGGGTGATTGATTACCCAAGGCTGGCTCTGCCTGTAGTCCATTTCATGTGTAGAGTTGTGTATGTTGCAACGAATTGACAAGTTTCTCTGTTTGCCATTTTTGGAAATATGTTTGTAATCAGGAGAACACACTCGGGTTCCCGCGTTATGTACGTTTTACCGATGCAACGTCGTCTTGACTTCTGTAGCAAGCTGGTGCAGTGATAAACGTTTGTAAGTCAACTTAGTTTATAAGCAACATTTATAATTAATCTATAAACCGAATAAACGCTGTCTGCCTGCCTATGAATGTAGAAACACCATGTGGAAGACGCCTTTGTTATGTCCGTCTTCTCCAGACAAGATATTGTTCTGTTTGTTGAGGAACTGCAACTGAACGAGAGGAACTGTGTGATCAATTAGGCAGTAGAGCATGGCATATATAAATACTGTGGTTGACAGGCTGTCTGTCTTTCTGTTAGTCAGTCTGTCTGTCTGTCAGTCTGGCTGTCTGTCTGTCTGTCTGTCTGTCAGTCAGTCAGTCAGTCAGTCAGTCAGTCAGTCAGTCAGTCAGTCAGTCAGTCAGTCAGTCAGTCAGTCAGTCAGTCAGCCAGCTCAGTCCAGCCAGCCAGCCAGCCAGCCAGCCAGCCAGTCAGTCAGTCAGTGGGTGTCTGTCTGGCTGGATGTCTGTCTGTCTGTCTATCTGGCTGGCTGGCTGGCTGGCTGGCTGGCTGGCTGGCTGGCTGGCTGGCTGGCTGGCTGGCTGTCTATATGTATGTGTATAGTCAGTCTGTCTGTCTGTCTGTCGGTCTGTCTGTCTAGCTGGCTGTCTGGCTGACTGGCTGTCTATATGTATATGTGTAATCAGTGTGGCTGGCTGGCTGGCAGTACAGCTGCCTAACAAGATACCGCCGCCGCCGCCGCCTCAGCCGCCTC
>JAODUO010000498.1:130000-132500 GCA_025642075.2 Ridgeia piscesae
ACCTGGAAAGCCCTACGGAATTTGGTTATAAATGTGTTTGTTTAAATGCAAGGAGCATGGTAAAAAAAAAAATTGAACTAAACATTATGGTAGAAGATATTGACCCTCACATAATAGGTATAACTGAATCTTGGGCCACACCCAATATATCAGATGCCGAATTAGGAATGACAGGGTATTAATGTTTAGGAAAGATAGATTAGGAAGAAGGGGAGGCGGAGTTATTTTATATATTAAAGAACCCAATCCAAGCTTATGAAATAAAATTAGAAAAAAAGCAGAATGTGAAGAAGCTGTCTGGTGTAACATAGTTACAGGAAACTCAACATTAACTGTTGGGTTAGTGTATCGGAGTCCAAACATAAGCATGGAAGAGAATGAAAAATACATAACGCTATCAAAGAAGTGAGTAAACGGGACTTTTATTATTATGGGGGATTTTAACCATGGGCATAACAGGGGGCATCTCTACAGAGTACCGGGAGAGAGGATCAAGATTTTTTAAATTTAGTACAAGATAGTTTCCTTTCTCAACATGTGTTAGAAGCAACCAGGGGCGAGAACGTGTTAGACATAGTATTGAGCTCCAGAAGGAATTTGTTGATAATGTCAAGATATGTGAGCCACTGGGGTGTAGTGATCACAACCAGATACATTTTATCATCAAAAAAGAACGGAATAGAAAAATAAGGTACAGGAACAAATTTCACAAAGGAAGATATAAGGACATGAGGGAATATTTTGCAAAGATAGACTGGAATAACACACTGAAGAATAAGAAGCAACAGAATGCTGGAATATTTTAAAAAAGTGAAATTGACTGCTCGTTGACAAATTTGTCCCCCTTTAAAAACAGGGGAAACGGTCAAAGAAGAAACACTTATCGAAGGAAGCCATTAGAAAAATCAAGTCAAGCAAATGATTGGAAGACATATAGACATACCGGAAGTGAAGAAGACTTAAACATTTATAAAGAAGCACTTAATAAGCTACAGCTGAAATTAGAAATTCAAAGAAAAGCTAGAACAAAAAATGCTTTTAATATAAAACATGACAGCAAGAGTTTTTATGCGTATGTTCGAAGTAAACAGAAAGTTCAGGATAAGGTCGGTCCTCTAGAAAGGGGAGTGATGGAAACATAATAAAAAGGGTTCTTAATGGCAGAAAACCTTAAAGAGTACTTTAGTTCGGTTTTTTACCAAAAATATTAGTATATTACCCGTACTTGAGACTAAGTTCGAAGGAAAAGAGTTTGATATTTAGGACAAATAATTGTAACCCCAACAATGGTAGCTATGAAAATAAGAAATATGAAGGATAATAAAACACCTGGAGTGGATTGGGGTTCCTCCCAAATTACTATTGGAAAAATTTTAGAACAAATCAGCATACCCCAACAGTGTTTAATTTGTCATTAGAGGAGGAAATTCCGTTAGAATGGAAAAAAGCAAACATTATACCATTATTTAAAAAGGTTCGAGAAACAAGTCAAAAGGGAAATTTAGACCAGTAAATTTAACATCGGTGATTTGCAAACTATTAGAAAGACTAATTAAAGACCCCCTTTGGGTTTATTTTTTTAAAAAAAAATTGATAAACCCCTCTCAACATGGGTTTTTAAACGCGAGGGCATGCTTAACCAAAAAGTTATGTTTTTTGGGGTTCCAAAAATGGGTAATGAGGGGTCACCCAAATTAAATTCTTAGATTTAAAAAAAGCCTTTGACCAAAATCCACACCAAAGACTACTACTTTTAAAATAAAGGCACATGGCATAGGAAATGGAATGATCAATTTGGGTAGAAAATGGCTTATTTATGAAGGCAAAGGTATTTGGGGTTTATGGGGGGGTTTCAAACTGGAAAAGGTTTTGGTGGAGACCCAGGGGTGGGACTGGGGCCCATTTTTTCTTTAAAATATATAAAAGATTTGGGTTATGACATAACAAGCAAGGTGTTGGGGTTTGCGGACGACACAAATGTGTTTAGGAAAATTAAAAATGGGGGCAGACACATGGCGTGACTCCGCGCGAATGGAGCTTATTGGGGACTAAGCGAGACTAATTGGGGCTGGACACAAGAATAATATTCTAACGATGGATGACAGTTGTAGCTAACGACTGATGAATACTAGGAAAATCAGGTCATAAATATCTTGTGTTATACGTTTCTTATCCTTTAAAAGTCCGATTTAATATTGAGTTTATCACACTAGATCATAGACACAGCGATTTACGTAGTGCAGATAATCGACACGATGCTAGGCTGTATGTGTCTTTTACGGGATTTGCGTTTTTTCATTGCTGTACGTTGTGGTTTCGATAAGCACCTTTTATCTGACAAGTTGTCTAAATGCACATAATCACAACACATGTATACGTTTGGCCCAAACAGGTTGTACTGCGCGAAAACTGGCACTTCATTATTAGTCAAAATCGCCAAACACAAGTACTTGCCGCTATTGCCATGGCAACCACCATAATAATGGGTTAAAATTCATGA
>JAODUO010000498.1:160000-165000 GCA_025642075.2 Ridgeia piscesae
GGAGATCCTTCCAAACCAAACATGCACATATGTCATTACTCTATAAACAGTCGAGTAAAATTACATTTTCATGAACAAAACATTTTATGGCGCCTTTTCTAAATCACATTCAAGTCAATCGTTGAACACAGAAGAAATAAAATCACGGTCTATCAACTGATCACATGACACTGGCTACCTTAAAGAATACAGGTAGAAATATACCGAATTAGATTAGAGATGTACCTACAAATACCCGTGTCGTTCGACAGAGGCATGATTTAAAGGTTTTGTTTACCAGCTTCTGTGGCGGGTTTATCACCTACTTCCGTGGTGCGTGAGGTCGGGGATTAGCGATGAAGCAGCGGTTATATATCAACAAATACGACACAGCTGCGGCGTCGGATTTAATTCATCATGTTACATGAACTATGCTGACCTCGCGGCGATGTCGGCAAATGTGTAATGTCCGTCCAGTATATGAATTGGTAATCATTATGTCATACGTCGAAGCACTGTTCTCATGTTGTACCACATGTCAAGGGTATAAGGGTAGCAAATATTAAAAATTTGTGGAACGAACTTCCATTTGTGGTAGTCTATTCTACAAAAACATAATATGAATGTAAGACTATTTTAATGAGCCAAATAATGGCGGAAAGAGAAAGTTTTTATTTTTTTATTTATCAATTTTATTATTTATTTAGTGAAGCCACTGTTTACATGTTCATGTGATTTGCTTGTATTTATTATTGATTTGAGGTGCATTTTTTATTTTGTGGAGGTTCACTATGACAATGATATTATTGTACTACTACTACAAGTACTACTGATACTACTACTACTACTACTACTACTACTACTACTACTACTACTACTACTACTACTACTACTACTACTACTACTACTACTACTACTACTACTACTATCACTACTACTACTACTACTACTACTACTACTACTACTACTACTACTACTACTACTACTACTACTACTATCTACACTCTCTACTACTACTACTACTACACACTACTCTACTCACTACTACTACTACTACTACTACTACTACTACTCTACTACTACTCTACTACTACTACTACTCATACTACTAACTACTACTCTACTACTCTAACTACTACTAACAACTACTACTACTACTACTACAACTAACTACTACTACTATTACTACTACTACTATTACTACTACTACTACTATTACTACTATCTACTACTACTACTACTACTACTACTACTACTACTACTACTACTACTACTACTACTACTACTTAAAAAATAAAAATTCGCTATGTATTCTGGGGATTTCTGCGAGGTGTCGCGAAAATATCCGAATTTCTACAGGCTTACGCCTGACTAATTTATGTTTTATAAATGCCAGTTGTATATCAGCCTATGAGCATGTTATGGCGAAATGTGTAGGGTCTAGCAACGATAAGTCTACGGTATTCCAAGATGGAAATACATTCGAATGCGAAGCATGTTATCTATTTAAAAAAGATAATGCATGTACACAGGGCGTAGCTACAATCACGGCTATGTTCGGAATGGCATGGCGCGGCGCGCTAAGACATATATTAGCTAGACACGCGGCAGTTTGCTTATCCGTCACGTGACCTGTTGCCTGTCCTAAGATAAAGGGGAGATTCCAGCCGGCGGCTGACGTAATGAGACATGACCTCGATGCTTGACCAGTAAGTGCCCGAAACTTCTATTATATAACTTTCTTACCAGCGTAATGTATTCAGATTATAAAGTCTATTTTTTTGTTAAAAAGGACGCAAAGTCTACGACGTCCAATGCCGTCTCGACGTTCCTACCATGAAGACAACGAGATAAAGCGAGGGAGCCAGATCGTAGGTTTTTGTTTTTCATTTACCATGCTAGTTTGTGTATATTTACTTTACTAAGCTCGGAATTTGAAAGATTCCACCGGCACAACGTTCAAATGGTCAACAAAACATCCAGTTTTAAAACACAATTGGCTGGCAATAATGCCGAGGCGAGTAGTGTTAACTCTTTGATGTTTAACTTTCCCACCATCTAATAGCAGACTTCACATTATAAATTACTGCTCAGCCAATTCTGGGCCGAGAAGCTGGACCCCTTTGTTTATGCGAACTTCTTGATAATAATTACTGCTTAGGCTGATTCCGGATAATGAAACACAACATCGTCTTACCTTGGTCATCAAGATAACTCTACCATCCGCCGTCGCTAGACCCCGTGCGTTGGCGTAACGCTCCGAGGCAACGCAAACGTCATCAATTATTACGTCACATGTGACATCACGCGCACTCATTACCTCGTTAGGTTGGGGAGAAAGAAGCGATGCGATGCGAATGCCGAGACGTAATAAAAAACAGGAAACCTTGAATGAAATGTGGCAGTATGAATGGTGAACGATAACGAATTTGCATCATTATGTCTGTGCGTCGATGCTGTCGCCTTTTCCCTTCAGCAGCCATGATTCGACTGGGTGCATACGTAAATTAAACGACTGGACGAGCGCACTGTGCGTGCGCACCCACGCACGCACGCACGCACGCACCACGCACCACGCACGCTCCCACGCACCCACGAACGCACGCACGCACGTACATTACAAGGAACGATGAAACGTCGTTAACCATAATAACATTAATTAGACCTCGTGCAATAAAAGACAATACTACTTGCAACTTTTATTTATCTTCATAACCTGATGTCTTATTTTACACAACTATACACTTTGTCAATTTAATCATGTGTTTTTATTCATTTTTAAATGTTATTTAATGGTATTATGATTAGTACTTTAATATATAGTAATATTATAGCACAGCGAATCAATCCGCAGTGCTAGAATTAGCACTTTAGAAATACTGTTGAATTTTTATTTAATAGTAAGTAGTAGTCAGATATCCGCAGTGTAGAATAGCACTTAGATACGTTGAATTTTATTAAAGTAGTAGTAAAGCAGTAGCAGAAAGTAGAGTAGAGTAGAGAGTAGAAAGAGACAGCTAGAGCAGCAGAGGTGAAGAGAAGTAAGAGTAGAGAGAAAAGAGGAGAGGAGAGGAGAAAGAGATGGAAAAGGGAGGGAGAATGAGAGAGAAAGAAGAAGAAAGAGCAGTGCAAATGGTGGGAAGCGGAAAGAGAGAGAGAGGGGGGGAGAGAGGAAGGGAGGAGAGAGGAGAAGAGAGAGTAAAGAGAGTAGCGTAGAGAGGCAGGGAGTGAGGAGGAGAGGAGGTGAGAGCTAGTAAGAGAGAGTAGTTGTGTCAATAGATAGTAGTAGCAGAGAGCAGTAGAGTAGATATAGTTAAAGTAGTAGATGATAGTAAGTAGCAGAGCGTATGAGTTAGTAGTAGTAGACAGTAGTAGTAGTAGTAGTGGAGTGTGCGTAGTAGTAGTAGTAGTAGTAGTAGTAGTAGTAGTAGTAGTAGTAGTAGTAGTAGTAGTAGTAGTAGTAGTAGCGTGTAGTAGTAGTAGTAGTAGTAGTAGTAGTAGTAGTAGTAGTAGTAGTAGTAGTAGTAGTAGAGTTAACGAGTAGCAGTAGAGTAGGTTTAAGTAAGTAGTCTGTAGAGTATCCAGTCAGTCAGAATGTGCTCACAGAGCGCATTACATTGTGGTGTGGCATGGGAAGGGTGGTGGGAGTGCGAGGCAGGCAGGAGGCGAATAAAGAAGTAGTAGTAGTAGTAGTAGTAAGTAGTAGTAGTAAAAAGGTAAGTTCTTATATAGCGAAGTATCCAGTCATCAGAATTGCTCAAAACGCTTTACACTTTACTTCCTGGCAGACCTGTTCAATCAGACACCATCTCGACTTCTCTGGGAAGCATTCAGCCACGCGGCAATTAATTCGTGAAGACTACTCGTACACAAATATTCACCAACGTCTATAACTAGGTACTCAGTCATAAAGCTGAGCGAACTGGAGCAATTCCTCTCGCAGTCACATCGAGAAAACCGCTCTCTCAAGTAACTGGTTTGTACCACGTGTCCACCAGTTTAACCAGATCTTCCTCAGCTTCTTGCTATTTTTGCTTTCACACAAACCCTCTCCCTCGACTCCTCCGTGGGAATTTATTTATCGCTTACAATGAATAATCAACCAGAGCTCGTTTTTACATTTTAGCTACATTTCAAGTCAACGAGTACTGGGGGAATCCAATCGCCAAGCGGTTAACGAACCTTTGTAGTGCTATGTCATGTTCGGATATCATCTCCATTATCATATCTCTCTCCGGGGATGTCAACGGCAGCACAGGGCCGGCAAATGCCAGAAGCCAACTTGTCATCACCACTTTAAGCTCAAGAAAATGTACGTAAAGTAATTACAATGTTTCAATCTATAGCCGGATATCGCAGAACAAATTCGACCTCTCCACTAGTTGTACGTTATTACGACCTTTTCCGCTTGACATGACGCAGGATTTGGTTGCACAGTCATTGTCACTCGCAGGTTGTCAAACGGTATTTTTCTTAGCAGAGTCAAAACAGCGCCTCAGTAAACGCTGCTGCTTCGGTGGAAAACACAGACCAGCCGTTATATTATTCATACGTTGACTCGCATGGTGTGAATTCATTCTACATGCTCATCAATTGACTGTTTGCATATACAGGCCTTAGCGAATATCCAATTCATGTCAATGAAAGGTTGATTTGTCATCGCCGAATACATGTATTTAAAAAGGTTGCCGTTTTTACGCGCTCTTCCAAAAATAACGTCTGATTAGTTGACAGCTTGATGCTCGGTGACACCTGTGTCAGTTCGCCTGCCGTTGGATAATTAAGAAGAACAAACGCGAATGAGGACATCGAATAAACAAACGCTTACGTCAGGGAAATACTAAATAATTAAAAACCTGCGCCCGAGAAAGGACTGAATAATTAAAACCTCGCGCGTGAAAATGGGCTTAATAGAAAAACACTTATGGCCGGCGAACGACTGAATAAATAGAAAGTCGAGCCGGGTAAAGGATTGAGTAATCACAACTCCGGCGTCCGAGAACCGACTGAATAATTAAAAC
>JAODUO010000498.1:167500-207500 GCA_025642075.2 Ridgeia piscesae
TAATCGTGCGATATCATGTTCGTTGTCAACGCGCGTGGATTCGTTTGTGTCAACAGATGATGTTGTCATTGTAAATGTGTGTTGCAATGTCCAGCAGATACAGTGACCATGTTGTCCTTAATTGTCTGCAATGTTTAATTTTACTAATTGGAGTTGCGTTACCATCCGATGCGTTCGTCGTCCACGTGCGAATGTCCATTCCGCAGTAACAACCACAAGCTGTGTGCTGACGTGTCACTCTGCTTGTTAGGTCTGTTACAATGGCCAGCATCATCAGGGAACACACTGTCTTGATTTCCAATACCGACATCAAAGGCAACTATTTCATGATGCAATCTAACTTCGGAGTGGACTTACGCTGTTTTTCGGCAGTTTACAATTCTTGTTCTTGTTCTTGTTCTTGTTCTTGTTCTTGTTCTTGTTCTTGTTCTTGTTCTTGTTCTTGTTCTTGTTCTTGTTCTTGTTCTTGTTCTTGTTCTTGTTCTTGTTCTTGTTCTTGTTCTTGTTCTTGTTCTTGATCTTCTTCATATTATTATTATAAACAATATTAATCAGATGTTCTATGCTTCTTAATATCCACCGAACAACATGTATGTGATACCACAGACCATTCCGTGAAGATAGTTCGGGTGGGTGTGTTGTGTACACGTCAGTCTCAAGCACATATCCAGTAAAACTAGTCTATAGATCGTACTGTGTTAGCAGGTTTTTCAATCTACGGACTTGACAACTTATTTCATTCGTCCCGTCATATTAT
Organism: Ridgeia piscesae; assembly: GCA_025642075.2. NCBI lineage: Eukaryota > Metazoa > Annelida > Polychaeta > Sabellida > Siboglinidae > Ridgeia > Ridgeia piscesae. Next base: position 168,258 of record JAODUO010000498.1, read on the forward strand.
GTGTTACTGTATTTAAAAAGAAAGTAAAATTTTACTTTCGATACCCAAACGCCTTTCCTTAATAACATGCCTGGGTACAATTCCAGTGATTTCGCACTTTACCGGTTATCTTTTGTATTTAAACTGTCAACACCAGGTCGCGCCACCGTGACACTTCCGGCTGTGTGAAACGGAAATATTGTCCTCTCTAATGGGCTTGCTTTTTGCTTTAAAAAATCTAACATTTAACAACGGATTCGTTGGATTTCCCATATGAGATCACCTTCAGACGACTATGTTTAGACAGTGTAACGCGGGAATCAGTTAGCGGTATTATGATGTGATGTGATTAATTTATTATCTAGCACGTCGCATCCTCGGCTTCGACTGCAGCAGAGAAAAGGTTAGCAGTGGCGCACTAATCCCACTGTATCATTTTACTTCGACGGTATTAGCTTAATTAATAAGCGTGTTGCATGTATAATCGCACAGCTTCGTAATGGTGCATAACGTGTGTACATCGACCACGCTGACTAGAACGAATCGTCGACTTCAACTCCTAACGTACGTCTAGGTTAATTAACATTTTTATTAATCACGTATCTCGTGTTTAAGAATGCGCGCACATCACGACATATGCGGCATAACGGGGGAACTTATATAACTAAACATATATTTAGTCGTTCCAATAGAGCCGAACATAAATTTAAAATGTTACAGCCGAGTCCATTTATGTCGAACCTATTTCCTAGTTCCACGCTAAGCTCTTTGTTTTTTTATGCAAATCGCATTTATTCGTAATACAGCGATGCTCTGTTTTTTTCTTCAAATAGTGGAATGTGTCGAGTAATTTATGAGATTGTCGCATGAGGAATGTGATTTACTTGTTAATCTGGAATAGCGTAGACACAGAGAAAGCTATTTGTAGTATTATGGAATCAGCCACAACAACAGTCATGTTTAAAGTACTTACTATTATTTCGAAACATATGTGTCTTTTGTGATTCTTGCAAAGGCTATATATATATATATATATATATATATATATATATATATATATATATATTCAGAATTTCTTTCGTTCATAGTATGTTTTTAGTGGTTCGGCCATTATTAATGGAAAGGATTCATTCCAGTTCTTACAACAACAACCGTTTAGTTGACGCTATGCTTGCCAACACATTGTGTTTTCTAAATCCGTAAAAATTAAGCAATGTAATCCTAATATTATAAAACAACTATGATGAAAATAGCCATAATAATTATGGTCGGTTTAATCGCAAGCCTCTTTGATCTTTAGCGGGATCGTGACGCTCCTACAGTCAAGACGACCGATTCCATAAACTGACTGATTGTGGATGATGAACATAGAAGTTCTCTGTATACCATGTTCGTGCCGTCAAAGAGTACAACGCAGTCATCATTTGGGTGGACCATCTTCCTCCTTTACGATCCCTTTGGGATTGGGAAAAGGGCCTCGGTTCATTTGTTCAGCCTCCACGACGCGTGTTTCCCATCTGTCACTACGCCAATCTTGGCTCCTCAACGCTGCCCTTTCGAAATCTATTTCCACGATGTCTCTCCATCTTAATGTTGACCTTCGTGTTCTCCTTGTGCCTCCCTCGTCCGTCTCCCTGCTCCCCTCTCACCCACTCCTTTTCACCCTTTGCAATCTGCTCCCAAACAACCCAATATTCATTATTGTCTTTCATCATTACGACCTCTATTCTTAATTCACCAGCAGCATTAATTTTAGTGCATACACATTATGAAGATGTACACACTTGAGTCATTAAGCACTATTTTAAAATTGCGATCATCAAAAGAATTCGCTTTGACCTATCACGAAGATGCAGCGTATTTCTTCCCTTTTGAAATCTTCTTCGTCTTTGATATCTACCACGATTCGCGTGCTCTCAGGCTCGCACGAAACGCTTTCTTCTTCCATTCCGAATTCACGCACACTGAGCTGTATTTCCCTATTTGAAAGCCTAAAGACATCAAACACTCGCCGCGCGAGTTTTGTAGTACGCACTCTAGGACCCGCACAATGGACGTCCAAAAGGCGCTCCGTTAATGGCGGCGTCGAACATGTCAATGTTTACAAACAGTGCTAAGCAAACACGTGCGTGCGTCGTCAGCACGCCACCTTACGCGGGATTAAGACGCTCGCGACGGAAGCGCGCGCGTCCAACAGCTGTACAACACGACGATGGCATTCGCGTTTCTTCGGCGGCCACGCGATCGATCGATAGAAGCGCGCAGCCAGTTTTTGTTCCCCGGTGAAGGGTGTCGGCGGTTTACACGTTGCCGCGGCCAGGTTGGCGGCTTCGGCGCTCCCAGTCTCACCTGTCTGACCAGGCGAACACGGCGATGGAATAAGCCTTATCCGCTGACATTAGACTGTCTGTACACCGCTGTTGGTTCAGCCAGGAGGCACTGTCACAGGCGTGTTATGATACGGTTGCGTGATGTTTACCACACGCGCCTACTAATTGGACGAAGGGGACCAGACCCGGTACAATCAGGTGGCGGCGGGTGATAGAGACGCCATCGAGAGGAGAGGCACCTGAGTCACCTCAGTGAACTGTCACGCGCCCCGCAGCGCAATTCCCGGCGTCCGAGTCGCGATAGGGACCTTACGTTCGGAAGATATCTTCTTTTCCCCGTTGCTCCCTTGCAGGATGATGCGCGTGTCATTTCGTTGCCTCCTTTCCTTCCATTATGAGCTCTTTCCAAGCTCCCTTACCGTCTGCAAAGGATACACATTCGTGGCTGTTCACACCATCCCTCTTTTGATATCTTCAAATTGTCTGCCAATGTGACCCTCAGTCTTCCAGAGTTTCGGGATTCGTCAACTACCCTCATTTGCTTGTCACGCTCTTTTCCGGCTATATACTTGTCATGTCCGTCTCATTCTGGTTCCGACTACTGTTCTCTTTAGGTTGTTTTCATTCCAATCTCCTAATCGGGACATATGTTACCACTTTAATATCAATATATTTCTATTGTGTTTGTCGTGTTCTTCTATGTAACACTGTGTCCACTCACAAGGACTGATCAACGCGCTTCACACTTCAACCCTGGCAGACATGTTCATGAACACCATCCCGACTAAACTGGGAAGTATTCAGCCATCCTACAGTTGATACATGCGGATACTTTTTACACATAAATACCCACATGCATAGCTGTTCAAGCTGAATGACCGTGGTTTGGTGGACTTGTGGGTCTTGTGGACTTGTGGACCTGTGGACCTGTGGTCTTGACTTGAAATGATTCGAAACGGATGCAAGAATATTTTCTAATCAGAATATTTTGATTTGAGTGTTCAACACTCTAGCCAGTACGCCACTACGACCATTAGAACCCGCATTGTCTACCAGTCTAGAACGTATCGCCTTTTCTATTAAGTAGACGCAGAGGACAAATTGCAGCGTCGGGGAATAGCGTTGGATGATTATGATAAATATCGCAGTCTTACAGAGAACGACAGATACTGGAACAATTATCTTGTGATTCTATCAATTCTAACGGTATGGGTATGATTTAAAATGTAAGCGTACCTCGTGCAATTTCTCAATACTTAATGACTGCAAATGGCAAATTAAAAGAGAAATTCTGCGTGTAAACTTTACTAAGACTACTTATACATTTACCTTCTTCTGGCCAGTTGTCATAGAACTCTTGCCTCAGACAGAACCCGTCGCCCCGCCAGCCACACACCTGGATTAATGATGACTAAATTATATTAATGGATAGTATCAATTTATCTGCAGCATAGTAAAAAACGGTGCGTAGCCTATAGAATATCAGACCCATATTCGAGTTAGGCCAACATCCGAAACTTGTGTAGTTTAGTTCATTCTGTTTTGCATCATTTCCATCAACTGTACAAATGAGTACCTATCTGTTATATGTTGTACTGGCAGCGTTGCTGAATACTTTTAATTAAGAGAAGTTGGTTTAGTGGTGTATCCAACATGAAAAGTATCGCTGTCTGTATGTGTCTCTGTGTCTCTGTGTCTCTGTGTCTCTGTGTCTCTGTGTCTCTGTGTCTCTGTGTCTCTGTGTCTCTGTGTCTCTGTGTCTCTGTGTCTCTGTGTCTCTGTGTCTCTGTGTCTCTGTGTCTCTGTGTCTCTGTGTCTCTGTGTCTATGTGTCTCTGTGTCTCTGTGTCTCTGTGTCTCTGTGTCTCTGTGTCTATGTGTCTCTGTGTCTCTGTGTCTCTGTGTCTCTGTGTCTCTGTGTCTCTGTGTCTCTGTGTCTATGTGCCTCTGTGTCTATGTGCCTCTGTGCCTCTGTGCCTCTGTGCCTCTGTGCCTCTGTGCCTCTGTGCCTCTGTGCCTCTGTGCCTCTGTGCCTCTGTGCCTCTGTGCCTCTGTCTCTGTGCCTCTGTGCCTCTGTGCCTCTGTGCCTCTGTGCCTGTGCTCGTGCCTCTGTGCCTCTGTGCCTCTGTGCCTCTGTGCCTCTGTGCCTCTGTGCCTCTGTGCCTCTGTGCCTCTGTGCCTCTGTGCCTCTGTGCCTCTGTGCCTGTGCCTCTGTGCCTCTGTGCCTCTGTGCCTCTGTGCCTCTGTGCCTCTGTGCCTCTGTGCCTCTGTGCCTCTGTGCCTCTGTGCCTCTGTGCCTCTGTGCCTCTGTGCCTCTGTGCTCTGTGCCTCTGTGCCTCTGTGCCTCTGTGCCTCTGTGCCTCTGTGCCTCTGTGCTCTGTGCCTCTGTGCCTCTGTGCCTCTGTGCCTCTGTGCCTCTGTGCCTCTGTGCCTCTGTGCCTCTGTGCCTCTGTGCCTCTGTGCCTCTGTGCCTCTGTGCCTCTGTGCCTCTGTGCCTCTGTGCCTCTGTGCCTCTGTGCCTCTGTGCCTCTGTGCCTCTGTGCCTCTGTGCCTCTGTGCCTCTGTGCCTCTGTGCCTCTGTGCCTCTGTGCCTCTGTGCCTCTGTGCCTCTGTGCCTCTGTGCCTCTGTGCCTCTGTGCCTCTGGCTCTGCCTCTGTGCCTCTGTGCCTCTGTGCCTCTGTGCCTCTGTGCCTCTGTGCCTCTGTGCCTCTGTGCCTCTGTGCCTCTGTGCCTCTGTGCCTCTGTGCCTCTGTGTCTCTGTGTCTCTGTAAATAGCGCATGATGCGCGACCCATCTTCAGGAGTCTAGCTCGGGGTCGGCGTGGCCTATAGGCATAGATGAGCTTAAGTCAGGCGAATCAAGTAAGTCTGACTATAATCCCCTTGTATTCCGAACACATTACACATGTGATACGACTAAGAGTTTTCGCAAATGGCAAACCTAACAACGCCATCGATCGTCATTCCAAAGGTCTTTTGTGGAAGATGTCACAGGTCAGACTTTATCCTAAGTTCGTTAGTGGCTCAACTCAGATGATTAAACAAAAGGTCACGTGTAACCCGGAGACAAATTATTTTTAAATTTAGCGCGCGATCTTCAAGTCATGGTGGACATTCCTGTTGACAAAATCAAAATGAGACAGCATGTTTTCATTATATAAACTTATATACATGACATAAATCATGTATACATGATCACTTCCGCTTGGATGTTTGATTGAAATGACAACCTCTGGATTTTTGTGATTATTTGTGATTTCGATTTCTTATTTAATACTCTTAATGCTTTTGTTGTTGTTGTTGTTATTGTTATTGTTGTTGTTGTTATTGTTGTAATAAGAATTAAAAAATATAAGAATAATAAGAATAATGATAATAATTATTAGTATTATAATTATAATTATTATCATCATTACCATCAGCATTGTCATTTTCATCAAATTAGTATCACAGCCGTATTCCAAGTGTGCTGTTATGAACTCGTAACACCACACCTCTGTTGAAGAGAGAATACTTCATACGTATGTATAACAACAGCATAAAACTTGTTTTTAAATCTAGATTCTCACTTGGAATTTCATAGTTCCGGTGGACTCGTAAGACTTACACGGGTCATTCCAGGGAACTACTAATATGTGATGAAGATACGTGATCGATCGCATCTTTCGGAATTTCGTCGTCATTTGACGACGACCATTTCTGTCGTCGTCGTCAACACATGCGATATTGGTCTGCGGTATTTCTCGCCTGCTGAGATTAACGATTTACACACCCGTAACCCAAGCGAGGTGGCCTCGAGTGAAGTTGCTCCTCTCCGTGAGTACCATCTCGATGGCGGCTCTAAGGAAGCCACAGACGTCCTGTACGTCGCTAACTCAGGTGTCGTCGAGTGCGGAGGTTTTGTCCCTTATCATGAATAATTTTCACTTGCTCATTACGAAGGAAAGACTAGTCGTCAGAGGGTTCCTCAGCTGTCACTCGCGTCTTCAGTGTTGGTGGCGATAAACGCGCAATCAATACCACAGTCTTCGTTAAACATTCAGTGTACTCAAACGTGTGAACCGTCTTCTTCGGCGGCTCTCCGTAATTAATATTAATGACGGGTTGCTGGAGTACATCTTCAGTGACCTGGTCGGGAATTGTTTGTGACTGTTAGCGCGTAGAATATGATTACGGCCTACTTCTTTTACTGCGTTAGCGACGCTCCCGAAATTTACATCGTATGAATGTCGTATTAGGCAATTAAAATGCCAGATCACAGGTGTGTCATTGCGTACTGATTACCTATTGAGGACACGACAGGCCCTTTCACACTTTAGATTAATAATTCATCGGATGCGTGTCGCGAAGACTGCGGTGTTTACACGCCGTGGTGTCAAACGTGGGCGAATCTTCCTCTTCGCGTGGATGAACTCTTCAGCGGTGCAATGTTCTGGCGCTGTCAACGAAACAATGTTACGTAAAATTGTGAACAGCGTTCGCGTGTATCATTGTGGTGGATCTTTTGTAGTCTTCTGGACGGGGACGAGCTTGGCCGATACACGGATCGACGTCCGAATTCGTCTTCCGTCGTTTGTCCTGGTTTTTGTCTCCACCGTCGAATTCTTCTCTTTAATCTTTAGCTCTCCTTCTCCAGCTCCACTTCCATCTCTCTGTCTCCTCCTTCCACGCTTATTACCTCCGTCTTCATCTTCCTGTCAACGTCCTTATTCGCATCCTTTTCGACCTCCCTCCCTATTTCCCTTTCCATCCCCGTTTCCGTATCCTTCTTCACTTCTATCCCCGTCTTTATTTCGTTATCCTCTTCCTTCTCCATCTCCTTTCCATCATCACTCTCCATCTCGTTCTCCATCGACGTCTTCACTCCTCATACGCATCTCTCTCTCTCTCCTCCTCTCTCTTCTCTCTCTCTCTCTCTCTCTCTCTCTCTCTCTCTCCTCTCCATCTCTTCTTCTCTCTCCTCTCTCTCTCTCTCTCTCTCTCTCTCTCTCTCTCTCTCTCTCTCTTCTGCGACGCCCTGTACTTTCTACTCTGAGGGCAATTGATCACTTCCGTCGTGAATGCCACAGCTATGATTTCACCGGACCACTCCATATATCGGAATATGAGGCTATATAATATTATAGTCACGATCGGTTTGTAACATCACTAGCTCTTGACTCTGGAGAAGAGGAGACAGAAGACGTGTGACATGTAGAACAACACTTATTGATCCGATGATTGTTTAAGGTGAAAGAAAAAAATGTCATGTAGTATACAAATGAAATCGAAAGTTGATGTAAAGCGACTGAGAATGGCCCGATGTGATGTTAATTATTAGCACGACCAATTGCAAAGTAAGACATTGAAAAGACAGGTATGAAGTTACGAACACCTGTAAGTGGCCTCAATCACAGAAGACCAAGACAGAAAACATTGCGTACAACCGGTGAGTGCCACAAGGATGCCATGAAACTTCGAGGGACCAAGGCAAGAATAGAGCTAGGCCACGATGAAAACCGAGCTACCTCCGTCTTCTGTATGTCGCCGACCGAGCCCGGAATGTATGTCGCAGCATAATTACGTGTTGGGTTCGTTAGCGGATATATCTGGGGAATTACCTAAGTAATTACGTCTGTCGCGTGCGGCCGCCTGCATCTTGTCGGAACAGGCGAAGCGATATGCGCAGGAAACGCGACGACAGGAGAAGAGACAGAGACAGAGACATGGACATGGACATGGACACGGACACGGACACGGACACGGACACGGACACGGACACGGACACGGACACGGACACGGACACGGACAGGACACGGACACGGACACGAGACAGGACACAGACACGGACACGGACAAGACACGACAGACACGGACACGACACGGACACGGACACGGACACGGACACGGACACGGACACGGACACGGACACGGACACGGACACGGACACGGACACGGACACGGACACGGACACGGACACGGACACGGACACGGACACGGACACGGACACGGACACGGACACGGACACGGACACGGACACGGACACGGACACGGACACGGACACGGACACGGACACGGACACGGACACACACAGGACACGGACACGGACACGGACACGGACACGGACACGGACACGGACACGGACACGGACACGGACACGGACACGGACACGGACACGGACACGGACACGGACACGGACACGGACAGGCACGGGCACAGGCACGGCACGGGCACGGCACGGCACGGCACGGCACGGCACGGCACAGGCACAGGCACAGGCACAGGCACAGGCACAGGCACAGGCACAGGCACGGCACGGCACAGGCACAGGCACGGCACAGGCACAGGCACAGGCACGGGCACAGGCACAGGCACAGGCACAGGCACAGGCACGGGCACGAGCACGGGCAGACGCAGACGCAGACGCATACGCATACGCATACGCATACACATACACATACACATACACATACACATACACATACACATACACATACACATACACATACACATACACATACACATACACATACACATACACATACACATACATAAAGAGACAGAAATAAGAACAGTAACAGAAAGAGAAAGAGAAAGAGAAAGAGAAAGAGAAAGAGAAAGAGAAAGAGAAAGAGAAAGAGAAAGAGACAGAGACAGAGACAGAGACAGAGACAGAGACAGAGACAGAGACAGAGACAGAGACAGAGACAGAGACAGAGACAGAGACAGAGGCAGAGGCAGAGACAGAGACGTAAATGCAGGAAATGTTAGGCGTAACGACTGCGTGGACATCCGCTGTCGTTTCACATCCGCTGTCGTCTGGGGCAATATTTCACACACCAACCCATTGACAATGCGGTCAATGCAGATTCTTTTAAGTGAAGGACCAGTCAGAGTTCGGGAATTCGTTCTTACTGTGATATCATCATTACCGTCTGGCGGGTAGAAGAAAACGGATCAACCATACAATATGCATATTCAAACATGCAACGTTCATATAATTTATATTTACAACAAATAATTAAAACTAAATGTTGATTGACCCAGGGAGGCCTGCACCAAAACTTTAAAGATCGCTGGGGTATATGACACTCTGACATTTTACTTATACATTTTTTTATTAACTAATACAACTGTTTATAAACCAAAGTATATTCAACAAACTAATCGTGTACGTATAGTAAATATAAATAGCAAAGCGATTATGAAAACATTACTAAAACTTACTATAACACCATCTAACTTTTAACAGATAACACACCTTGTATCTCACAGTAACCATACCATAGCCGATGAATGATTACGGATACATAAATAATGTAATTATAATGTCATCGTGAAACATTCACATGTATATTACATGATGTATATACGTTATTACTATTTGTTTTCAAGAGGCGACCTTTGAATTTGAATTTGTCACGATCGAACGTCATGTCTCAGAATACTTGCTGCATGTTTATCACGCAGTGTAAGATCCCGTCTAGCAAAACCCACTGGCATGTACTTAAGAATGTGTTCAGTGTACACAGTTGTCAGAAACATGTACAGCCACGAAGTCACTTTGACTATATACGTCTACCACGAAGGCGAGACTGAAACAATGATATATTGCCAGTGCTGGCAATATGTCATTGATCCGACAACTGGGTCAAAACGTTATCCGCGTGGACAAACGCGGATAACGTTTTGGGCCAGTTGTTGCTGTTTTTGCTGGTTCACTCCCAACGTAACAAGTCTTCCATAATGTTTCATGCCATCAGCTATCTATCTAGCGATCGATATGTCTGTCTGTCTATCAGTCTGTATATGTATATATATATATATATATATATATATATATATATATATATATATATATATATAAAATGTATCTATAGTATCATGTATGTATGCATGTATGTATGTATGTATGTATGTATGTATGTATGTATGTATGTATGTATGTATGTATGTATGTATGTATGTATGTATTAGTATGTATGTATGTATGTATGTTGTTGTATGTATGTGTGTGTGATGTATGTATGTATGTATGTATGTATGTATGTATGTATGTATGTATGTATGATGTATGTATGATGTATGTATGTATGTATGTGTCTGTTTGTATGTATCTATGCATGTATGTATGTATGTAGCTATGTATATGTATGTTGTTGTCTGTTGTTGTATGTATCTGTGTCGTTGTATGTATGTTGTATGTCTGTTGTATGTCTATCTGTTGTATGTTGTTGTACTCTGTCTGTCTGCTGCTGTCTGTCTGTCTGTCTGTCTGTCTGCCTTCTGTCTGTCTGTCTGTCTGTCTGCCTGCCTGCCTGCCTGTCTGTCTGTCTGTCTGTCTGTCTGTCTGCCTGTGTGTGTGTGTGTGTGTGTGTGTGTGTGTGTGTGTGTGTGTGTGTGTGTGTGTGTGTGTGTGTGTGTGTGTGTGTGTGTGTGTGTGTGTGTGTTGTGTGTGTGTGTGTGTGTGTGTGTGTGTGTGTGTGTGTGTGTGTGTGTGTGTGTGTGTGTGTGTGTGTGTGTGTGTGTGTGTGTGTGTGTGTGTGTGTGTGTGTGTGTGTGTGTGTGTGTGTGTGTTTCTTTGCTGTTCTCCATTTATGTTAATGTATATCTTCTGCATTGACGACCATTTTGATCGTACTGGTTTGCATAGTTGATGGCAAATCCAAGTTCTAATCCTGATGTGTGTTTCCGCTGGGTATTGTCTTGTTCTTGAAATCATATATCATTTCAAATGCATTGTCTTATGCAGACATATATTAATAACAATATGGATCCTGGTCAATCTTTCCTTAGCTGTTCCCCATATTTCCGAATTGTATAAGGACACCGGTGGTGAATACTTTATCCTCGGCTTATGTTCTATTTGCCATTCCGAGAAGTAGGTCGATATGAAGATCGCAGATTAGGCGCTTTTTATATTTATCCTGTTTTGATTATTTCACAGCTTATGTAAGTAGCAGTAGTTTAAATCCTAGAAATTATCCTTGTTTTGTCTGTCGAGGAATTTGTGTTTTCATTGCGTTTACGATTACTCATGGCTGTGTTGGAAACATGTTGAATCATTATTTACTCCATGATCTGTTTAGGGAACGAAATCTAACTATTCTAAGTGGTTCCAAAGTCCGTACATGTCTCCTTTTTGCTGTGTCTTTTTAAATTGGCATTGTAATTCAAATACTTTCCGAATTTGCTCTGAAATACGACATGAACTTGTATCCAATATATGTAACCCGAATTGCCCCAGGACCTCCACATTTGCACTGTGAACAATAACCATCTCGTTTATCTAATTTGAGAACTGGCGCAATGTGAACGCTATTTGACGACTGCTAGAAAACAACTGTTCGTGCAGGATCGTGAAGTAGCCCTGTTCTACATTGATACATTTCTACTGGGCTCGTGTGTGGGCAAGGTCGTGTTTTGATGTTAAGTTCAGTGTTTTGCCGTGTGATGTTCAATGTTGATCTCTGTGCTCTACGATAGCCTATCGTGGACCTTAGAGTTCTATAGATCACAGAGATCTATTGCAAGTGGAATATTGATATATAATACTTTATCGTATAGCATTGGGAGACTGTCCATTTTGACACTGTCATTACCACCTTGCCAGTAGCGTGGAATTATCAGCATATGCAAGTTGGCCGGCAGGAGCCTGTGGATACGGTGGCATAACACCATGAATGGAAGTTGTCAATGTACTACAACTAAGCGTACTTGAAAGCTGAATTCTTCACCAGCGAAGACATCTGGTGTCGACATTAATAAGGGTTTCGTAGGCATGGACTATGACCTGGATACACCACTATTCGCCCGGGCCAATGACTGCGTCACTGAACACTTCATAAACGTCAAGAACACAGGTTAAATGTTCCGGCGTTTCCGTCAACCAGACGGCAACGAAAATCTCAGGAACAGCAAACGTCGTGGCGCATTTGGTATGAACGGAACAACACTGACTGCGGTTACTCGCGTCAGATGAAATGTCCCTGCCAGACCAACTTACAGTCACGGTTGTCGCGGAGCTTCGGGGAGACGCCTGGATCTCAGTTTGTGTTCAAGGAAATGCTCTGAAATCAAATTCCAAAGACAGAAATGACGACATGCGACAACATGTCGTGTAGTCGGCATCCAAATGTCATGATCACTCTACCGAGGTATTCTAAGCAACTCATGGGACAGATGCAATGGCAGTACTATTGCTGGACGACATCTGGTCACGAAATAGATGTATCAATGGCAGAAGTATTGCTGCATGACATCTGGTCAAGAAATAGATGTATCAATGGCAGAAGTATTGCTGCATGACATCTGGTCAAGAAATAGATGAAATAGATGTATTAATGGCAGAAGTATTGCTGGACGACATCTGGTCAAGTAATAGATGTATCAATGGCAGAAGTATTGCTGCATGACATCTGGTCAAGTAATAGATGTATCAATGGCAAAAGTATTGCTGCATGACATCTGGTCAAGAAATATATGAAATAGATGTATTAATGGCAAAAGTATTCCTACATGACATCTCATAAATAAAACATTCGTGCTTACAGTTGTCCCCTAGAAAATATGCTTTATGTTTTCGTTATAAAGAAACACTTTTGTGGGAAGAATTTCAACAAAGAACATGTTGATATGTCAGAACACACCACGTGCTCCGTATGCTGACAACTTGAGTTCCCAGCCAATCCCCTCGCGTGGCGCAACTGTTGTGTGATGTAAACAGCATCATCGGCCGAGTGCAGTGAGTAGGCGTAAGCAGTAAAAACGAATTGTTCCTATATAATATGTTGCGCCATTAAATTGTGCCACGGAGAACTACAAGGAGCACGGCAAGACCTTGGAGGTACAGCTGTTTCTTTTACATCAACAATGAGCATGATGATTACCGAAGTACACCTAATATCTTCTCTTTTGTTGGAATCATTCATGTCAACCAGCTCACAGATGTTCGCAATGTCTTCTTCTCTCTAGTGAATGACAGCGGTTAACAGCTCGGAAGGCAACAAATAGCCATCATTTTGTATTATTATATTATTCTATGCATCCGATTGTCTCCGTAAACACATTATGTGGAATAGTGTATGTAGGATAAGATACGATTTAAGGAGATTTGCTCAACTAACAGTAATGATCCGCGAATTGTTTCGTCTTCAAATTGGGCATGCGCAATCGTTTCCGCTCGTCTCACACCATTGGTGTGTTGAGCATAAATATGACTCAACGACTTGCCTAATATGTCACCTATTTGGTGCCATCGGTGGATCTGTGACGGATCACGGTCGAGAGTTGAAACGTCCGGTTAATTCCCCAGAATGTCTGTTCGATGTGATTACGCGCTCATCCCATCGTTGTCTTCTGCGCTATTGATTCTACGACGACGAACAGCCAACTCTCTTCTCGTGCGTGGCTCGCATATCCAAGGTACAGTCAACGTGAACAGATCATGTCAGCCGCCTACGTCGTATCAAACTGGCAAACCATTAGTCACACAAGATCGTCGATCTTACACAGACGAGACTTATGAGAGTTTTGTATATTTCCAATTCCTCTTCTATATCCGCCATCGACATTGCATTATAAGACATCTGAATTTCAATGTCTTCTGCAAACCACAACGCGATCGCCGAGCAACAAAGATCTCGCGACAAAAATAGTCCTTTTCTATCATTGGGGTGGGGGTGGGGCCTCTGACTAGAGGCCTGGTGGGGTATATCATTGCCCCCACCTTTGCTACTTTTACATTGTCATTTGATAATTGTTTACCTAAGCTATGAGCATCATTGTATAGGCAGTTAGCAGCTATGCATATATGTTGTATTTTCCTGTTGAAAATCTGGCTGCTAACCTGTTACATTATCATGGTTTTATATTTTGTTAGTACAATTATTAAATGACCTTTATCGACAATTACTCTTTGTGTGTTCTGTAGCAAACTAGTTCAGGGTTCTGCCAGTACGTATTATATTCACATTGAAAATCAGCAGGGGATAAAGTCCTTTTCTATCATTTCTGTGAGTGACAAGTATAGATTTTACCCATCATTTAGGAGTAGACACAAAACAAGTGTTACTGTCATTAAACATGTCAATGTCACTGTTCATGAATTGGTGTCCGGGGTGTAACTAATGAATAAAACTGTTCTATTTCTATTTTCTCAGTCACATGGCCCCACGTAATTTTTTCACACCATCGTAACGAATCATCCCTTTTTTTACTTCCCTGTTCACAAGCATTATCAAAAGCCTATATATGAAATGATGATGAGTTTGAAACGCTTATCACATTCGTCATTTACCTGTTACCTGTATACGTTTTTTCTTCTAAAACTTGACCATATGTAGCAATTACAATATTTATGCTCTATCTGGATTTATATTTGTCGTTGGCGGCAGGGAAACTGACCGGATCTTTTGTGCATAATTTGTTGATTTGGAAGCCTTTTGATTCCACTTCGTTGATTTTTTTCAGATCAAATGACAGAAGTTGGTGGTTTTAATATATAAAAGCAGTTAATGGATGTATGGATGTATAAAAGAAACAAACATTAATATGTGTGATTTTATATATATATATATATATATATATATATATATATATATATATATATATATATATATATATATATATATAATGTTATATATGGATATATATTGAATATTATATAATAATATATATATATATATATATATATATATATATATATATATATATATATATATATATTATATATAATAATACATATATATACATTATATATATATATATATATACATATATAATATATATAATATATATATATATATATATATATATATTAATATATATATATATATATATATATATATATATAATATATATATATATATATATATATATATATATATATATATATATATTATATATATATATATATATATATATATATATATATATATATGTGTGTGTGTGTGTGTGTGTGTGTGTATTCAAACAAACAAGCAGCACTACACACAAACGTTAATATTGTCGCGAAAGAGATACCAAAAATTAGCCCTTGCGATATGCTTCCTTCGTTAGGTCCACTGGCGACCAAAACCGGCCCCTCAAATTGACCGTATAACCAGCTGGTTCCATTCGCCTATGGAAAGAAGACACAAGTTGGCAATGTTCGCGTGTAAACATGCATTGTCCGTAATCGGATATCGGTCCAGGGTGACGTAATTAAAATTATTTCCGTAACGAAATCTTCATGACATTACGTTTCCGAATTACCGAATGGAGCATCGTAATTACCGCCCACGGAAAACCTACGCGCTATTGTCCGGTGGTTGGTCAATCGAGCCGCGTGTACCGGACAAGGATTAATTCAATAAGTAAGAAAGCTGCTTCGACGCTGAGCATCCTCGACGACGCGCTACCAGATTCCACGAGAGTAGGAGGGCAACAAAGATGTTACCGAATGAAATTACGCCTATCACGTTCTAATCTTTCCGCGGAATCGATGCTAAGTGGTACTATCGTAAATGCCGGCGGCAATGCAGACTGCATGTGCGCGTAGATCATTTTACATGCGGTATTAGTTTTGGCCGTAATTGAAAAATAGCTACACCGTATTACCGCAAGTCGGAGGCTGATTCAACCAGGAGGAGTTGGTATAATTCGGCAACTTGTTGAAGTCCCGCCAGGTATAAACGTATTACGTACAATGTCATTAGCAACATCGCAACGTCAGTCGTCAACAGTAATTACAATGTCACCTTGCGGATTAAAAACACGCTACCATCACGGAAATGTCGACTAAAATGTCCTGCACCGTTAGAGAATGATTTTCACTTTTTTCTCCTTCCTATTTTATCGGTTGCCTACTTTTTCTTCTCTTATCGTTTTGTCTTCTTATTCTCTTATCGTTTTGTCTTCTTCTTCTCTTATCGTTTTATCTTCTTCTTCTTCTCTATCGTTTTGTCTTCTTCTTCTCTATCGTTTTGTCATCTTCTTCTCTTATCGTTTTGTCTTCTTCTTATCTATCGTTTTATCTTCTTCTTCTTCTTTATCGTTTTGTCATCTTCTGCTCTTATCGTTTTGTCTTCTTCTTATCTATCGTTTTATCTTCTTCTTCTTCTTTATCGTTTTGTCATCTTCTTCTCTTATCGTTTTGTCTTCTTCTTCTTCTCTATCGTTTTATCTTCTTCTTCTTCTCTTGTCGTTTTGTCTTCTTCTTCTCTAATCGTTTTGGCTTCTTCTTCTCTATCGTTTTATCTTCTTCTTCTTCTCTATCGTTTTATCTTCTTCTTCTTCTCTATCGTTTTATCTTCTTCTTCTTCTCTATCGTTTTGTCATCTTCTTATTCTCTTGTCGTTTTGTCTTCTTCTTCTTCTCTTATCATTTTGTCTTCTTCTTCTCTATAGTTTTGTCTTCTTCTTCTCTTATCGTTTTATCTTCTTCTTCTTCTCTGTCGTTTTGTCTTCTTCTTCTCTTATCATTTTGTCTTCTTCTTTTCTATCGTTTTTGTCATCTTCTTCTTATCTTATCGTTTTGTCTTCTTCTTCTTCTCTTATCATTTTGTCATCTTCTTCTTCTCTTATCGTTTTGTCTTCTTCTTATCTTATTGTTTTGTCTTCTTCTTCTTCTCTTATCGTTTTGTCTTCTACTTATCTTATTGTTTTGTCTTCTTCTTCTCTTATCGTTTTATCTTCTTCTCTTATCGTTTTATCTTCTTCTCTTATCTTCTACTTCTTCTCTATCGCTTTGTCTTCTTCTCTTATCGTTTTGTCTTCTTCATCTTCTCTATCGTTTTGTCTTCTTCTTTTTCTCTATCGTTTTGTCTTGTTCTTCTTCTCTGTCCTTTTTCTTCTTTTTCAACTAATCGTTTATGTCTTCTGATCTTTCTTCTTCGTCGTCTTATTATTATTATTATTATTTTCCTTCGTCTCCTTTTCTACTTACAATTTTCTCTTCGTCGTCTTCTTCTTTTTATCGACCACCTTAAATACATATTGAAGATTTTCCCTGTTTCGAGGTGGTGTTGCTGCAAGAACGATGACGAACTGTTGCAATGAGATTAGATAGGATTGAGACAGGGATGATGGAGATACCAGATGGTTTTTTCGACGATGACACAGAAGACTGGATAGTCACCGTCTCTGGGGCTGAGTCCGTCCAGTTGGCGCTGGTTGGTGGCCAGCCCGACGCCTTCTTGCACTGCTTACGCTGAAGGGACGGCCGCTTATTAAAGCAGTCATTTGTTTAAAACGTACGACAATTGCAATGTTCACGGGAACTCGTGTGTGAATGAAACTGTCAGCCGTGACACAGTCACGTAGAGACGTGACAACCGATGACATCGACTTGTCCAACTCCCGGGTGAATGAAGACTACTGCAGTCACCTCTCGACCATCGATCTTCAACAAAGGTTGTTTTTAACCATTATCGACCACAAACACCGGTTCTCGTGGTCGTCTCAAAACGTAACTGTTGAGAATTGCACCGCCAACTCGACTATTTCTCGCTCATCTTATTGGAAATCTATTTTTGCAAAAATGCAAATATGTTCAGCCACGCTGCATCTATTGCACAAAACAATATATACACACATATTCACTACTGTACATGTATATAAACAATTCATAGCGCCGAGTGAACTTGAGGTTGGTACAGTGAAATTACTTGTCCAGGGTTCGAAAAACAACCGGCACCTTCAGGATTCGAACCGGACATACGGGTTACTAGCAAGGCAAGCGGCTTACTCGGGGAGAATGAAGTTAACAGTCATATGGTAGATCTATATTATTCTCGAGTATGAAGTCGTCATTGAAAGTCAGCAACATATAATGGCATTGAAGGGTGTTGGCGTGTATTTGATCGGACACGGCGACCTTCCTGGACGCCAGACGCAGGCGTGAGTTGATGGACCCCCGCGTTGATTCTGTAGCACGGCGGCTGGTTTGAAGCTATTGATGACGGCACGTATTTTCATGACATATCAAATATTCCATATTTCATGATAAAAAGCCTAGGAAGAGGAATTAAAAGCGTTATCGACAATACACAAGTGGGATGTTAGCGATAGTACACAATTTTGATTAACGCGGCCTGCTGTGTGAGGTCAATTCGAACTAATCATGATGTATTTTAATTTATAACATATAATATTTGTTATTAACTCTTTTAAGTGCATAACACCATAATATAAACAATAAATATGTGCTCAACGTTGCAATGTTGAAACTGTTTAACGTATCTTTGTTCACGTATAATACCATCACCCTGGTTGTGCCGTTGTTGTCAACGATGCACTAAAGACGCCTACGTTATCTCACGCCCGGCACGTCATGGCGTAGACGCGCCTTTCTACATTAATTCGCGTGTAACGAGGTATTAATGACAGCATTCATGTACAGTCGAATCCGCGAGAAAATGTTGCCAAACCGACACGGTATTAAATGATAATTGATTATGTTAACTGATTATAATGATTCGCATTGAGCCGTGATACGGACACGGGAGAGGCGCTTTCTGACAGGCGCTGTCAGGGTACACGTGTGCGCAACAACTTGCGTAGTATGTGTGTGTGTGTGTGTGTGTGTGTGGTGTGCGTGTGCGCGTGCGTGGCGTGTGCGTGTGCGTGTGAGTGTGCGTGTGCGTGTGCGTGTGTGTGTGTGTGTGCGTGTGCGTGTGCGTGTGCGTGTGCGTGTGCGTGTGTGTATTTGTGTGAATGTGTGTATGTGTGAATATATGTATATGTGTATATGTGTATATGTGTATATGTGTATATGTGTGTATGTGTGTATGTGTGTATGTGTGTATGTGTGTATGTGTGTATGTTGTGTATGTGTGTATGTGTGTATGTGTATATGTATATGTGTGTATGAGTGGATTTTACATTCACGATACACGATTACATATAAATACCATACACACACACCATATATATATATATATATATATATATATATATATGTGTATATATATATATATATATATATATATATATATATATATATATATATATATATACGATATACCTGAATACAAATTATGTAAGTAGGTGTATATAGGTGAATGTGTCTCTATAGGAATGCGCAATTATATTATGTACATTTATATATACACATGTGTACAATAATATACATAAATGTGCCTAGTTACATAAATACGTTCGAGTGTATTACATTGTCACTACAGACAGTTACTGTCCACCCGAGGCAGTCACAACGTCAGTATTTGGCAGCTGTTAGTAACAGTTTACGTCCGCCATTACGTCTGACACGTACTCTTATCAGACACGTACACGGTGGTAATCGTTAGCAAGGATATGAAGTGGATTTAATGTGCGTTGTTCACTGAGATGTCGCTAAAAATAGCGAATAAAGCTGTCATCCCTGCACATATTCACAAACGCGATGTCATAGTCAACGTAATGTGACGACCTTGGATATGGTGCGACATTATGAGCGTGACGTAGGTTTCACAGCTGTGTTAACTAGATAATATAAAACAAACAAATGATCACTGGCGTTCCGACCGTCGACTTGCGACAGTACGTTATTGATGATTACCGAAGCTGCCAAAGTCAACGAAGTAATTGTTTCCCAAACGGCATCAACATAACTAACAATACGGTGTCGCGCTTACATTTTCCGGTCGTTATAAACTTTCAGATTGACGTTTCTGCGCATGCGCGATAAATGTTAAATCATCATTGTGCATCAAAACTACAAAGTGTTTCTTTTTATAAATGCTACGGGCTGTTCGACAACTCTCTGTGATGATCACTGTGAAGAGTTGCTTAAAATTTCGTTCAATACAATAAAATATTCCATTCACTGTCACGGATTATGGCGCACTACAGTCACGTGATTTATCAAAACCTGCTTCAAAACTTGTTTGCCTCGTGTTAATATGCGACAAATAACTTTGCTGGGAGATTATATACATCCTAGCGAACAACCCGTAGTATTTATACCATAAATGCTTTGTTCTTTCGCTGCACATTGATGAGTTTACATTTAACGCGCATGCGTAGAAACGTCAATCGGAACGTTTATAACGCCGGAAAAATGTAAGCGCTACAACGGACCCTCGAAATTAACTGCAACTTTGGTCTAAATACCCTCGACTACCATGACGTGCTAAGGCGTGACTAACATATAAATATATTGTTCACGACGTCGCTGTCATTGATCCATTTTCGCCACCGTGGGGGCTCTGGCACCACGTGGGCGTGCGAGTGGCTGCGTGTGTCGTGTTGAAACTGTAGGACGAGCCATAGAACCGCTGTAGCGATTACATTTTCCGGGCGTTAAATAATATCCGGATGACGTTTATGCGCATGCGCGAGTCAGTCGTCATTAGTTACCATTTAGTATTATATATATATATATATATATATATATATATATAATATATAATATATATATATATATATAGTATATTATATATATATATATATATATTATATATATATATATGTAATAAATATATATATATATATATATATTATATATATATATATATATATATATATATCGGCCACTGTACGCAAAAGGAAGTAAATCACCTTTACGCAGTTGTCTGTCTCAAATTAATACGTGACAAGCAGTTTTTTAAGCAGGTTTTGGTAACAAACGCAAATCATGTGACTTCAGTGCGCCCTAATCCGTGACAATAATGTAAAGAAACGTATTTTTGTTTATTTACCGAACGAAATTTTAAGCAAGTCTTCACAATAATCACAACAGGCACGTTAATGAGCCTGTGGTATCCATATTATAACTGTTTCCGTTTTGCTGCACACTGATGATTTTATATTTATCGCGCATGAGCAGAAACGTCATCCCGATATTATTTAACGCCCGGAGAAATGTCGGCGCAACACCGCCAGCTCTGGCAACGTGGATCGAGGAAGACAAGCGTATGACGTATTCTGACAGAAGACGTATCTCGCGCATCCATTAGCTAAATACACGCGGCGAGGCAATGAACCCACTCTTGATCCGCGAGTCACGTCGGCGAGAAGAAATCCGCGTGTAGAAATGGACACAACAGTCGCCGTCCATTACCGACATACACACAATCAATCGTGATGTTATCGCACAAATGGAGCAGAACGTATTTTTGACTGATATTGATGTTTGGAATACGTGCCGCGGTGGTCTCGGCATGTTCACGGGTAACGGTCGTAGTCATATTCGCTCTTGTTGTCGCGCGTGTTGCCTTTTGCGTAGTTTATTTACCATGCAGTCGTATACGCCTAGTGATGACGGTAATTACGATGTAAAGATGATGGCGGTGACGACGAAGTCAAAGACGACGACGATGACGACATTAACGACAACAAAGACGACAACGACGACGATGGCGACGATTATGATGATGCTGATCGTGATGGCGACTAAGACGTTTACGAATGCTGCTTTAACAGAAGAAAACTGGAGAAAAAACGACATCCTTACAGTAATACAACTATTAAACCCACGCACACATCAGTGAACATATGTTTTCTTTTTCAATCATCATGGCTGAAACATGTTAACGCCTGTCTTTCTAACAAGTGCTGACGACTACCGAGTGGCCTAAAGACAGACCATTACCGACGTCTGAAGAGGATCCGATGTCGACGAGTTGAGACTGCCGAGAGGCTGCCGATGACAACCGACAAGTCCATCTGGACGGATGAGTAAACGGAACAGGACTGAGGTCAAGGCGGCCAGATTATGCCTGACTGCCGCATGTTGTTATGTAGTGGACACGCGTGCCGAACGTGGAAAATCGATTTGCTCGCGTAAATTAGAAGTGTGGCGCGATACGGGGAACGTGAAGTACCTCCCGAATCAGCAACGCAACGACAGGTGTGACGCCGTTGACACAAGACAAGTAGTCGACGTGTTGACGATGTGTATCGACAGATGACCACGCACGATAACGCGCTCTGTGGGTGGTTGAATTGTGGAAGTTGTCACATGTACATTTTTCGGATTATCTGCGTCTGGAGATTTCCGCGATTTTGCACCTGACGAAAGGTAGAATCGCAGATAATACGAAAAATGTATATCTACACTTGGAGCACGAGAACTAGGCATAAACAGCAATGTGCCTGGATTGCGGGGAATCGTCGTTGAAAATATTCTAGCACGAGTTCCTTTTCCAATTAATACATGGTCGTGTTCTGATCGGATACGGTTGTCGACGTGATTTCATCGTCGTAACGACGTCGCGTTTCGACGTCCTTACGACGTCGAATACTCGACGTTGTACTGACGTCGAATTTGGTTGTCAGCGTGAAATCAACGTCGTGACTCCATCGAGTTTAGGCGTCCTCACAACGTCGACGACATGACGTTATTCTAACGTCGGATTGGTTGTCGACATAATATCAAATGTAATTTATCTAAAAATAGTTTCATGATGACATTGTACTTCATATGTCGGTCATAGATTAACTAAACTCAAAATAACACGTTACGTCAACGCAGAGAACGTTAAGTAATCGTATCCAATGTCTTTATCGTCACTGCTCTGGAGACGATTGCCACCAGTGATCGGGAAATTTATACACGAAAAGGTCACGCCTTAAAAGAATAACGTGGCGTAAAATAATCGCCTTCGATCCTCTATCGGGCCGCTCTGGGGCCGCCACTAATCAAAGCCTACGAGACGAGAAGGGCACGACAAATACGGTGCCGCCGCAGGGAAATCTGTGGTGTAGCTGGAGTCGTTATCTATACCATAAACGCACCGATGCAACGATTATGCGCGGCTTGCTGCCACGGCACCCCACCACTTTCTCGTAGCGCATTCATCTCGTCATAATGGATGACACGTGCATCGGCGTAGTGGTGTGGACGTGACACGCTTTAGTCGGCATAGGATAGTCGTTTGTCATCATTATCGTCGTCGTCATCATCATTGGTGTAAATGTTGTGATTGTATTCATCAGTATCGCCATAGCCAGTTAGCATTGTTACTGTTGACATTGACATCATCGACGTTGTTTTAATCAATATTGTTATAACCAAGATCATCGCGTCATCAAAGTCATTGCTGCAGTCATCATCACCGTCATTAGCGTCATCATAAATAAATTCTGTCATTATCATCATAATTATCCATGTTGGTTGGTCGAAACCGAACTAATGACGATCACTTTCCGTTACGGGTGGAAGGTCGACCATTTGAATGTGACTGTTCTCACAGTCAGTTTAATGAAGAGGGCTAGTGTGTGTCCGTATCTTTTATTCACGCCCTAATCTCATGTCCCCGCACACTAAAGTACAGACGTAGGCAAACACCCTCAAGCATACGTACACACACGTCCGTTCGTATGTCCGAACGTTACGCACGGTATCTCCGTTACTCACGATAACTCGTGCGCGCATGCACACGCACACGTGCACATACAGGCCCACACACGTACACACACACACACACACACACGCACACACACATACATACATACATTCATACATACATACATACACACACCACACACACGCACGCACATCACACACACACACACACACACACACACACACACACACACACACACACACACACACACACGAATTTGCGGGTAAAATAATTATCTTAAGACCGGTTTTGTCGTCCATATTGTATACCTTATACATATCACGACTGAAATTTAACTATTTTCTTTCATAGTCCGTGTATAAATAGAAAATGTTGGAATGTGTTGCACGAATACGCTTTAGAGATATAAAGTAACGTAGATAATATTATTGATTACGTTTCAACCAATCAAACTGACAGACGGTATATATGCGTGCGACTGGCGATATTGATATTATATATGTCACTCATAATCCACTTTCGATCAAGAGGATTATTGTAAACGAAATTGCTTATCTCTATATACCCACAGGATAAATTAATAAAAAGCAGTGAACGACAATAGTACTTACTAGTGCAGTATATCTAAACGTCTAAATCGTGTCATTAGCAAAATGACTTCACCAATGGGGTTATTTGTAATATATATATATCTAAGTCTCTTAATACTATCGTCTTTATTCAGCTAAATAACTTCACGACTGCAGTTCCTAAAGCAGAGCAACTGGCATTGAGGTAGGCTGAATTATAGCGCGGTTGGCGGCAGTGAAGTTTCTACATATGTTACCTCAAGATCTTACCTCAAGACCGGTCAGTAGTTGCCCAAAACTGAGCATTGAGACGGTCTCAAGATTTGTTTTCTGATGTTGCAGTTTCTTTATTGATGTATTTTTTCCATATGTTTTTATCCGGTTTGCATAGTCAATGCTGGCTAATTTGAAACATTATAATTATACATGTCTGGGAGACCTCTCCAATCTCTTCAGTTCGCTTACTGTCCTGGCCTGAACTGTGTCGTCTGACAGGGAGTTCCACATTTCAACCACTAAGGTCGAGAAGAAGTGGTGTCTGTAGCCAGTTGCTCTCTGGGTTTGGAGTTTTTCACTGTGCCCTCTTGTGGTACCACTGGCTTTTTGAACATCAGCTTTGATGGGCACTGTGAACATCTGCAGTCCTGGTTGACTGAGTCTATTCCTTTGATAAATTTCATAAGTTGATAAGTCTAGATTATGTCTGTTCTCCGTCTTCTGTAGTTCGTATATTTGTAAACATCTGATCTGTTAAAGTGAAGTAGTCTGTTTTGTTACCGAAGTACGAAAAGTAACTCGCGATTATGTAAATGAACTGAGAAAGCAGTCTTTTTCATGACTTGTTTTTATTAATTGATTTAGGCTTTAAAGAATATTCTATATGTTGCAGTATTTTGCCAGATGCCCGCTAAGTATTGAGGTCAGTAAGTACATAATAATAATAATAATATATTTTATTTATTATAGCGTCACATCCAATTTCATATTGTTCGTGGCGCTTTACATACATAAAAATCCTAGAATACAAATACACACCAGAAGAAAAACACATAAATATACAAATGACATATATAAACAATAATATATATATATATATATATATATATATATATATATATATATATATATATATATATATAATAACACGAATTATTTTAGCTGAATAAATGTATATGTATATAATAAATGCATAAATAGGTTAAATAAAACATCGATAAAAGTACACAAACATTAAACTAAGCCGCGAGAACAGTCAGAAGAAATGTGTCTTAGGCGTGCCTTGAAGGTGGCTAAACAGGCAGACGTCTTAATGTTATTAGGTAGAGCGTTCCATAAGGTCGCTGCTGCGACCACAAATGAGTTATTTCCCGCTTTCACGATTGTCCGCACAACCGTTAATAAGTTATTGTTCGCAGAACGCAATGCTCTCGCAGGTTTGTACGGACACACAAGGTCTGATAGCATATACAACAATGTTCGCAATTTGAAAGTTGCGACCAGCAGCACGTTGAAATGGTAAACAAAAGATCCAGTTTCAAAATAAGCTTTATTAATATTATTAATTATCGTTAATTTATTCAGCCACTTTGCCGGAGTAGAAACATTAAATAGTAGACATACATTTCATACATACATTCACATATAAAAGATATACGGTGAAGAATAAAATGTATAATACAATAGATAGCAACAATACATATAGTGGCGTGATATAATAATTTAAAAAATCAGTGTATATTGTGTATATCAGTTAACGAAAAACGCGTAATGTATTAGAGTGCAGTGGTTAAGAGATGTACTAAGATATGCTCATGTGAATATGGCTTGGTATAATTATCGGTAAATAAAAGGTGTCTAATTGAGTCAACATGACCATCATTGTTTGGCACACTAGTTTGGGATATGTATTCTAGCTAAAGCCACCTGAGTTGGTCACAGTATCATTTGATGGTCAACGATTGACCATTTTCCCAAAGGCAACACAACCGATATAGCAGACTTCCTATTACTAATTACTGTGCTGGCTGATTGCAGACAGACGAGAGGATGGTGTCGTTTTAATCTCAGTCGTATTGTCGTCTCCTTGTGTCGTGTTGTACGGGGCCAGTTTGAACACTGCTGGATCACTCCGTTCCTCCGTTCTCTCCACAGTGCTCTGTCCATAGTCGCCTTTCTCCATTGTATTCATGTCCTCCCATCATCTCTTCATGTCCCTCCTTACCCAGTCCTCCCACCTCAGCTGCAATCTCCCCCTTCCCTTTCTTCTACGATTAGTTGTACTTTTGTGTTCCTGCGATCTTTGCTAATGTTCCTGCTTTCATCCTTTCTACGTGACCTTCTCACCACAACTGCTGTTCAGCTGCATCGCAGTTCAATTTCTTTCCTCAGATCGTTCATCATTCCTCTCTCTGCCTCTTTGTACCCAATTGTTCTCACACATATGTAGTGTCTGTTCTTGTTACTCTGTCAGTGTCAGTGTCAGTGCAGCCAAGCCATATATACATCCCGGAGTGACAGGCTCTTAGTCGTGTCCCTTTCAGCTTTGTTCGATATTTCTTATGACCACCACGACTGCGTCAACATGTCTCCGTCATTCCCCCCGTTTGTATATGACTGCACCTGATTGCACCTGATTGCACCTGATTGCACCTGATCTTCTACATAGCAACAGTTCAAGATTATCTACGGGTTATCCGTGCTCCGAGCTCCGTGCACATAATCAGGGAATGGTTTATCTTATGCAATGTTTTATTTTAGTTTATTGCAGAACATAGATTACGTTTAGTTAGTGCTGTATGGGTAATATTTTATGCGATAATTGTATTCACATCAGTTATTGATAAATGGATTTTATATTATTATTTAGTATTATTATAATTACTGTTATTGTTGTTGTTAGTGTTGTTGATCGGTTTCGTTGTCGCTGTCGCTGTCGCTGTCGCTGTCGCTGTCGCTGTCGCTGTCGCTGTCGATGTCGTTGTCGTTGTCGTTGTCGTTGTCGTTGTCGTTGTCGCTGTCGCTGTCGCTGTCGCTGTCGCTGTCGCTGGCGCTGGCGCTGGCGCTGTCGCTGTCGCTGTCGCTGGCGCTAGCGCTAGCGCTGTCGCGGTCGCGGTCGCCGTCGCGGTCAAGACACTGATGACACTGATGACAGTGATGACACTGGTGACATTGTTGACACTGATGACACTAATGATGATGACACTGGTGTGTTTCAGGAGCCTGGGGCGGCCGGTCGGTGTACGTGGCCATCAACGGGGAGGACCGCCCTGACTGCGGCGCCTCGGCGGAGACCCCGTGCTCCAGTCTGGGGCGAGCTCTGCAGGAGACGCGCTCCGGGGACCGGATCCGCATCGACGCGACGGAGAGCGCGTCGAACCCGGAGTGGTTCTGTCACGAGGACCCGCTCATGATCCACCACTCCGTCGCCTTCGTCGGCTTCCGCGGGCGCGCGCTCATCGGCTGCCCGCAGACCGGAAGTCGCCTACTAGTGTTCAACATCACGTCGATCCTGCGCGACGAGCGCATGTACGCGACTTCCGACAACGCCATTCGCATCGTCTTCGAGAACCTCGACGTCACGAGCGCGCTCTTCCACGCGTTGCACTCGCGTGTCGCCTTCCGGAACTGCGCACTGCGCGACAGTAAGTGGGTATCGATGTCAGGCAATCACTTCATCGGGCTGACCATCGCCGACACGCGCTGGCAGGGTTCGATCGTCGCTGGCCAGGGCACGGAGTTTCCGTCGACGGCCGAGCTGCACGTGGCAGCGCGAGATCTCCTAGTGCGCATGCGCAACGTAACGTTCATGCTCGCGAAGATGACGGTGATCGCCGGACGCTCGGCCGACTTCCGGTTGGTCGACAGCTCCGTCGTGTCGGACCCGGAAGTCAGCGCCTCGGTGCACGGCGGGATCTACATGACCGTCATGCACGGCACCGCCGCGAGCAACGTCGTCGTGCGCAACTGTGTCTTCCGGAACCAGGTGCATGACGACCCTGTGCAGAGCATCATGAACCTGTACTATGCGGCCCTCCTATTCCGGGTCGCCTACCCGAAGGACCGGGCATCGAGCAACGTTTCCGTGCTCATCGACGGAGTCACGTTCGCCGACAACGAGCGCGGCCTGACGCTGATCGGTGCATTCTGGGAGACGCGTGTGCGCAACTGCATCTTCTACCGGAACATCGCGATGCATGCTGGGGCTGCTATCCTCTATCTGACGAACGCCAGCACGGTTTCGTTCGTGACGAACTGCACGTTCGAGCAGAACGCCGCTGGTAGCTTCCGGTCAGCGAAGTTACGTCGATACGAGGATTCGTTCCGGGTGAATGGAGACGAGGTGACGGTTCACTCGGCCTGCTGCAAGGGACTCATCTCTTTCGTCGGCAAAGGTGGCGCCATTAGGGTACAGCGGGGCAATCTCACCCTGGCCGACTGCACCTTTGTGAACAACACGGCGCGGCTGCTAGGTAGGGAGGGACTGTGTGTGTGTGTGTGTGTGTGTGTGTGTGTGTGTGTGTGTGTGTGTGTGTGTGTGTGTGTGTGTGTGTGTGTGTGTGTGTGTGTGTGTGTGTGTGTGTGGTGTGGTGTGTGTGTGTGTGTGTGTGCGGCGTGCGCGTGTGTGTGTGTGTGTGTGTGTGTGCGTGTGTGTGTGTGTGTGTGTGCGGCGTGTGTGGTGTGTGTGTGTGTGTGTGCGCGTGTCGTGTGCGTGTGTGTGTGTGCGTGTGTGTGTGCGTGTGTGCGTGTGTGCGTGTGTGCGTGTGTGCGTGAATGCGTGTGTGCGTCTGTATGCGTCTGTGTGCATGTGCGCACATGTGTGCATGGTCGAGGCCGCGTGCGTCTGTGCATTAACGTGTTATTTGTTTTCTTGAACTATTTATTCGTTTTGAAGCTATGTGTTCTTTTTGGGACTTTCCCACCAGTGAAAACTCAATAAGACAGTACTGCGATGTCATCTAATTTCGTTTGTCACCATCCACATTGTGTGGCTCCTGGGATATCACGAAGATAGTTAATATGGGAAAAGGTGTTATACTCTTAGACTACAAAAAGAACCATTACATCACGGGAGACATAATATGCATCAATGTGTAGCACACATTGTCCCAGGAGTTAGTTGACCGTTTTCCGACCACCAGACCACAATAAGCCGTGTCCAGTAGCTGCTACAATATATGCACCTCCTCAACACTGGGCAGTGACAACGGGACATCAGCGTGAGTAATTATAATTGTAAGGAGATACCCAAGATATATTTCCTCGTGAATCGACTAGCCTTAAGTTATGTTCCATTATTTAGTAAATATTCAGTTAATTATTTACAACACCAAACATGTTTTACTCCATTTGTTAAACCTGCATTTTCTTTTTAATTATGTTAGTTATAATCACTCACTCACTCAGTCACTTCATTCACTCACTCACTCACTCACTCATTCACTTCACTACTCACTCACTCACTCACTCACCCACTCACTCATTCACTCATTCACTCATTTACTCACTCACTCACTCACCCACTCACTCCCACTCACTCACCCAATCTCCCACTACCCACTCACCCACTTACTCACTCACTCTTACCCAACCAGTGACTTACTAACTCTCACTCTCACTTTCACCCACTCACTCACTCACTCACTCACTCACTCACTCACTCATCCCTTGCTCATTGCTCGCTTAATCACCCACTCATTCATTCGCCAACTCACTCAATCACTCAATCACTCAATCACTCAATCACTCACTCACTCATTCACTCACTCACTCACTCACTCACTCACTCATTCACTCACTCACTCACTCACTCACTGTTCCGTAGATAGACTGTAGTTGGGAACCACTGATGACTATCATGATGTCATCATCAAGTTGTACGGTTTTGTTAGACTTAGTACTAACTTGGGGTGACGAAATTAGGTTTTCATGCTTCTAACTCCGAGCACTGTTATTGTATAACACAAGCTGAATAGAGCGTTTTCCTGTACACGATTCTAAATGACAGACACCGTAACTTACGCAATTGCTAATATAAATACTCCTGAAAGATAAAGTAAAACACAAACGTAATTTCCTCTAGTTTTTAGTTCTTCTCACGTCCATAGCTTCTTTGTCAACCTGACTATTAACTACGGAGTTATAGCGTGTGGTTTGTGGACAGTTGCATTAAGTGTTGAAAACGTGCTTACGTGTTCTTGTCAGAGGGAACATGTCAATAAACACGAAATGTTTCCAGTTTCGTTGTTGGTGACGTCACGTCACGTCACGTCACGTCACGTCACGTCACGTCACGTCACGTCACGTCACGTCACGTCACGTCACGTCACGTCACGTCACGTCACGTCACGTCACGTCACGTCACGTCACGTCACGTCACGTCACGTCACGTCACGTCACGTCACGTCACGTCACGTCATAGCTACTTGTCAACCGACATTCACGGGGTTAGCGGGGGGGACGTTCAAAACGTTAAACGTCACGGTTTTTGTCGGGGCTGTCATCACGAAATGTTTCCAGTTTCGTTGTTGGTGACGTCACGTCACGTCACGTTACGTTTACGTTTACGTTTACGTTTACGTTTACGTTTACGTTTACGTTTACGTTTACGTTTACGTTTACGTTTACGTTTACGTTTACGTTTACGTTTACGTTTACGTTCACTCTACATTGCTCCAGTACTCCAGTTCACTAAAATATATAAATGAATACCTGGCGAAAACGGTGGAGTCAGAATTAACTTCGCGTACTAAATGCGGCGTGGCTGAACATTTCCCAAAATAGATCGAGTTGTTGTTTGAATGAAGATGTCAGCGAGAGGGTAAAGTGTAAATATATAGATACTGCGCTATACAAGTACTGTTACAAGCTTGCACAACACTGCATCGACGCGACGGGAGCGCCATTGTGGCGCCACCTCCAGCCCAACTCTACTACGTTTTGCTAGTAATGAGGACTTGTAAATGTTTCATTTATATAATAATATCATAATGATTATGTTGTAAGGTCACTGTTGCAGAATGTGGTCTACTAATCCCATATATACATATATATGTATATGTATATGTATATGTATATGTATATGTATATGTATATGTATATGTATATGTATATGTATATGTATATGTATATGTATATGTATATGTATATGTATATGTATATGTATATCTATATTATATTAATATATAATAAAATAAATGTATACGAACTGCACAATGAGCGACACTGTCTGCTCCTGTCTCCTGTCTGCCGCCTGTCCGCCGTCCTGTCCGCCTGTCCGCCTGTCCGCCTGTCCGCCTGTCCGCCTGTCCGCCTGTCCGCCTGTCCGCCTGTCCGCCTGTCCGCCTGTCCGCCTGTCCGCCTGTCCGCCTGTCCGCCTGTCCGCCTGTCCGCTGTCCGCCTGTCCGCTGTTCGTTGTTGTATACATATATCGTATTGTGTGTGTGTGTGTGTGTGTAGTATCATGTATGTGTAGTGTGTGTGTGTGTGTGTGTGTGTGTGTGTGTGTGTGTGTGTATGTGTAGTGTGTTGTGTGCGTTGTGTGTGTGTGTGTGTTGTGTGTGTGTGGCTAGTGTGTGTGTGTAGTGTGTGTGTGTGTGTGTATGTATTGTGTTATATGCGTGTGTGTGTGTGTGGCGTGGGTGATATGTATATATATATATATAAAATATATATATATATATATATATATATATATATATATATATATATATATATATATATATATATATATATATATGTGTCGGTTAGTCGCGTGATATATATATATATATATATATATATATATATATAGTTTATATGTGTGTGGTGTGGTAGTGCGTATATATATATATATATATATATATATATATATATATATATATATATATATATATATATATATATATATATATATATATATCACGTACGCATTTTTCAAGCTTACATGTGCACGTACGTCGTCCGCCGTGTCCACCAGCACACATCCTCCTGTATGTTCCAGGCGGGGCGGTGTTCGTCGACCGAGAGAGCACCATCTACATCCACCGTACGTTCTTCAGCAACACGCCGGTCCACCGCCACTCGATGGAGGGCGACATCTTCTACTCCAACGGCCTCGTCGTCATCCACACGGCGCGCCTCATGGTCTACACCGCCATGAACCACGTCGCCCTGTTACGTCACAGCGGCGACCACTGGTCAATCGAGGTCAGCGACGTGTCGGTGCAGTGTCCGGTCGGCTACGGCCTGCGCTTGACCAACACATCGGCGTACGGTGTGAAGGCGATCGGGCTGCGACGGAGCTACAAGTTGGACCAGCTGTCGTACTTCTGCGAGTCTTGCCCGCAGAACAAGTACAGCCTGGACTACGGTCACATGAACTACAGCCTCGTGTATAGCGCCTTCTCCTACTACACCCTCCTCATCAACGGCGAGAAGCCGAGCGCCGCCTACAACGGCACCTACACCTACCACGACATCGAGTGTCTACAGTGTCCGTACGGCGGCCGCTGTCGCCAGACCATCACGGCCGTGCCGAACTTCTGGGGCTACGTGCAGGAGAACCGCATCAAATTCCAGCACTGCCCGAAAGACTATTGCTGCTCATCCACCTTCTGCGAGAGCTACAGCAAGTGCGCCGACTTCCGCGTCGGGAGACTCTGCGGAGTCTGCGGTCCCGGCTACTCGGAGGCGCTCTTCTCCGCTCGCTGCCTTCCCGACGGCCAGTGCGACGTCACGTGGCTGTGGCCGTTGGTCGTCGCTTCCGGCCTGCTGTACGCGTTGTTCCTGCTGTTCCAGAAGGACATCCGCGACTTCATCTTCCTCCAGCCGGTGCACTTGAGCGACATCGCGCTGCCGTGCTGGCGGCGTTGTGAGCGGCCAGCGTGCAGCATCGCCGTCGCCACGGACGAGGCGTCGAACTCGCTGAAGGAGAACACGGAGCTGGAGAGTCTGCCGAGCAACGGCGGAGTCGACGGCTTCGATCACGCGCAGCAGGAGAACCGCAACAACAACAAATCGGCGCCGACGAACGACGCCGCCGCCGTGAGCTCGGCGCCGACTCGGCCGCCCGTTGACACCGGCGCCAGCTTCCTCATCATCATCTCGTACTACTTCCAGGACGCACAACTATTGCACCTGAAGACGGTCTTCACGTCGTCGGAGAACCGCAGCAAGAACATGCTGAAGGAGATCCTCCTGGGACTCTTCAAGTTCCGCGTCGAGATCTTCCAGTTCACCGACAAGGTGTGCTTCTTTAAGCAGCTGAAGCCGAGTCATAAGCTCATGATCAAGGCGCTGCTTGTACCGTACGTACTGCTACAGTTCGGCGCCATGTACGTGATATACCAGTGGTGGCAGCGGCTGAGGCGCCGGTCGAAGGCGACCGACTCGGCCCCCGTGGGCGTGAACGCGGCGGTTGGCAGCCCTCAGCCTCAGGTCGACTCGACCAAGAAGACGTTTCTAAGTAAGCTGTCAACCGGCTTCATCCTGTCGCTTCTTTTCACATATCAGAAGCTGGCGACGACGTCGTTTGCACTGCTCAACTGTGTACCAGTTGGAGACGAGAACGTGCTCTTCATCGAGGGCACGGTCACGTGTTACCGCGGCTGGCAGTACGCCGTCATCGTCTACGTGTTGTTGTGTATAGGTCCGTTCTGCATGGTCCTGCTGATCGGGCCCGGACTCCTGAAAGACGGTCTCATACCGCTGAAGCAGTTCTTCTGCGCATGCTTCCTGCCGCTTCCCTTCCTCGTGTACTGGGTCGCGCTTCGACTGCGGCTGCGCGGCTGGCGACCGGACGTGACGTTGCCGCTCAGACCGGAAGCGCAAGCCGTGATCAACGTGCTGCAGGGGCCGTTCAAGGAGAGCGAGTGTCGCCTGTTCGGCTCTCTGTGCGGCGCCGGCGTCGTCATCGGCCGGCGCCTCGTTCTGGTGCTCCTCTACACGTTCGTCAACGACACGCTCGTGCGCATGCTCGCCATGATGCTCGTGTGCTTCGTCATCCTGCTGCACCACGTGCACGTGCTGCCCTACCGCGACACGCGCGGCAACCTCGCCGGAAGTGCGTCGGCGGCGGCGCTCCTCATGGTCGGCGGCATCAACCTCGTGCGCGCCGGCTTCGAGGCGGCTGAGTACGTGCCGCAGGGACCAAACGCCGTACTCATGACGGTGTTCGAGGAGATCGAGAACGTGCTCATGCTCTGGTTCCCCGCCGCCGTCATGGGCATCATCATCGTGTCGCTGACGGTGAAGATCGTGCTGCTGCTGCTACGGGCGGCCTTCCCCCGCCAAGCGACCCCAACCGTCGCCGCCGAGGAACAGCCGGACGAGAGCAAGCTGCTGTGAGACGGACCGACGGACCGACGGACCGACGGACCGACGGACCGACGGACCGACGGACGACGGACCGACGGACCGACGGACCGACGGACCGACGGACCGACGGACCGACGGACCGACGGACCGACGGACCGACGGACCGACGGACCGACGGACCGACGGACCGACGGCGGACCGACGGACCATCATCGCGTGCAGGCTGACGGCAACGTCGAGAGGGGTTGCCAATGCTGTGTGATGTGACATGTCATGAAAACAACTCCAGTATGATTTTCGTGGTGAAATTGATTTATTTGCTTTATCAGGTCTATTTGGGTTCACACTATCAGAATATGGTGGGGGTTTAAATGTTGTGACCCCATTCCCGTCCGTCAGTGGAACCCCCGGAACTGGCCCCGCACCTATCTCCGTTAATAACTAACTGATCTTTACGACTTTTAGGGACTTAGATGACGTTGAAGGCATTTATTTCACAATATTAACAATACAAATATTAGCAGTAACAAGGCAACTCCTAGAAACCAATCTCACACGCGCATCAATGCAAATGGGTTAATCGATCTGAAAGTTCATAAACAGATTGATTGATACGCCGGGGAGCTATGGTGGATAGGCAAGGTTGTATAGGTACGACTTGAAATGACGATGGGGCGACCACCGGAAGTAGTTATCACCAACTTCCGGTCACGGTGAACATCGAAATCAAGGGGGTCCCGGGATGGACAGCCCCATCTAGTGTTGGTCAACAGATCAGAAAATGTGAACCCCTTCATTGTCCGGCACTGACCATAAATCAACCCGATAAAGCAAACACAAACAATTAGCACGAAACTCGTACAGAATATATGTCATACCACACTGGTGGGCATGTAAAGACATGATGCAGTACTGGTAAAAAAACGGGTGACAAAACGATGCAAACTAACGCAAGTCGATCTGGTGCTGAACTGGCTGCGATGTGACGCTGCAAGGTTTCTGCCAAAGTGGAGACGGAAATGACGAAAGTGTGCTTCCACGTGAGCGATGAAGTGAACAAGGCTTAGCACCGCAAAGGTGACAAAATAACACAGATCTGCTATAACAAGGGTGTTGTCGGACAGGTATTAAAGAGATGCATGAATGTTGGCGCGTGTCCAACGAATTGACGAATCTTTTTTTCCAGATCGCTAATGAGTTCACGCGTGGTTGTTGATATTCGGCTGATGAATGTCTACAGACTATTACCGGAAGCAGAACAAATGAATGATTGCTGTCTAACAATATGTTTCACAGTCAACGTTATCATGTATAGTTAAGTTTTATTTGAAATTATATCCTTAGGGCTAGTTCCACACATATCCCAAATAGTATTCCTTCAAGGGAAACCTGCCATAAGACAACGGTTTCTTTTCGGTGAGATTTTGCCACGAAATTCATGTGTGATAGCTTTCCTACATGTGTAGTACCACAGCACTGTTGCCACGCAACGAAAGATTGTTGTCATGCGATAACGGACCGTTGCCATGGGACGAATAACTGTTGCCACGCGATAATGGGTCGTTGTCAAACGGCATTGGACCGTTGCTACGCGACAAACGATGGTTGCCATGCGACGAAGAGTATGGCAAGATGTGATAGTAAGGTGTGTTTCTGCGAAAACATCGATATGGCGACACGCTGTATACTAACAGTTGGGAGCTCGATTCATTTACATTGCAAATATCGTGGCATACACAACAAGTTCCAGTAACAGAATGCATTAGCCGCTAACTATATTGTCTGTAACAGTAAGCATTGTTGCTAGTTAGATTTTTTTACAAAAGTGTTAGCACAGTTAATATTATGATAATGATTAAAATGTTGATAATATTGTCATACTACTGTGTAATTGTTGTTGTGGAGTTTCTAATGAAATACCAGCAAAAGTGGGAGTGTGCACCATCTACGCACTATTCACATTCCCATTCCCACTCATGCGCTCGCAAATACAGCCACATACACACGAACACACACACACACACACACACAATACAACACAACACACACACACACAACACAACACACACAACACACACACACACACACACAACACAACACACACACACACACACACACACAACACACACACACACACAACACACACACACACAACACACACACACACACAACACACAAACACACACACACAACACACATACAAATTCACCGCGTATGACAATCAAACGCCAAACTCTCATAGATTAACTATTTAGTTTTATTGCCATGTGTTTTCACTGCAGTTATTGTGACAATGACGTGTCCTTTTCTAGCCACATACTCCTTTTATTATGGATGAAATAGTTGCCGGCCGACAGTCAAACAATCCAAGAAATGATCAACTTTCCGCGCCAGTTACCAACGCGGAGAGGCCATCGTAAGCTAGTTACATATATTTCGTACGAGGGAAATGCACTGATAATGTTATTTGTGACAAGTAAAGAACAAACCGCATTATTTGCGCCCAGTAACCTATTCCTGGACAGGTTCCAATCGAATTCGCAAAAACTGCGGCTATGTTTTTGACTACGCGTAACGTGGCTTAGTCATATGTCATGCGAAGGACTGTCACCTACTAGTTTCTGTCCGTAATTCAACTGAGCGGCACTGTATTAACAATTATCGAAGTAGCTCATCGTGCAAAGGAGAACACAATTGAGTTTCTGCCAGGCGATGTAAAAAACAGAAGTACTGTTTTATCATCGCAGACATTTCGGGCAAGATCCGGCGGCATTGCGTCTTCTTGCGTGTATGTGTGTATGTATGTATGTATGTGTGTGTGTGTGTGTGTGTGTGTGTGTGTGTGTGTGTGTGTGTGTGTGTGTGTGTGTGTGTGTGTGTGTGTGTGTGTGTGTGTGTGTGTGTGTTTGTGTGTGTTGTGTGTGTGTGTGTGTGTGTGTGTGTTGTGTGTGTGTGTGTGTGTGTGTGTGTGTGTGTGTGTGTGTGTGTGAGAGAGAGAGAGAGAGAGAGTGTGTGTGTTGTGAGTGTGAGTGTGAGTGTGTGTGTGGGAGGAGTGGTGAGTGTGAGTGTGAGTGTGAGTGATGGTGTGAGTGTGAGTGTGAGTGTGAGTGAGTGTGTGTGTGTGTGAGTGTGTGTGAGTGTGTGTGTGTGTGCGTGTGTGTGCGTGTGTGTGTGCGTGTGTGTGTGCGTGTGTTCGTGTGTGTATATGTGAGTGTAACAAATCGTTCCTACGGTGAACAAGCAAAATCCACAGCAGCCTTAAAACTGTTCGAATGGCAGATTCCCATCCTGTCGCCGTCCATTATCACCAGGTGGCGCTCTGGTTCATACCAGTATATTAGCTATCAGAAACAGAATCGGATCACCATCTCAACGGCGGACTTGAAATGTCGGCTTTAGGACTAACCTTGTCTATACTTGCACTTGGCAGGTTTTCTTTCATCGATTGGCCTGAAAGCCTTCGGATCGCCTTAGGATAATCTGGTGCAATGCAACTTATAATATGTTGGATCAAACGTATTATGATTGGATTGCAACTCTTGTACTTTGATGTTTAATTTGGCCAGATATATTATAATAACATAATTTGTATTGATTATAATAATACGTTTTCCAAATCGTCCAGATGGTGCCCGTTTGGAATGAAGCCATCTGGCAAAGGACTGGGCAAAACAGATAAGTCTGGAAAATCATGCTGTAATAGACCAGCGCGCATGTGCGTGTGTGCGTCTGCGTATGTGCATGTGCATATGTGTGTATGTGTGTATGTGTGCATTGTGCACACGTATGTGTCTACGCTTGCGCGTGTGCGTGTGCGTGTGCGTGTGCGTGTGCGTGTGCGTGTGCGTGCGGTGCGTGTGCGTGCGTGTAAGCAGTTGCGTGTGCGTTGCAGTGTGCATGTGCAGTGTGTGCGTGTGGGTGTGCGTGTGCTGTGTGCGTGTGCGTGTGCGTGTGCGTGTGCGTGTGCGTGTGCGTGTGCGTGTGCGTGTGCGTGTGCGTGTGCGTGTGCGTGTGCGTGTGCGTGTGCGTGTGCGTGTGCGTGTGCGTGTGCGTGTGCGTGTGCGTGTGCGTGTGCGTGTGCGTGTGCGTGCGCGTGCGCGTGCGCGTGCGCGTGCGTGCCTGCGTGTGCCTCCATCATCGCCTGCCACGCCTCTCACCCAATATCTGCCATCATCGCCTGCTGACATGCCTGCTGACATGCCTCAATGCACATCCATCACACACTGCTCACATACATCACACATGCACATGCACATGCACATGCACATGCACATGCACATGCATGCATGCATGCCATTTCAACGAAACACAACTACAGCATGAACAATCTTACAAATGTCACAAATGTCAAGTGTTGAACAAATATGGGTTCTAAGACATGCTATGTCGTAGCTGAAATGTAAAGATATTCTTACAATGAACCGTTATCCAAAATTCTAGCAAAAGGCGAAGCTTGATGCAGGCCTCTCGCGTAATTTTTAGTGTGACGTATGCACACCACGACATCATACATCATCAGCCTCCCTGTGACAGAACAACTATCTCCTACTGATGCCCCTTTTTCAATGACTATAAATTATTTTATTCGCAAAAAACTAATCGAAAGTAGTACGGTGTTAACAAACTGTTTTACGTGTTCGTAATAATGAACACAACGTAAGTAAAACAAATTGGTTCCACCCGTGAGAGGGCGCTGTAAATACACAAGATGGCGCGGGTCCGAAGAGAACCAACTCTGTGATTCACTTAGCTCTGCTTTATCTTTGTCAACGATGTTGATAACGGTTGTATTCGTGATCTACATTA
>JAODUO010000498.1:210000-217500 GCA_025642075.2 Ridgeia piscesae
CACAACACACAACACACAACACACAACACACAACACACAACACACAACACACAACACACAACACACAACACACAACACACAACACAAAACACAACACACAACACACAACACACAACACACAACGCACAACACGCAACACGCAACGCGCAACGCGCAACGCGCAACGCGCAACGCGCAACGCGCAACGCGCAACGCGCAACGCGCAACGCGCAACGCACAACACGCAACGCACAACGCCGCACAACGCCGCACAACGCCGCACAACACCACACAACACGCACAACGCCAACACAACACACAACACACAACACACAACACACAACACACAACACACAACACACAACACACAACGCCGCACAACGCCGCACAACGCCGCACAACGCCGCACAACGCCGCACAACGCCGCACAACGCCGCACAACGCCGCACAACGCCGCACAACGCCGCACAACGCCGCACAACGCCGCACAACGCCGCACAACGCCGCACAACGCCGCACAACGCCGCACAACCCGCACAACGCCCCACAACCCCAAACCGCACAACGCACAACCCCCACAACGCCGCACAACGCCGCACAACGCCGCACAACGCCGCGCAACGCCGCCAACGCCGCCAACGCCGCGCAACGCCGCCAACGCCGCACAACGCCGCACAACGCCGCACAACGCCGCACAACGCCGCACAACGCCGCACAACGCCGCACAACGCCGCACAACGCCGCACAACGCCGCACAACGCCGCACAACGCCGCACAACGCCGCACAACGCCGCACAACGCCGCACAACGCCGCACAACGCCGCACAACGCCGCACAACGCCGCACAACGCCGCACAACGCCGCACAACGCCGCACAACGCCGACAACACGCACAACGCACAACGCACAACGCACAACGCACAACGCACAACGCACAACGAACAACGCACAACGCACAACGCACAACGCACAACGCACAACGCACAACGCACAACGCACAACACACAACACACAACGCACAACACACAACACACAACACACAACACACAACACACAACACACAACACACAACACACAACACACAACACACAACACACAACACACAACACACAACACACAACACACAACACAAACAAACACAGGCGAGCGCTCCCCCCCCACACACACACACCCAAACACACACACGTTCGCGCCGATTCCTGTACACCGAGGGGACCCACATTAATGCGATGTTGTCACGACTATGTGGTCTACAGCTTTCCCGACGTCTAACTACATGCAAATGCGATGCGAGCGGCTGCACTAGGGATTTGCCGACCACGCTGCGGAAAGACGTCGGTCGCCTGAAGTCACTTGGGAGCGTGTAGTGTAATTTCCAAAATAAAAAAGATCTCTCGGTGTAAGCAATGATCCGAAACTCTAACAACGATTACCTATGTTTATATCACGAGTATATGCGAAATTTCGATTGAAAATAAAGTAGAGTATGTAACCAATATTTCGATGATTTGAGGATATGTACATCCCACTGCTGTTTATTAACTACGTTTTTAACATTCAACAATATGTATATTATAATTATGGGGCCTAACTTATAATTCACACTTTCTCATAACCCACAATATGATTTTTTTATGACACATTATCTAGTAGTATAACATATATTCACCAGATGGCGTCACGTTGTCCTTTGATAGGGACACTGGGTCTTCATGACATAAAACAGTTTTTTGAATATAAATGAAACATATATATATATATATATATATATATATATATATATATATATATATATATATATATATATATATATTCATATACATATAAAATCACTCAGTCACTTATTCGCTCACTCACTCACTCACTCACTCACACTCACTCACTCACTCACTCACTCACTCACTCACACATTCACACATGTGCACTCACGTACTGTTCCATATATATATATATATATATATATATATATATATATATATATATATATATATATATATATATATATATATATATATATATATATATATATATATTAATATATATATATATATATACCCAACGTACTAGTTAAATAAATTATACTCTTTAACATGATGTTATAATAAAAACTAGCAGACTATAATGTAAGGCCTATTACTAAATAGTAAGTAATAAAATTCCTGCAAACGTCCAGTATAATGAAATTATACGTTGCACGTTATATTATCGATGATTATAACATCCGCGATATTCTAAATTTTCAAGAAGAAATGGTAGCAATGTGGTGGAATAAAACATGCCCAGTTTCAATGGAATAAAGGCAACGATAACATATTACGGTTCATCCAGACTGCATTAAGAAAGACGCCAGTTCCGGGATTCTGCTTCATTGCATTCAACATACCGTCATCATACAAACCCAAGAATGTGTAAAAGAAATTCGCTTCGTCACTCATTGCACTCCTTTTAGCTGGAAACTCAACATATAAACACGTCCGTTGATCTCCAGACTGTGGTTATGTCTCTTGACCACATGTATTCGACTAAATGTCCTCGCTGTCTGTGTCGCCAACAGCGTCATTGAACCAGACGCCATTGACAAGATCTACAATAAATCACTCTCTCATTGGCAGACAATAGACGTCAGATCTGTCAGCTTACCCCAGTAGGACGGCGACACGGACAGGTCACATTTAGTGCGGGTATTATTGGATTACCTCTCAAAGAAGAAGACGTAGGGAAAGAGAGGAAGAAAGGTGGGAGTGAGGTGGGAGGCTGGCTGGCTGGCTGGCTGGCTGGCTGGCTGGCTGGCTGGCTGGCTGGCTGGCTGGCTGGCTGGCTGGCTGGCTGGCTGGCTGGCTGGCTGGCTGGCTGGCTGGCTGGCTGGCTGGCTGGCTGGCTGGCTGGCTGGGCTGGCTGGCTGGCTGGCTGGCTGGCTGGCTGGCTGGCTGGCTGGCTGGCTGGCTGGCTGGCTGGCTGGCTGGCTGGCTGGCTGGCTGGCTGGCTGGCTGGCTGGCTGGCAATGGTGGAAGGGAAGGAGGAAGGGAAGGGGAGTCAGAGATCAAGGTGGCTATTTCCTGTATTTCCTGTGTGTGTCATGTGTGTTTGGGTCTTTGTATGTTTGAGTGTTTATATTTGTGTTTTTGGTGTTGATATATCTTTGTGAACTTGTATATTTGTATGTTAGCGTACACTTTATTCATATGTGGGCGTTTGCCCGAATCGACATAACAAATATTTAAGCCTACAACGTATCGGGACAACAAGACGGTTCATGCGCGTACAACACTAAATTAATAATCTCTCTGGACTTGCCAGAAACAGGTGGCATTTGCCTTAACTACTGTGTCATTATTGCGGAACCACTAATTGGTAAGAAAATGTAGCAAGTCTCTCATTCGCTGACACTCGAACACGCAACAACAACCTCTTAAAAGACACGCACACGCACACGCACACGCACACGCACACGCACACGCACACGCACACGCACACGCACACGCACACGCACACGCACACGCACACGCACACGCACACGCACAGAACGCACACGCACACGCACACGCACACGCACACGCACACGCACACGCACACGCACACGCACACGCACACGCACACGCACACGCACACGCACACGCACACGCACACGCACACGCACACGCACACCACACCACACCACACCACACCAACGCACACGCACACGCACACGCACACGCACACGCACACGCACACGCACACGCACACGAACGACACGACAGCCAGCACACGCACACGCACACGCACACGCACACGCACACCACACGCACA
The DNA here is from genome assembly GCA_025642075.2 of Ridgeia piscesae. Lineage (NCBI taxonomy): Eukaryota > Metazoa > Annelida > Polychaeta > Sabellida > Siboglinidae > Ridgeia > Ridgeia piscesae. The sequence goes on from JAODUO010000498.1 coordinate 213,766, forward strand.
CGCACACGCACACGCACACGCACACGCACACGCACACGCACACGCACACGCACACGCACACGCACACGCACACGCACACGCACACGCACACGCACACGCACACGCACACAGAGACAGAGACAGAGACAGGGCAGAGACAGAGACAGAGACAGAGACAGACAGAGACAGAGACAGAGACAGAGACAGAGACAGAGACAGAGACAGAGACAGAGACAGAGACAGAGACAGAGACAGAGACAGAGACAGAGACAGAGACAGAGACAGAGACAGAGACAGAGACAGAGACAGAGACAGGGAGAGACAGACTTTTGTTGTAAATGTTATATATATATATATATATATATATATATATATATATATATAACATTTACAACAAAAGTAATATATATATAAAACAAAATACACATACTTACATTGACTGACACGCAACTTTCTAAGAGAAATCAATTAATTTAATTTAATTCCACTAATAAAAGTTTCAACAATATGAGATCATAAACATGGAGAAGTTTTCAAATATAGTTTCTTCCTTCCGACACAATTTCAGACTGGAACGCCATTAGCCCAGAAATATCCAACTATGACAACATTGAAACTTTCAAATGCAAAATAGAAAATATCTTTTTAGTGTAGATATTGGGATCCCTGTGGTCAGAATCCAGAACCCAAAGGATTACTCACATAATTATAAGTTTTATGTATATATATATATATATGAATATGACCCCCACATATGGTGTCAATTATAAATATAGTGTAGGGATATAGTTAGTGTTGGTGGTTGTTAATATGTCTAGGTCATGTAGGTATTGATTACCAATAGTTGGGCGGCATGCTGTGTGACAATGTACTGATGACCTGTGGTGTAGTTTAATCAGGTGTGATAAATCAAACTAAATGTCATTAAATTGGCTATTTCATAGGTCTCGCATTTTTGCTTTGCATAGGAGGGTGTGTGTCGTGCGTTGCGTGCGTGCGTGCGTGCGTGCGTGTGTGTGTATGTTTGTGTGTGTGTATATGTATATGTATATGTATATATATATATATATATATATATATATATATATATATATATATATATATATATATATATATATATATATATATATATATAGTATTATATTGTGCCGTGTTGTGTTGTGTTGTGTTGTGTTGTGTTGTGTTGTGTTGTGTTGTGTTGTGTTGTGTTGTGTTGTGTTGTGTTGTGTGTTTGTGTTGTGTTGCACTGCACTGCACTGCACTGCACTGCACTGCACTGCACTGCACTGCACTGCACTGCACTGCACTGCACTGTATTGAATAAATGAATATCTGCTGAGAACCAAACCATGTTTACTGTAGTGACAGACTTATACTTTCCGAGATGTACTGTCGTGGGAACGCATTCCTGTTGCCCATTAACTTGCGCTGCTCTCGTCATGCCTACGCAAGAAAGCAGCGTTGTTTGTGCAACGGACCGTGAAGCTAAGCCCGCAAGAGGCCACCAAACCGCGTCTGCGTGTGATGAGACGAGTGGCCGTCTGCATAAGCCACGTCCCGGCCCCCACGACGGATAGACATTGACGTGCGGCGGAATAATAATTAGCAAAATTAACTTCGCTGCTACGTAATTCCGAAGGATCTAACACAACATGTTAGTTTAGCGGACAAATGTACAAGACTTTTTGTGTTGCTATTTTCTCGGTTTTCTGGTGTGTGTGTGTGTGTGTGTGTGTGTGTGTGTGTGTGTGTGTGTGTGTGTGTGTGTGTGTGTGTGTGTGTGTGTGTGTGTGTGTGTGTGTGTGTGTGTGTGTGTGTGTGTGTGTGTGTGTGTGTGTGTGTGTGTGTGTGTGTGTGTGTGTGTGTGTGTGTGTGTGTGTGTGTGTGTGTGTGTGTGTGTGTGTGTGTGTGTGTGTGTGTGTGTGTGTGTGTGTGTGTGTGTGTGTGTGTGTGTGTGTGTGTTAAATTATTGTTGGAACATTTAATTAATCAAATGTAGTTATTTAGAATTATTTACTGACTTCTACATATTTTATCTTTTTCATCATGGTTGTAGCAATGCTTCATAATCTTCTTCTCTTTGTTACGTGTTTGCAATATATAAACAGACAGACAGACAGACAGACAGACACACACACACGCACACGCACACGCACACGCACACGCCACACACACACACACACACACACACACACACACACACACAACAGACAGACAGAGAGAGACAGAGAGAGACAGAGAGAGACAGAGAGAGACAGAGAGAGACAGAGAGAGAGACAGAGAGAGATAGCGAGACAGAGAGAGAGAGAGAGAGAGAGAGAGAGAGAGAGACAGAGAGAGAGAGAGAGAGAGAGAGAGAGAGAGAGAGAGAGAGAGAGAGTAGAGAGAGAGAGAGAGAGGAGAGAGAGAGAGAGTGAGAGAGAGAGAGAGAGGAGAGGGAGAGAGAGAGGAGAGAGAGAGAGAGAGAGAGAGAGAGAGAGAGAGAGAGAGAGAGAGAGAGTGAGAGAGAGTGAGAGAGTGAGAGGAGAGAGAGTGAGAGAGAGAGAGGAGAGAGAGAGAGGGGGGAGAAAGAAGAGAGAGAGAGTGTGTGTGAGAGAGAGAGTGATAGAGAAGGGAGAGAGTGAGAGAGAGAGAGAGATAGAGAAGGGAGAGAGAGAGAAGAGAGAGAGAGAGAGAGAGAGAGAGAGAGAGAGAGAGAGAGAGAGAGAGAGAGAGAGAGAGAGAGAGAGAGAGAGAGAGAGAGAGAGAGAGAGAGAGAGAGAGAGAGAGAGAGAGAGAGAGAGAGAGAGAGAGAGAGAGAGAGAGAGAGAGACGTAATACACTGCCTGATGGGTGACGACTTTTTGAAGAACGCAGTGTAATGTTGATAACGTCTGTTGCGCAGATTTATATAAAATAGTGTCAATGTAGTATGGGATTTGATACAGTTTCATTATACTAACCAACTTTCTAAAACAGGTCCGTTCTTATTAAGCAAGAGACCAACATATCACATCTACGAGTCTGCTGAACACGCATGCACTAGGTGAAGCTGTATATAATAATATGAAGGCCAAACAATGAAACGGCCATGGCAACCCAGAGGAAATGGATCCGCGGTCTCCACTACCTTACCCCTTTCCACTAGACGCAATATCGCCGCGCTTCACAAATTATCAGGTATACGTTAGATGGCGCCACTGTTACTGTTTGTCAACATTCGCTTCATTTAACTCTTTTGTCGCTACTGAACTACGTCAATTTCACCATTATTTTTTGGAGTTACAAATCGGTGAAATATACCGTACAGATACACGGTCTCGCGGGACATAAAACGTTATAGCAAACGAGCTGGTCTAAAGTAGAAGTCGACCTTTCGGTACAATACAGACGCACGTGTGGTTAGCTTAATCTCAAATTAGCGTTGGTCACTGTCTATTTTTGAAACCACGTGGGCGAGGCGTTGTGACGAGACCACAACGGTTCCCCGAAAAGTGTTGATGACGCCGTGTTCTAACGAACACACATTCACGAGAACGTGCCTTGGCGCTGCGCGAGATGGCGATAATCAGCGGTGCGTGTGTCGTGAACAATGTAAAAAAATGTGATAATCACGTCACACATTTTGATCAGATCTTCACAGGTCAAAGTGTTTAGGCAGCACTGGTGAGCATCATTACGCTTGCCAGAGAGTTTGTGCAGTGTTCTTGTCAACATGTGAACACAATATTACGTTCTCCAGTTGCGAACGGTGCCAGCTTTCACGTGCATGATAAA
>JAODUO010000498.1:235000-245000 GCA_025642075.2 Ridgeia piscesae
AAGATACATTGGTTAGATTAGATAGGAGCAAGTCAAACCAAATGCTACTGAACAGTAATGGCGGCGTCCAGTCCAGATGATCTCTATGTTTGAAACATCATTAAAAATATTATACCGTGGTTCCGTGTTATAACAATCATGGTCACATATCCTGTAAATGGTATATCCTTATGTTTGGGCAATGGATTTTCAAGCGCCTTACCCCTTTGACGTTTTGCCAAATTTGTTTTTTGAAAAAACGGACACAACCTTTGCGAAAGTTATCAAGAGTGTAAATCACTAGCCGTTGTCTCATCAATATAATGCAAACAAACTCTTGTATAAAGATATTAGGTAGAATATTTACACATTTTTATAATACTACGTTCTCCGCTTTAAAAACCGACGCCATACAGAAATTGGTTACAGCTGTGAATAACATCGTTCTGGGGTCAAACGCAGCAAAATCTACAGAGTTGCTACAGTAACGAACGACGGACTACACCGGCACTAGCGGTAATCAAGCCGGATGCCAGTAGCACCGAGTCCGGTAATTCGCTGCCAAATCTGGGGTGCGCGGAATAACAACACTGACAAACCCATACCCTGCTTAACGGTAAAGCTAAATGGTGTTCAACGCCGTTGCAATTTTACCACGACCAAGATAACAAATTTGACAAACTTCTTGTTCTATTGCCATGTTCTAGAATGGACAAACAACTATAATCAATTGTCAATTTGTGATGTCTTTAAATGTCTGTTATCTTCCCTATTCCTTGAGATTTGGTTATCGAATGTTCGTCCGTCCATTTGCGATTTTTATGACAATGTTCGTTTATTCGGTGGTGATCCTGCTTTTGTAAGTTGAACTATACCATATAAGAATAGTCCATTCGAATACGTTAGTGAAATAAACTCATTGGTGTCTTTATTTGGAAACCTTCTGAAATTGCAATCGGTATTACTCTGGCAAACACTCGCGCGTCAATTATTTTCGCTTCTTCGTTGAATCCTTTTTATTAAACTTGAACAGAAAACAAGGTATTAAATGACAATCTAAGTAATTACTTTATATTGACCAGTATGTATGTAGTATACGTTCGTGTGTGTGTGTGTGTGTGTGTGTGTGTGTGTGTGTGTGTGTGTGTGTGTGTGTGTGTGGTGTGTGTGTGTGTGTGTGTGTGTGTGTGGTGTGTGTGTGTGTGTGTTGTGTGTGTGTGTGTGTTGTGTGTGTGTGTGTGTGTGTTGTGTGTGTTGTGTGTGTTGTGTGTGTGTGTGTGTTGTGTGTTGTGGTGTGTGGTGTGTGTGTGTGCTGTATGTGCGTGTGTGCGTGTGTGCGTGTGTGTGTGTGGTGTGTGTGTGTGTGTGTGTGTGTGTGTGTGTGTGTGTGTGTATGTGTGCATGTGTGCATGTGTGCATGTGTGCATGTGTGCTTTGTGTGTTTGTGTGTGTGTTGTGTGTATGTGTGTATGTGTGTCATGTGTGATGTGTGCATGTGTGCATGTGTGTATGTAGATAGATGACTGTGAAGTAGAACATTATCTTGTCAAAGCCGGGTCGACAGCAATCGTAACTTCTAAGCCACAACAGCAGTAGGAAGTAGGGACAATGATATCTAGCGCCTCGATACTAAGCCAAAATGTCGCCTTCTACAACATATGACATGTTAATAATATAAACGGACGCCGCACACACGACATACACAATAAATCTGCTGTCCAATAAAAGGGTCCGTGTACTTGCGTCCAGTAAAGCGTTCTGACGTCACATGGTCTACACTAATGATAGGTCAGTCCGGTTAGTGGCCAATCGCACTAACTTACTTAAGAACAAAAATAGCACTGCCTACGTCCACCGAAAATGAATTAAGTTAATTTACTTCTCGTCGATCGAAACGAAGGAATAAGTTAAATGGCGAAAAGCAGCGGTATTGATATGAAACCGGGAAGGTTAACTCAGTGAATTGTATAGAAAAATCAACCCTTCTTAGAAAGAAGACGAACTTGTTGAAACGGTGAGAGCAGCTACACAGTGGCAAATGTTTGGAACATTAACGAAACAGTCTTCCGAAGTTGACTTTTAAACATTCAGTAATCAATAAAGCATTCTTTATCTACATCGGACGAGGTGTTTTAAGAACATATATACTGTAATGGTTATTGTTATTATTATTACTGATAGCATTTCTAGGCCCGTTCATTGGCGCAGAAACAGAAATTTAAAACAATTGATAATAATTGTATTTATCATACGTATTGATAACTAATTTTATTCTATGTCTTCGCTATTTGTTGTTTGTGTGATGGTTTTGTAACATATCATAAAAGGATGTGTGTTGAGTGAATGTGTGTGTGTGTGTGTGTGTGTGTGTGTGTGTGTGGTGTGCGTGTGCGTGTGCGTGTGCGTGTGCGTGTGCGTGTGCGCGTGTGCATGTACGTATGTACGTATGTACGTATGTATGCGTATGTATTTATGTATGTTGTGTGTACATCTGTGTACATGCATTATGCACATACGTATGTACATACGTATATACACATGGATATACCTCACATACAAAATCAGCACGGTGACGCTAGCCGCAGTATATTAAATGACAAAAGCGAAGCAGAGTCAAGCCGTTTCACGCCTAATTCTACCAAACCAGTTAAACTTGTTACCGACTCAACGCGGTCGGGTTTTCACGCATTTGAACACAACAATTTAATAACACAACGAACGACCACTTGCCTTAAGTTCCATTGGCCTCTTGAGAAGAATGAAATTTACGGCAAGTGGTCATTCAGACCCATACCACTTTCACTCCTGGGAATCCACATCGTCGAGTCTCTTGCGTGGTCTTGTCCCACTTACGCGCTGCTTACGTCACCGGCGTAAATAGATACGACGTATTACGTCAGTCGACCACACGTAGCGGCCGTTGAAGTAGGTGTCATCACTGTAGCATCAATTTTTCCCTTTCAGGTGTTGGTGTATGTCTCGCACCTATGCGGCCGGAAGAGATCGATCAGCTGCCGGGAACTGTCGCCGCTGTCTGACGCTGGCTTCTGTCATGGCGAGCTTCGCCCAGACGGTGGTCTACTTGGTGTGGATACTCGCGAGCATTCAACTTCCAGGTGGGTAACTCGTAAACAGGAAGTCGCCAATCGAATGTACCTAGTCGAGGACCGGTCATTATTTGATGTTCCATGGGCGGGACCCTTTAGTTTGTTCCTACCATGTTTCAGCTTTTGTTACAGTTGCACAGATGGTTGCTTTCCACGTGACTTGTCTGTTGTTAATGTGAGTTAGTTCTTGCAATGTCTGGGAAACATCAACATATCTATTACTTATACAAGACCTTTTACCTAATACGCAGCAAATATATCCATTTCGTAACTATGTATTTTTTGGGGTGCACAAAACGGTAGAAAGATACGCACTTTAGTCAAATAAAATGCGATGCCGCATATTATCAAAGCCGCTCGTAATGTCGTTGAAACAAATGGTTTTCGCGATGTACGTTTTGACAACCTATGAATAAAACATGTATAGCAAAAAGTTAACGTGGCGCTTAAATCGCTAATTCCACATAATCTAACTGCCTCGTTGCGAACAATTATAAAGTCCCCCAATCGTCTCCTGGCGACGATGCTTCCCTGCCGTAAATACACCAGTCATCTTGCCATGTTTATGGTGTTTCTAATATTAGCCTACAGCGATATTGAAAAATTTCATTTGATTAAACTGGCGAGCTTTTTGAGGAAACAATTTGTGATGGTGAGAAATATTATCCACTAAACCAACAACATCACGTCACGCGGTCGGATTCAGGGACACACGGAATGTGTAATACATTATTAATTCGGAAAAATCAAAGAAATAATCATTAGTTTTGCACAAGATGGCAATTTCAGAAGCACTATCCCGAATATAGACATTGATGGGAGGGATATAGCACAAGTTTGCCATGCCAAACTATTAGGTGTGACCATTTCGCAGGATCTGACATGGAACAAACATGTGGATAATATTGTGAAAAAGGCTGGTAAACGCTTGTTCATGTTATATCAGTTAAAGCGTGCAGGGATTACACAGAAAGATCTGGTCAGTGTGTATGTTAGTATGGTGAGACCAGTTCTAGAATATGCATGTCATGTATGGCACGCTAACTTGCCCCAATATTTGTCTGACAATATTGAAGTTATACATTCCGCAGCCATTTAACAACCTTGCCTGTCCACCATAGCTCCCTGACGTATCAATCAATCTGATGACAACTGGAACTGTTTATTGACTATGAGATTGATTAACACTTTTGCATTGATGCGCGTCTGAGCTCGATTTCTAAGGACTTAGACGCCATAGAAGTTATTTTATTATTATCATTACAATATCTATAGACAAATCAGTTAGTAAAACGTTGCGGAGTGACTGAAACAACTAGAAACTAATCCGTGCGCCCTCGGATTATGCTATATGCCGGGGGTAATCTGCCGGAAACGTGTTATAACTCATAGAATCACTCGTTCAACCACGAACAAACAGCGGCTAACGTCACAGAAAGCCCGCTCTCCTGTTTCGCGTAGTCATTATCTGACGCCGTGACACCGTAAACCACGTTAATTAGTACACGAAGTAACAATCTTTGTTTGATCTAATTGCTGCAGTGGGAATGAAATAAGCGCTTGTCTACAGGCAGAACTGCTAAACATAAACGTACACATAAAGACGATGTCTATTACCGTGCCACGGTTGTACCGTGATGGTGTATATCAGGTGTATACCAGGTGTTACGTAACATTGGTGACGTAATGTACGACCTTCACGTTGCGTTAACATACGTACTCTGGCGTGTTGTGATTGTTGTTCGTCTTGTTCTTGTACTTCTTATTTTTGTTTTTGGTGTTGTCATCTTCTTCTTGTTCTTCTTCCCTGCAGGTCTTGTTCTTGTTCCTGTTCTTCTTTCCCTATAGGTCTTGTTCTTGTTCTTCTTTCCCTGTAGGTCTTGTTCTTGTTCTTCTTTCCCTGTAGGTCTTGTTCTTGTTCTTCTTTCCCTGTAGGTTTTGTTCTTGTTCTTCTTTCCCTGTAGGTCTTGTTCTTGTTCTTGTTCTTTTTCCCCATCCAGGTCTTGTTCTTGTTCCTGTTCTTCTTTCCCTGCAGGTCTTGTTCTTGTTCCTGTTCTTCTTTCCCTGTAGGTCTTGTTCTTGTTCTTCTTTCCCTGTAGGTCTTGTGCTTCTTCTTGTTCTTTTTCCCCATCCAGGTCTTGTTCTTGTTCTTTTTGTTCTTTTCTTCTTGTTTTTCTTCTTCAGATGAAGGTTAATTTATTCTTCTTCTTCTTCTTTCCCTTTGGACTTGTTCTTGTTCTTCTTCTTCCCCTGCAGGTCTTGTTCGTTCTTCTTGTTCTTCTTCATCCCTCGCCGGTCTTGTTCGTGTTCTTCTCCTTCTTGTTCTTCTTGTCCCATGTCTTGTCCTGGTTCTTCATCTTCGCCTGCAAGACTTGTTCTTCTTCTTCCTCCTCAGGTCTTCTTCTTGTTCATCTTCTTGTTCTTCTTCCTCCGCAAGTATTGTTCTTATTCATCTTCTTAGTCTTCTTCTTCCCCTTCAGTCTTGTTCTAGTTCGTCTTCTCCCCGGCATGTTTGGGGTGAGGGTGACCTAGCTTCAGGTCCTCGATATATCTGTCCTTCTCTTGTGTTTTTGTTTCCCTCCCTCATCTTGTTCTGCTGTCTCCATCAAGCGTCTCCACTCCCCTCTCTTCTTCGCTCTCATTTTCGCTCCTAATAGCTCTTGCCGCCATCCTCTCATGGAGTTGTATAATCGTCCGCGCCTCACTTTGCCGACTACTGTCCGGGTATCTCCTTTATTTTCCATCCGTTTTACTTTTATGTCCTCCGTGTGACCACGTCAGATTACTTGACCACTCCGTGTGTCCACCTCACATTACTTGACCACTCACCGGTTTCTTCTTGTTAAAGATCTGTATTGTTACATGTATCACATGGATGATGTGTATCATAATCGATACAGTTGTCTGTTCCGTTCCCGGAGATTGCAGTATTGTATTTCACTGCGAAACTCCACACCAATTGAAATTGATTATAAATATCAATACCATTTAACATGTTTACCTTCCAAAGCTTGATATGCACGGAAATCGTATACACTTATTGGGAGTGCAACGAGTACGAAAACCGTAGATTACTCATATAGCATCATATTGATCAGGTTGATTATGTGTCTAGATTTAGCGTCTAGAGACGTTTACGTATATTTACACTCTAAGCTGACCTCGGAGACGTGTCGGAGGAATTAAAACACGCTTACAATTTCTATTTTGGGTTTATTGTTGTTCTTAAAGTGCCGTTTTATGGCGGCACGGTGTAGTTCACAAGGAATAGCTATATTTTCATAAGAAAAACGGTGTTCTTGCTAGGTTGAACTGCAAAAACGCGGTATGGCAGTAAACTGCCTCTGGCCATGGCAATCATCATGACGACGGAGACAGCGAAACGGATAGTTCACTTGCTATTTGATTATGTCAGGCGGAGCGCTTCGAAATAAAACAGCTTAGTTAACAAGAAATCCAGAAGGGACTGCGGAGGATGTTAAACATGTCGAAGACGACGAACACGAAATCAATAGCAATCTGACAGGTTCAAAGGATTATCGTGGATTTCGGGTAGATTAGCAGCTTAACGTGTGTTTCAGTAGTAACGTCGGACTCCAGCTGACAACGACTGATGAGCAAATGCGCCGTCGGTAAGTGCGGCTAATTGAGTTCGTGCACGTGGCGGCTGTATACACACTTCACTCCCGCACGCACGCACGCACGCACGCACGCACCCACGCACGCCAGCACACGTATGTACATAAACACGCACACAGACAGGCACAGGCGTATATACGCACGCACACATACAAACGGACATATACACATGCATAAACGGGCACACACGCACGCACGCACGCACGCACACGCGCGCATGCACATGTGCGCACGTTCACAGTTGTCTGCCTACACACACACACACACACACACACACACACACACACACACACACACACACCACACACACACACACACACGCACACACACACACACACACACCCCAAAAAAAAAAAACACACACACACACACACACACACACACACACACACACACACACACACACACACACACAAACACCACCCACCACACACCACCGATTAATGTTATGGCCGACTTCTATAAGATTTATCAAAACAGTGTTTCTGCATATTTGTAGCACAGACATGGTTTCTCTTGACAATTTATTTATATCCAGTGCGTAGCATATTTAGCCAGGCCGGTGTCAGGGGGACCTCAGGGATAGCGATATTCTATTTCTCAACAGTTTTAACGCGGATGACTGCTTTTCCCCCCAAGCATCGCTGGGTAATTCGGCTAGTTGTCTACTTTGTACCATTCAACATATTGCGAGTACACTTCTAATATGTGGTTGCACGTTCTAACATTCATGTTTATATGGACATGTTCATCGAACAATATCATCTTGTTAAGCTGCGAGATGGATATACCACTAGGTATGCACTCGATATGGGACAATTGACCTACCCATCACGTGACCAATTGCATTGCAATAACTCCTTCAAGCGATCAAAACAATGGTTGCGTGAACATTATACTTTTCATCGTGTATTTTTTTGCTAGTCTGGTTTCAAAATAATTTTTATGTCAAAAACCTAAAAAGAAAGTTGTTAAAGTATCAAATGTACGCAGCAATGTTTGCTGTAGAAGACGGCATGTTGCAGCGGAGATGTACTTCACAAAGCATTTATCAACATTGTAGCAAAGGTAAAGCAAAGAGACCTCGCGGATAATTTGGTGACGTTGTCGCGCTTACATTTTTCTGGCGTTATAAACGTTCCGATTGACGTTTCTGCGCATGCGTGATATATGTAAAATCATCAATGTGCAGCAAAAAGACAAAGCATTTATGGTATAAATATTACGGGTTGTTCGTTAGGAAGTATATAACCTCTCAGCAAAGTTATCTGTCGTAAATTAACATGAGGGAAACAGGTTTTGAGGCATATCGTGATAGCAAGCGTAAATGACGTGACAGTAGTGCGCCATAATCCGTGACAGTTATTTATAAAAATAAAAAAACCGTAATATTTTATTGCATTGAACGTCATTTAAGAAACTCTTCACAGTAATCATCACAGGAAAGTTAACGAACAGCTCGTGGCATTTATACCGAAAATGCTTTGTTGTTTCGCTGGACATTGATGATTTTACATTTATTGGGCATGCGCAGAAACGTCAATCGGAACGTGTTTAACGACCGGAAAAATGTAAGCGCGACAACGCAAGTATGCATACTGCGACATACTGGATACACGAATTGATGTATCCCATACGTCATAGTCAACGTTTCATGAGCGACCTTCGTGAAGCTTTAAGTTGTCACCAATGTCGATAACAGTTAGTTTTCAAACTGTAATTAGTTTGATGGGATCGGACAAATCGTAAAGATGGTAGCAAGCTTTGCATTTAGTATTTTAGAACGTGTTTTAATTGGACATTGTCGCTCGCTTATCTATATTTTGTTACTGTGATAGATGGCGTCTAAATTTAGGAATTGTCAATCCCAATTTAACTCACGATTATTGTCATGCGCGAATATAATCCGTGGTGGCATGTAACGGTGAAAAGTACGTCTCTACAATGCGTAAGTAGTTTATTTCGATATATAACGAAGTACACTTTTAATAAAGTCCTTTTACTTGTAACGAAGTTATTTTATCTAAAGTAACAATATATTTACAACGCTACTTTCGTTTACTTCGCAAAATAGTTTCATTACAATATTTCCATGTCTAGTCACCAGGGTGAACCTATGGCTATGTCGAAATCTATTAATAGTATGCAATCAGGGCGATTCACATGTCACGTCGTATTCATATCTGCATACAAAGTAGCTGTTTTATTTAGTGACTGTTATTGGGTTAAGATTCGTGTAGAGTGGGCGTAATATAGTTATTGTCGGGTGGCATTTTTCTGTATGTTGTAACGTTGCAAATAAAACTTTGAATTGTACATTTACTTCTCGCTTACTTCGTGTACATTTGAAATTAATGTTTACGTATTACTCAGTACATTTATTTCAATGTGTCTTTACTTAAGTTGTTTTGAGGTGCGGTACTTAGACTTTTACTCAAGTATGGAGAAATGGTATTTCGATCAACAGTGTTAATAATCAACCATCCACGCGTCATGATAACCGACTATAGATATTCCCTATTAAAATCGTTACACACAGTCGGTTAACAAGTGTAACATCCGGGTTGTTTGTTACGTCTGTTTGTTTGTTACCCGGCTGTAGACGTCTTCCTGCGAGACCCGTATCGCTTCCCAAGTGGCTGTTCTCTTCATATTTCGCAGTATATCATGGGTGGGTCTAGTGGTGTTACTCACATTCGATTTGATGTTCTTTGGTGTTATTCCTCTGTCCACACCCAAAACGCGTTTTGGGTCTTTTATGTTGATGCGTTTTAAACGTAGCGTGGCGCAGATGCGTCAAATTTGTCATAAAACCAAAATGAGGAAAACAATGCATGTGGAGCGTAGGTGAATAGAGTCTATGTGTAAGTTAACCTTTCATTGCTGAACGTGAACTATGAGTCGATTTACATTGTATGTGCCAGCAAATTATCACTGTATTTGCCTCCGCGTGACGTAGGATGATAGCAATATGTTTAGTGTTGATAGTGTTGGATGCCTGCTGTCAACTGCTGTGTAAACATCCTGGCTAAGACAAAGGAACCCAGGTTTCCTCCAGTGCAAGGGAAGAGAAACCCACTAGTTGGTACAGTAGTACAGATAAGGACAATCTAATAAACCTGCCTGCCAATTAGTCTACAGCAGTCAATCAATCCAAACACAAAATGCCACCCACTCTGATACTTGAACTATAATGGAAACACGGGCCACGTATATGAATCATATTTGAATCAAATTAAAAAATGGCAATGTAGTTCAATCGTATTTGAATAAAA
>JAODUO010000498.1:260000-262500 GCA_025642075.2 Ridgeia piscesae
AATCGCGCAATCCGTCGTTTTCGCACGCAGCAACCGCTCAACAGAACTAATGAAAAATAACACAAACGCGTCAATCACTTAATATAATACAGACGGATTCGCTGGCATTCCAGAGCAATTATGCATCTGCGACTGCTTATTTACGTCATCGAAGCACTCGAGGCAGTGCCGGGAACCAATGTTCAAGCCGTTTTGTGAGGTTGGGAGGTCTATACAGTACTCGGTCGAATCCGCGTGTTTCCCTCACGTCATTGTTTGTGTTAAGTGATCGTTTAGCTACGTCAATGTCAATAACAAGGTTTGTTTTCATTTATTGTTCGATTTGATAATTTAATGTGCCAATATATGTAATATTGCTTTGTAAGCATTTCCAGTATACCACCTACTTTGGTAAGAACGTAGTGTTAATTAGAGTATTAGTATGTATGTAATATTATTAATCATCTAACAGGGTTTTAATTAAAACAAAATTATTTTGGGTTTAATGTAGAATTACTATTACAGAATTACACAATAAATAGGAAATTATGACTAGCTTTGTTAGATTGCCGTCTAATATTTATATTAAAAGTCCGCCCGACTGTCCATGTTAATTTATAGCCATGTTAGTTTCAATATTATAATTACACATTTAGTCCTATTTCGCGCTACTGACTTTCCCATGTTCAATACAGAATTAGTATTTTAATTGGATTTTCAATCGTTACAAAATCAGACATTATTGAACCAGTCAGTCGCTACAGACCCGGATGCAGACCGGAAATATAACGTTACACTTCGCTTGCGTCATTTGCGTCTACGTTCGAATTACTAATTAATCGACCGCACTTCAACACAGAAAGACAACTCCAGATGTCGCGAGTTGCAACATGAAGACCAACAATTTCCGTCACACCAACAAGTGACCACCAAGTGGACGCGGTATGGATAATGTCCTGTCCTGGTGACGTCTAATGAGGGGATGGCTTAACGTGGACATGTCCGCGAATATGACGTTTTTCACAGCAACACATCCATTAATGTTGTCGTCGTTTCAGCTGCCGATGAGGTTGACAGATTATTCATTGCCTTCTGGTAGACATTATTTTCCACGTGCACACGACAGACCTTCTCCAATCTCGACACAATTCACACACAATTCACACACAATTCACACACACACACACACACACACACACACACACACACACACACACACACACACACACACACACACACACACACACACACACACACACACACACACACACACACACACACACACACACACACACACACACACACACACACACACACACACACACACACACACACACACACACACACACACACACACACACACACACACACACATCACACACACACACACACACACACACACACACACATCACTCATTCACTCATTCACTCATTCACTCATTCACTCATTCACTCATTCACTCATTCACTCATTCACTCATTCACTCATTCACTCATTCACTCATTCACTCATTCACTCATTCACCATTCACTCATTCATCATTCACTCATTCACTCACGCCCTCTCGCTATAACTCTCGTCTTCCTGTTGCCTGTGTGCCTGCTTACGTGCGTGTGTCCATGCGTGCGTGCGTGAGTGCGTGCGTGCTTACATGCACCAAGAGAATAGGGCATGATGTCAACCATTGCAGCGTCGTCATCTTTACGTATTTAGAAATATACACGCGTAGTTACGACCCCTTGCTGTGTCATAAAATGGCAACAAGAATATTATTATAAACTCGCCTTATATCCAACTAGCAAGACTTCTATTCAGCACGCCCAGGTGCCGGTTAGATCCGGTGCACACTTGCCAATCATTTCCCAGTTTAGACCCTAAAGGGAAATCCGTGGCATTAATGGCGATAAACGGTTCACAAATCTGTGGCAGAGGTGATGATGTATTACGTTGTCTCGACGCGATATGTGTAATATGTATTAGCGACGTTTGCACTACCTTTAGAAGGGGGACTTCCAAATGGTCTGACTAGGAACTCGTGTTAACACTCTCTCCTGTATTTCCGCAACAGATCTGTGTGGACATTACAGTGATGAATATTCATAGAATATGAATAATGGTCATTGAATGAGAACGCGTTATAGCACTGTCGGAAGAAAACAATGCATTTCGGCAGACCACGACATCAGTATTCGTTGTGACAATGTTTGCGTTTTGACACAGATTCGGAAGTATTCAGCTAACGAACGTTTAAGTACGACCGCGCCTATTTTGATGACATGTTTATTTGATCATTAGAACACCGAGTAGGAAGTTGCACGGAAACATTACGCACAGCGCGCGTTGAGCGTTCGTGAACGTTGACTGCCCGGATGGTTGTAACTTGTGAGGTAGTTTACAATCGCTGATTGTGGTTTATTTTAGTTGGTGAATGATTGCAAATGGGAACCCGTGGTGTGTGATTGTAATTGGGTGTTGTGTGTGATTGTAAATTTAGCGACTTAAACGTTTTAGAAGAAACTA
>JAODUO010000498.1:267500-275000 GCA_025642075.2 Ridgeia piscesae
GGGTAATGTGTACCCTTTACCAGTAACCAGAATGAACAGATACCGTAACTCTTTTTATACCATGAGGATTATACAACTGCCAGTAAACACGAATAAAGTAGAATTAATACGGTAACGCATGTCAATGTATGTCAATGTATTCCATGATATTTTACCACATTAATTGTATTTTATAATGTACTGTAAATCCAACTCAGTTGAGTTGCAAATAATAATAATAATCACATTAATATGGCGCCATAAATCTAGATAAAATCCATACGAATGTGCTGTGAGTACGTGAATATGTATACATGAAATAATTATATGCAACACATTAATAATTTGTAAACGTAAGATTAATAATATTAAATTTGTTAAAGTAAATGACAATACATAATATATGTATAAACAAATAACAGTAATGAATTATCAATAAATAAGTCACATAAAGATGATTATTAAAATAAAGGTTATATTATAATAAGATAATAAATAGGTAAATTATAAATAAATAAATAATACAATTTAAATAAACTGATACTCCATAGTCTATACACAACCCAGAACAGGTGAGTTTTCAACAAGTCGCGAGGCAATAGGTTTTCTTCATCTCAATTGGAAAAGAATTCCACAGTCGTGGTGTAGATACCGAGAAAGTGAGGTCACCGTATCGGCTGCGAGATGGAGGCATGTGCAGGTCATTGCTCGAGGTTGAGCGCAACATTCTAGTGACTCTTTGTTCGTGTAGATCAGTGACGTAAGGTGGCGCCAGTGCATGGTGTGCACGAAACGCCAGTAGCAGGATTGAGTACTCAAACTAAATACAACTTATGTTATAGGGCATGTAAGTGTGTCACGATACATGGCGAGACTCCGCCCGACTCGAGCTGTTTGGGGACAGGACACAATAATGAAATTCTAACGACAGATGACAGTTCTAGTTTCCGACTGATAAAATGTATGAACATCTGATCATAAATATCTTGTGTTATAGCTTTCTTATCTTAACTGTCCGATTTAATATTGAGTTTATCACACTGTCACAGACACATAGCGATTTACGTAGCGCAGATAGTATACCCGATTTTAGGCCGTATGTGCCTTTTACGCGATTTGCATTTTACATTGCTGTATGTTGTGGTTTCACAACAGTTCGGTAAGCTGTTATATCTGACAACGTGTCTAAATACACATAATCATAACACATTTGCTCCAAAACAGGTTGCATTCTTCAATATTACAGATGACATTCTTCATTATTTATCAAGATCGCTAAACACAAGTACTAGCCGCCGATGCCATGGCAACCTTCACAATAATCGATTAAAATGCATGATTCCGTGATCATTCTTACTGGCAAAGTGTCACACTGCTTCTGCTTGTAATTATCCTTCGGAAAATATAACTGTTTGGGGTTATTTGGGGACATGCCGATTATAGAAAAAAATTGACTTCCCGTCCCCAAGTGCTCCCAACCTCGATTTCGAGCGTGAGACTTACATGGCCTATAGTCTCGCGCGCGAAAACGAGGCTGGTGGCAGTTGGGGGCAGGAGGTTCATAATACTCCATGTTAACATATAGGACTTTGTTTTGTTTTTGGTCGTAATAATCGAACTGTTCCGAAATAGCGTATTTCAGTTATATTGTCCGAAGGATTATTAAAAGCAGAAGCAGTGGAACACTTTGCCGGTGACAATGATCACGGAAATCGTGAATTTTAATCGATTATTATGGTGGTTGCCATGGCAATAGCGGCAAATACTTGTGTCTGGCGATCTTGACTAATAATGAAGAGTGCCAGTTTTCGCGCAGTACAACCTGTTTGGGGCAAACGTATATATGTGTTATGATTATGTTCATTTAGACAACTTGTCAGATATAAGTGCTTATCGATACCACAACGTACAGCAATGTAAAACGCAAATCCCGTAAAAGACACATACTGCCTAACATCGTGTCTATTATCTGCACTACGTAAATCGCTATGTGCCTATGATAGTGTGATAAACTCAATGTTAAATCGGACATTTAAGATAAGAAACACAAGATATTTATAAACTGATTTTCCTAGTATTCATCAGTCGGAAGCTACAACTATCATCCATCGTTAGAATATTATTCTTGTGTCCAGTCCCCAACTAGTCTCGCTTAGTCCCCAATAAGCTCCAGTCGCGCGGTGTCACGCTATCTATCGTGACCCACTTACATGGCCCTATTGTATGACTAGGTCGGCAGAAGACAAATCCGTGGTGCGCATCGACTGGTGTCGCTTTGTCAACAACGAGCGCGCCCTCACGGCCGTCGGCTACTACGAGAAGCTGCTAGTCGAGAACTGCGACTTCCGGCGCAACATGGCGATGCACGCGGGCGCCGCCATCTTGGTGCTGACGACGAACGACACGGAGCTCGTCGTGTACGCGTGCACCTTCACCGAGAACGCCGCCGGCCGCTACCGAGAGTCGTACCCCGCGGCACAGCGCAACGGGTCCTTCGCCGTCGTCGGCGGGGAGGTGCACCTGAACGCCGACTGCTGCAAGGGCGTTATCAGTCTCGTCGGTAAGGAGGAGGAGGAGGGTGAGGGCGTGGGTGGCGATGGGGATGTGGATACTTTTGTTGTCCCGACAACGTTTACAATACTCGAAATATGAAATTTATAATACATAAAGTATTGTATAGAAGATATGTAGTCAGCAATGCAAAAAAGAACAGGATAAGGTGAGGGTGAGGGTGAGGGTGAGGGTGAGGGTGAGGGTGAGGGTGAGGGTGAGGATAGGGATGAGGGTGAGGATGAGGATTAGGATGAGGATGAGGATGAGGATGAGGATGGGGTGGGGTGGGGTGTGGATGAGGTTGGGATGAGGATGAGGATGACGGTGAGGGTGAGGGTGACGGCAAGGGTGAGGGTGAGGGTGAGGGTGATGGCGAGAATGAGGGGGTGGGGATGATGAAGATGGGGATGAGGACGGTAATGGGGTGATGATGGAGATGTGGTTGTGGGTGATGGTGGGGATGTGGATGTAAGTAAGGGTGGGATGGGGATGTGGGTGAGGGCGGGCATGGGAATAAGGATAAGGATAAGGATAAAGATAAAGATAAAGATAAAGATAAAGATAAAGATAAAGATAAAGATAAAGATAAAGGTAAAGGTAAAGGTAAAGGTAAAGGTAAAGGTAAAGATAAATATAAGGATAAGGATAAGGATAAGGATAAGGATAAGGATAAGGATAAGGATAAAGATAAAGATAAAGATAAAGATAAGGATAAGGATAAGGATAAAGATAAGGATAAGGATAAGGATAAGGATAAGGATAAGGATAAGGATAAGGATAAGGATAAGGATAAGGAAAAGGAAAAGGAAAAGGATGAGGATATGTAAACACAATACAACACTAAATACATATATTTGAAGAAAGAAATATTGGGGCTCATATCACAAAACAAACATGTTTGTGACTTTGAGGTCACTTTGTTTTTTATATATCAAAGTTCTATTTGTATAATATGTCTTCCTTATACACATAATATTTTTATCCTATTAAAGGTGCATTTTATTAACTGTATTTTCACTTACAACATGTTAATGTTGTCGGCATCGTGAAGGCAAGGGAGGCGCCATCCGCATACAGCGCGGTACAGTCACCATCGCCAACAGTCGCTTCGTCAACAACGAGGCGCGCCTGCTCGGTGGGTCGGTGTTCGTGGACATGGACGGCAATCTGATTGTGCTGAAGTCCTACTTCGAGAACACACCCGTCCACGACCACGCTCTCCAAGGTGACGTCATCTACTCGGACGGACGCATGACCATCAACGCGGTGGAACTGATCGTGCGATCGGCGACCAACGGGCTGTCGATATTACGTCACAGCGGCGACCACTGGTCGCTGGACATCACGAACGTGTGGATCCAGTGTCCGGTTGGGTACGACCTGCGCGCCAACAATTCGTCGGCGTACGGGGTGACGGGGGACGGACTGAGGCGGAGTTACAAGTTGGACCAGCTGTCGTACTTCTGTGAGTCGTGTGCGAGGAACAAGTACAGCCTCGACTACGGGTATCTCAACTACACCATCGTCTTCGACAACTTCGCCTATTTCACGCTCCTCATCAACGGCTCCGTGCCGAAGCCGCAGTACACCGGCAAATACATCCACCACAAGATCCACTGCGACGACTGTCCCTACGGCGGGCACTGTGTGCAGGTAGGGACTTCTCTAAAGGCCCTAGGGACCGTTTTACTAAGATAAAGAGCTCTTAAGGAGGAAAATTCATCCTTAAGCAAAATCCGTTGTTAAATCAAATTATTGTTTAACTGCAAATATCCACTGCCATATTACTGAGGACACTATTTCACCGATACACCACTAACTGTGACCCTTCATAGTGTCAACAGTGTTCATGTATTCAAGATCACTGTCAATGGTCAACATTGACTTTAAGGTGCAACATTGGGTTTAAGAGGTCTAAACAACGTTAGTGAAATGGTCTCTTGATACACTATCAGACAGCGTCGTACGACAAGACGGCATGTCTTATGGTTTCTAGCTACGGTTAGCGTAGTCTGCGGTTACCGTAGTCTGTCTCAGTAGCGGCTGTATGTAGGCCTACTATATGAATTTCCCGATCATTTGGCGCAAACGCCGCATTCAAAATGAAAAACTGTTGCGCAATTTTGGGGCAGAATACTTTCAATATGTTATCATTCACGCATTACATTAAAATTGCTTTGTTGTTAAAATGTTTTGATAAAAATACCCAGCTGCCTATCAGATAACCAATAACGGATGTCACAAGCTGTGTTTAAGAAGTTTGCAAAACAAGCATTCGCATAATAGCAGTATTTTTAGTCAACCACCATCTGACCCTAGCACTCGGCAAAGAAACGCGTGTTTTGATTCAGCTTACAAAAGTCACCAGATTTAGTATGTTACAAGATTACTTTTTTCATGACAGCAGCCATCATGCAGCAGACATACTTTCTCCTTTCCCCAACCTATATCGATCTCTCCTTCAATCCCTGTCTCCCTTTCCTCGTCAAACCCTCTGTCCCTCATTCCTTCGCCCCTTCCCTCTTCATTTAACTCTGCATGTATATATCTCATCTTCACACGCATACACATACACATACACATACACATACACATACACATACACATACACATACACGTACACGTACACGTACACGTACACGTACACGTACACGTACACGTACACGTACACGTACACGTACACGTACACGTACACGTACACGTTCACGTACACGTACACGTACACGTACACGTACACGTACACGTACACGTACACGTACACGCACCCGCACCCGCACCCGCATCCGCACCCGCACCCGCACCCGCACCCGCACCCGCACCCGCACCCGCACCCGCACCCGCACCGCACCCGCACCCGCACCCGCACCCGCACCCGCACCCGCACCCGCACCCGCACCCGCACCCGCACCCGCACCCGCACCCGCACCCGCACCCGCACCCGCACCCGCACCCGCACCCGAACCCGAACCCGAACCCGAATCCGCACCCGCACCCGCACCCGCACGCGCACGCGCACGCGCACGCACACACACACACACACACACACACACACACACACACACTACTGTTTGTGGATTTGCGATTTTACTGTGACTGTTCGTACAATCCATCTGAAACTTTGCATCTGATAAACTCATTTGTGTTCTCCTTCTTCCCGCGTGCAGGGCATCATGGCGCACGAGAACTTCTGGGGCTACAAGCACGGCACGTCGATGCGCTTCCAACACTGCCCGAACGGCTACTGCGTGACAGCCGCGAAGCCGAAACCGTCGTCCGTCAACACGTGCATGCCGAACCGCGCCGGCCGTCTCTGCGGACGCTGTCAACCCGGGTACTCGGAGGCGCTCTTCTCTGCCGTCTGTGTGCCCGACTCGCAGTGCGGCCCGAGCTGGCTCCTGCCGCTCGCGCTCGCATTCGGGCTCTTCTACGCGCTCTTCCTGCTCTTCCAGCCCGATCTGAAGCAGTTCCTGTTTTCGCCGCCACATGGTGACCATATTTTGATCGCCAGGTGGCGCCACGCGACGCACATGAACGGGAAGGCGGAGATGCGGTGTGAAGACGCCGGGCGCGATGATGGAACGACGGCGAGTCTGTGGGCCGACGTCGACGAGGAGGAAGACCGAGGCAGGGTGGCCCGGAAAACCCCCACGGCCGTCGTCGCTAACGGGGAGGCTCGTCCCATTGACGATGCCGACGATACCGTCTTCAGGACAACAGACTGCGGGTCTGGGTTCCTCATCATCTTGTTCTACTACTTCCAGGACGCGCTCCTCTTGAAGGTGAAGACCGTGGCGATGACCACGGAAGGGAAACGAGAGCGCCAGGTCAAGTCGGTGTTGTTCGGTCTCTTCAAACTCCAGTTCGAACTGATCGAGTTCATCGACGGAGTCTGCGCCGCGCCGGGAATGACCAGCGTCCCGAAAACGATGACGAAAGCGCTCATCGTGCCCTACATCATCGTCATATTCGCGACGATGTACGCCATCTACCGGTGGACTCGCTTGTGCCGGTGGCGACGCCGCTCCCCGGCGGCGGCGTCCGAGGCGCGCGCGCCGGACCAGAAGTCGGTGACGGCGCGGCTCGCGTCCGGGTTCATCCTGGCGCTGATGTTCATGTTCCAGAAAATGGGCACGACGACGTTCACGCTCCTCAACTGCGTGCCCGTCGAGAACCGGCGCGTGCTCTTCATAGACGGAACGGTCACGTGCTACCAGTACTGGCAATACGCCGTCATGGCGTACGCCGTGGCGTGTGTCACTCCGTTCTTCATCGTCCTCCTGGTCGGGCCGCCGCTGCTTCAGCGCGGCCAGATCGGCCTGTGGCAGTTCTTCGCCGGGTGCCTGTTTCCCCTGCCCCTGTCCGCCTACTGGGTAGGGAAATGGGCGTTCGGGAGGCGCCGGAGACTTCGCCGCTGGCGTCCGCTGCGGGAAGACGAACGGGCTGTCGTGAACCTCCTTCAGGGGCCGTTCAGGGACCCGCCCCGCGACGGCGTCTGCTGGGCCGGCGTGCTCATCGGACGCCGGCTCGTGCTCGTGCTCCTGTTCACGTTCGTCAACGACTCGCTCGTGCGGCTCCTGCTCATGCTGCTCGCGTGCTTCCTCATCCTGCTCCACCACGTGCACGTGCAGCCGTACAAGGACGCGCGCGCCAACGTCGCGGCGACGGCATCGGCGGCGGCCCTCGTCGCCCTCGGCAGCATCAACCTCGTGCGCGCCGGCTTCGAGGCGGCTGAGTACACGCCGTCAGGACCGAACGCCGTGCTCATGAAGATCTTCCTCGACATCGAGAACGCGCTGCTCCTCTGGCTCCCCGTCGGCGTGCTCTCGCTGCTCATCCTCCTGTTGCTCTTCCGCATCGCCGTCTGGGTCGGCGGGCACGTGCTCCGGACTCGTGGCGCGGGCAGGGAGCGCGAGGAGGACGTCATCCAGCTGAATTAGTAACGTGACGCAGCCATCCAGCTGAACTAGT
>JAODUO010000498.1:280000-297500 GCA_025642075.2 Ridgeia piscesae
ACGGTCGTTCGGTCGTTCGTTCGGTCGTTCGTTCGGTCGTTCGTTCGGTCGTTCGTTCGTTCGTTCGGTCGTTCGGTCGTTCGGTCGTTCGGTCGTTCGGTCGTTCGGTCGTTCGGTCGTTCGGTCGTTCGGTCGTTCGGTCGTTCGGTCGTTCGGTCGTTCGGTCGTTCGGTCGTTCGGTCGTTCGGTCGTTCGGTCGTTCGGTCGTTCGGTCGTTCGGTCGCTTCGCTCGCTCGCTCGCTCGCTCGCTCGCTCACAACACACACACACACAAACACACACACTCGTACACACACACACACACACACACACACACACACACACACACACACACACACACACACACACACACACACACACACACACACACACACACACACACACACACACACACACACACACACACACACACACACACACACACACACACACACACACACACACACACACACACACACACACACACACACACACACACACACACACACACACACACACACCACACACACACACACACACACACACACACACACACACACACACACACACACACACACACACACACACACACACACACACACACACACACACACACACACACACACACACACACACACACACACACACACACACACACACACACACACACACACACACACACACACAGTTTGCCCGTTTATATACAATATTACTAAATTTATTTTATTTTAATATTGCAGTCATCCCGTCTCGTCATCATAGTACATCCTGTCGACTCACCTGACACTGCGGTACTCATTGAAGGCCTTCCGCACCTGGTCAAAGTCGATAACGCCTTCGATCACCGGGTCACTTGGCGGCGGCCAGTGATGACGTAGGCAGGAGCGCCGAAACTCGGAAACCTGCGAACACATTTATCATACAAGAGTTGCACTCCTGCTTTCACGGACAGTGGCGACTGCAGGCCTTGTGACATCTCGAGTGAAGTGCCACTATTCTTGCAAGAAGTTCGCATTCCGTTCTACTAAGACAAAGTTCACAGAGTCTAGAAAAAATTTCGTGTTTCGCCCTGCCTTGATAATATGTCAACCTCAGCCAACGCCTTTGAGCAATCAAAAGAGGCTGTGATCTCACAAGTTTTCGAAGCCCAACACATTTTAACGCGTGGTGAATGTATTTCGATAAATTACTTATTGGACCGAAGAACAAACAGTTTAGTATGATTTCGCCAGCGTGAATATCACAATCACCATAACGTCGCTTGTTCTCACACGGTCATAGTGAATTAATTCCGTCTTCACTCGTAATGAGGCGCCACTGTAGAAATATTTGGGAAAATCTGGTTACGACCATAGTAAAGTTTTGCGTATGTAAGCGTCGTCCCTTTAAAGACCATATTTTTCCAAATACAATTTTAATAACTATAAAAATATGCATGTACATAATTATGTATTATGCAGTATAATGACAATCCCGAAATCACAAATTTGATGAAAAAAAATTATTTACATTAAACGGAAGCTGTTGCTGTGTCGGCTTGGAAAAGTTTGTTTTCGGAAAATGCAATGATGGACAAAATCTAACATCAGTTGTAGAAAATGTTTGTGACATTTGCCGCGATCGCCAGCTTCTCAGCCAAAGCTATTAGATAGAAGCTGGGTCACTCCGCCGTCCCCCGTGGAACCAAACGCGCATAAATCTCGCTCAATATCGGACGTCTCATCGTTAAGTACGGTATCTGTTTTAGGTTTTATACCATCCGTGTGAGGGCGCTGTGTGTTTAATAGCCCCAGCACGGATGGATTAGCTGTGTCTCGTCGTTATTTACACGACACCGCGTGACTGGGCTGCACGAGATTACGCCAAACCCACGACTGACGTCACGCTAGAGAAACCGGGCATCCTCGGCAGTTTCCGTAAAATGGCAAATTCAAAGGCTCTTACTGTACTCTTATATGATAGTTAAATATTTTGGCAGTGTCACCATTTGAAAGAGTATCGACCATTTGTTATTAAAGTGCAGAGTAGGTTTAATCCCAAGATACGGCCTTTAACTATACGGCATATTCACTTCGAACAAATGTAAAATCTTTGTGATATGTCGAGTACTCTTGTACGATATTTAAATATTTTGGCAGTGTCTGAAAGAGCATCGACCATTTGTTATTAAGGGGCAGTGTAGATTTTATCCCAGGATATGGCCTTAAACCAGATGGAATATTCACCTCGAACAACGTGTCATTGTGCAGGTGGAAGTTGAGTCCGTGTGGCCAGATGCTGTCGTGCTTCAGGACCAAATCGTTCTCCAGAACTCGCAGAAACGCGTCTCCATCTGAAACCGGAGAGAACGGATATTTAAAGCGAGAGTGCGAGCTCCTATCTTTTATTATTTAATTTAATAATATATTCTTATAACTACAACAAGCATTTTGAAGGTTTACTGCCTGCTGCTTTGTGTTCAGTTATTTTATTAAGCTCGCAACAATGTTCGCAAATTGAAAGATTCTGCCTGCAACACGTTCAAATTGTAAACAAAACATCCAGTAAAAAAATGATTGGCCGTAATCCCGAAGTGTTCAGAGGTAACCGCATTGTCCCTTAATGTTTAAGTTTTCCACGTTTCAAAAAAAAATAGTTTGGCAATAATGCCGAAGCTCTCAGAGGTAACGGCATTATCTTTAATGTTTAAGTTTCCCATTACACATTACAAATTACAAATTACAAATTACAAATTACAAATTACAAATTACAAATTACAAATTACAAATTACAAATTACAAATTACAAATTACAAATTACAAATTACAAATTACAAATTACAAATTACAAATTACAAATTACAAATGACTGTTCTGCCAATTCTGGGTAGAAGAGCGCATACCCTCCCTTTAAATTTCGAGGTGTCTGCATTCACAGGGCATGGCCATTGGAAAAATGTCTTAGAATCACATCACTGTGCGTTGTAGGGCTTACATTTTGTCGGGCGTTATAAACTATCCGGATAACGTTTCTGATAATGTCCAGCGAAACGCAAAAGCATTTATAGTATAAATACAACGGGTTGTTCGTGAACTCTCCAGTGGTGATTATTAATAAGAGTTGCTTAAAATTTCGTTCAGTACATAAAAAATTATGTTTGTTTAAATAACTGTCACGGATTATGGCGTCACACGTGATTTGCGCTTTCTCTAGAAACATGCCTTAAAACCTGTTTGCCTCATGTTAATTTGCCAAAAAAATACTACTGCTGAAAGGTTACATACGTCCTTTTGCCCACAGTGAACGATATAGATCAGACTACAGATGTATTCATACTGCATTACGCGGGAAGCGTTATCGTACTTAATCACGGTAACTAATGACAATGACTGACTCGCGCATGCGCAGAAACGTCATCCGGTTACTGTTTAATGCCGGGAAAAGTTAAAATGCCACAGCGTGTCTGCGACTAGACGCACCTGTGGCCTCGACGGGGATGAAGTAGAAGTCCCAGTCCGAGGCCATGCAGACGAGAAGGAGGGAGGCGAGGGGCTCGTGGATGTTGCCCTCGAAGGCCGCTTTCAGTTTCTCGGCGCACGCCGCGAACACCCGCTCGGCGCGGCCGACGAACTGGTAGCACTGGTGCTCCTTGTGCTGCGACAGCGACGTCACACGCCCGGATGAGACGGCGGACAGAGTGGGGGGGGGGGGTGTGACGAACGAAACAAAATAGCCCCTACATGCACCGGCATACATACGCGGGCACTCTGCACACACGACGCACGCGCACGCGCACGCGCACGCGCACGCGCACGCGCACGCGCACGCGAACGCGACGCGAACGCGAACGCGAACGCGAACGCGAACGCGAACGCGAACGCGAACGCGAACGCGAACGCGAACGCGAACGCGAACGCGAACGCGAACGCGAACGCGAACGCGAACGCGAACGCGAACGCGAACGTGTGTGTGTGTAGTGTGGCGTGTGCGTACGTGTGGTAGTGTGTGTGTGTGTGTGTGTGTGTGTGTGTGTGTGTGTGTGTGTGTGTGTGGTGTGTGCGTGTGTGTGTGTGTGTGTGTGTGTGTGTGTGTGTGTGTGTGTGTGTGGTGGTGTGTGTGTGTGTGTGTGTGCGTGCCTGTGTGCTATTGTCTTAACATCAGGGGTGCGCTTCACTGGGCTAAAGATACAAAGCCATCATTATACAAAATCCGTTGTTAAATTAAATTAATTCGTTTTTTAAACGCAATGTCCATTGCCAATTCACCGAATAAACTATTTCTATGACACACCAATGACAATATCCTTTTGGTGTATCATGGTGTTTCAAATATTACAGACAAAGGGAGAGAGAGGAGGAGAACGAGGAGAAAGAAGACAGACGGAGAGACCGAAAGCCATACACTATGAGACAAGGAAGCCGGGCTGTTCCACCGACCCACCTTGAAGACGAACAGTCCGGGCCCGTCTATCTTGGTCGGCACTTCCTCCTCCGTCAGGTTGTCAACGCTGTGTTTGTTCACCCATTCCGTCGCCTTCGATATGAAGGTCGCCTTCAGGATGGACGCCTTCAGTTTGCCGGCCGAGTAGGCGTTGCGGTGGTCGCCCCACCACCCGCTCTTGATGCGCATGTCGGCCGGGTCGATGCGCTTGTTCTGTAGGATCAGTCGGTAGTAGCTGCGTGCAGGAGAGACGGGCGACACCCGTTCAAATTAACGTGCTAAATGTTCTATTTCTGATGCTGGTTGGTGCGGCCGGGCAGTACGCGTTTGGGGGAGTGTATGTACGTGTTTGGGGGTTAGGTGACAGTGTCGGAAGGTTCTTTTATTAGGTGTACGTGTTTGGGATAGGGGACGGGGGGGGGTGTTTGGGGAGTGTAGGTGTACGTGTTTGGAGGTAGTGTACGTGTTTGGAGTGTAGTTACGTGTTGGGGGAGTTAGGTGTCTGTTTGGGGAGTGTAGTGTACGTGTTGGGAGTGTAGGGTAGCGTTTGGTGTAGGTGTACGTGTTTGGGGGAGTAGTGTACGTGTTTGGGGGAGTGTAGGTGTACGTGTTTGGGGGAGTGTAGGTGTACGCGTTTGGGGGAGTGTAGGTGTACGGTTTGGGGGAGTGTAGGTGTACGTGTTTGGGGGAGTGTAGGTGTACGTGTTTGGGGGAGTGTAGGTGTACGTGTTTGGGGGAGTGTAGGTGTACGTGTTTGGGGGAGTGTAGGTGTACGTGTTTAGGGGAGTGTAGGTGTACGTGTTCTCAAATAGCGGCCTGACAGTGCACCGAATCTTCTTTTATTTTGAAATCTTAGCCTAATAGAATAATGTTTAATATATATTTTTTATTTGAATGACATTTTAGACACATTTTAATATTTATTTATTTGTTTATTAGCTTAACATAATGACATAATTATTTTTAATTAGAATTTGTTTAATCTTAAACGACATTTTATACATATTATAATATTTATTTATTTATTTATTAAGTAAACATAATCATTATTAAATAGACATTAATTTTTACAATTTATTTATTTACTAGCTCAACATAATTATTTTAAAATAGATAATCTATAATTATAAAGCACATCTTATAGATATTATTGATTTATTAGATAAATATTATATTTTAAAGAACATTTTATATATATTATATTTATTTGTCATATTTCATTTTATTGTAAGTAGGTACTACGTGACTCAACGCCAGAACACATTCCCATTTGACATGAATTGTACTTGCATGTTGGAAATGGCAAATAAAAATGTATTGTTATTATTCACTGAACGATTAGCTTCGATTACCAAAGCTCCGTGAAGTGGCAGCACTTTACAGCCCCTCATATCCGCCAGGGGAATTAATGTTTGCCAATGTTGCCACCGGAATGTTGCCACCGGAGCGATCCCACCTCAGAATAGAGTAAGAATAGGGTAGATATGCTGATTGACTCTCAGGCCAACTATGGAATAAACCCAAATAAGGATATAATTTAATAAGATACTATACTATTACAGGTATTCAACATTAAACTTACATTCACACAATAATTAACAGAAATAGAAATTTGCATTCGTTCATGAAGCCGGAATTAAGGCAGGATTAGTCTCAATTGCCGTAAGATGGCAGCACCTTTTAGCCCCTCACAAAGATAACATTCAAAAGCCGTCTTAGTCTCGCTTAACCGACTGTCGCTCGGCTGCGTAACTACGCCGAGAAGACAGTCTGGTGACTTTCCCGGCTTTTGAATGTTATCCGTGTGGGCTAATCAGTGCTGCCACCTCATGGTACTAGTTAATCCTGCCGTAATTCCGATTTGATAAACAACTAAAAATGTATATTTTTATTTATTTTGGTGTAAATATAAGTTTAATTTTTATAGTTTTATAACACAACATTCTCTGATGAAAAGCTATCCTTATTTAATTTGTTATTTCAAACTAGACCTGAGAACCAATCAGCATCTCAACCCTAATATGCGGTAAGGCCGCTGCCCTGGAGGTTACAACGGCAGCCTATTCAATCCTCAGGCGGAGTTGAGGGTCTGAAAACTGCTGCCACCTCACGGAGTCTGGGTAACTGAGGCTAAAGCCGGCTAGGGCACCAGACTATCTTCGCGGCGAAGTAAACAACCGAGCGAGAGTCGGTTATGCGAGACTGTTGAACGATAAGCCCTAAAGGAAACGTCATCGTTAAATGCAGGCCGTTGATAAGTTTAAAGAAAAACGAAATGCAACTATTCGGTATCCTTCACATAGGCGAGTTGATAGACTTAGGCGTGTGTGTCCTTACGAAATGTGTAGATAAGGTTAGTTCTAAGGTTAGTTGTAATACTTATTACTTAATCATGACTTTTAATTATATTTTCTCATGAACCAATGGAGGCTCTTACTTTAACGGCATACTACATCCCTTAATAACAGGCTTTCTTAAGATACGTGATTGTCATATATATATATATATATATATATATATATATATATATATATATATAAATTATTTAAAAATGTATTTGTGTGTTATATATATATATATAATTATATTTAATATTATATAATATTATATAATACTATATAATATTATATAATATTATATTATATATTATATATTATATATTATATATTATATATTATATATTATATATTATATATTATATATTATATATTATATATTATATATTATATATTATATATTATATATTATATATTATATATTATATATCATATATCATATATCATATATCATATATCATATATCATATATCATATATATATTATATATTATATATTATATATTATATATTATATATTATATATTATATATTATATATTATATATTATATATTATATATTATATATTATATATTATATATTATATATTATATATTATATATTATATATTATATATTATATAATATTATATAATATTATATAATATTATATAATATTATATAATATTATATAATATTATACATAATTATGTATATTATATATATATAATATTATATATATATAATATTATATATATATATATAATATTATAATTACAGGGTAATAAGATAATAATTATATTACAAATAATACATAATATTATGTATATATATATGTATATATATATATATATATATATATATATATATATATATATATATATATAATATATATTATAATATATAATATACATACATGCATATATACATCATATGTATTATAATTATACTCTTATTAAAAACAACATACATAGTTAATTAATTAAAGATTATTATACCCGCAGATCTCGTCGAAGCGTATCCTGTCAGACACGTCATCGAACTCCTCGTCCCGGAAGGAAATGGTTTGCACGCAGTCGCAGAGCGCCTTCACCTCCTTGCTGCAGGCGGCGTAGTCGTCCCTGTTTCCGTCAATCACCATCTTCCGGAAACGGTAGTAGTCGATGGTCTTGAGGTTGATCCTGCCGGCCATGACGCTGGGGTCGGTGCTGCCGCCGGTGGTACGAGTTGTTTCTGGCGGCTGCTACTTGCCTGGTTTACGGCTGGGCGCTGGTGGTCAACAGGGCTCTGTGGGGAATTCAAGGAGGAACGGATGTATGTAGTCGTTCGCTGTACTAAGCATCAGATTGCAGTGTAGTGCAGTGCAGTGCAGAGCAGAGCAGAGCAGAGCAGTGCAGTGCAGGAAACAAAGCGAGTTCATGGGGCTGAGCGTTATGTTTAACAGTGAATCAAGGAGAAAGATTAGTCACAGATCATGCAGTACAGAGCAGTCAGCAACAGTAGCAGCATGATCAGTACAGAGCAGAGCAGACAGAACAGAACAGAACAGTACAGTACAGTACAGAACAGTACAGTACAGTACAGTACAGTACAGTACAGTACAGTACAGTACAGTACAGTACAGTACAGTACAGTACAGTACAGTACAGTACAGTACAGTACAGTACAGTACAGTACAGTACAGTACAGTACAGTACAGTACAGTACAGTACAGTACAGTACAGTACAGTACAGTACAGTACAGTACAATAATACTTTATTATCCCGGAAAGGAAACTCGTTTGCAGCGCTCGTAATTAGACACGAGTAAAAGAGTGAAATACATTATTAAAACAGCACATAAACCTTAATAATGATATAATAAAAACACTAATATATAATATAATTGTAATTATAATCATAATTCGTTTTTACACAAATAAAAAATACACAAAACATGCACACATTATGAATGACGTGTCTCTCACGGAAATGCCAGGTACTTGAGAAGTCGTACAGACATTGGAATACATGAACCACGCTTGTTTTGGGATGTGATGGTTCTAGGCCTTATGGACGAGGGCAGAAGGACGTACTCCTTATATAGAATATGTGTATTGTCATTCATGATTTTATTAGTTTTACGCAGTACCTGCTTTTCATACAGAGCATTGGGAGTGGATGGTTTCAAACCGGTTACTTTACTATTGATGTTTACAATGAGCTGCAAATTATTATTGTCTGTCTGACTGACTGAGTTCCCAAACCAACAGATAAAAGAAAATGTTAAAACAATCTGGATACAAGGAAAAAATGCTGCTATCAACATTAAAAGAGCAACGTTTTCTGAGACAGGAAAGACACTGCTGACATTTCTTATATGTGACATTGCAGTTCGCCTGAGGTATTTATACACGCACGCACGCACGCACACGCACGCACGCACGCACGCACGCACGCACGCACGCACGCACGCACGCACGCACGCACACACCACCGCACGCACGCACGCACACACACACACTCACCCACACGCACGCACGCACGCACGCACGCACGCACGCACGCACACACACACACACACACACACATGATGACACACACAAGAGACACACAAGAAATACACATTAAGATAGACAGACAGACAGACACATAGATATACATGCAGACCTATAGAGTAGGAGAATTAACGGACCGAGTTAGTCTAGACGCCGATAACCTGGCACCTATCCCCCGGCCTGGCGTTAGCTCTGAAATCAGGCGCCAGTGCAATTCGGCACAACACGTGAGCACCGAGAAAAACTGTTGATATCAGATCAACATGCAAACATCAGTGTATATCGCGTCTCCGTCGGCCTCTCGCGTTATGCTGTTGAATTGTTTTTAGACATAGGCGCGTGAGGGCTTAACCGGTACTCGGCAGCAACGTGAAAGGTTGCGCGTCAGCGTGAACGTGGGCGTGTAGGTACGTGGACGTGTACGTACGTTGATAGACGGTGATATCACCTATCCTCTACTTGTGTACATTTTCGTATGGCGAGCTTACGTTACGAAGTGAAGACATCTTAGTTATTGCGAAACTGTTTAAATGGCCGAATAGTGCGGAGACGAATACTAGTTGGCTGACGACGAATGACCGCATTGTACACCTAACTTCATCATCATCACCATAATTGTTTTCTACAGTTACGCCATCTTTGTAAAAACACGGGACGTGCGCTTCTCTAGAATTGAGTTGGGGCATCTATGTTAATAGCAATATTCCTGGGCACGTACAATGATATGGAAGGCCTGAGAGTATAACAGATGGCCTGTCCAGCTTCGGCATAGCCATACAGCAGTGAATCTACAGCAGTATTCCTCTGTGTGCATTTATCTACATGCCGGAACATACTAACGTATTTACCAGCCAAACATGTTTTAACGATGCCGAAGTAACGTCATGTTTTATATCTTTATATAATTTATATTTATGAAAATTACCGAAATAACTCTCACGACTCACAAAATTAATAGCGACCTACTCCGATTAATGACCGCTGAGGCATTTATTGTTTTTTATTATTACTTTTAATCATAATATATCCATATGTTTATTCGGTTAATACCGAAAGAACATTTAAAGTACTTTATTTACCATGATAATTTTATGTTTTACTTATAATCCACCTAGCATTTTTATCTTATTTGCATTTATTATATTAATTTCTTTTTATTATTTAAATTTGTAAAATGTTTACTATTTATACTATAGTTTTAATTTATATTATTTATCTTATGTATTTTTATTACTATCAGTGCAGTATAGCGGGTTCTATATTTTGTCTGTAATGTCTATGTTTAATATTCATTTTTTTAACGATTTTTTTATTTATACATAGCCTATTTTACACGGTTTTTATCATAGTGTCTCATTACTTTATACTATTATCATTATTACTGTCACCATTATTTTAATCAGTATACGCAAATTTACATGTATGTACACACCCGTGAACGGGACAGCCGTCCCGGATTTGATGGTGTCAAAATAAAGTTATTATTATTATTATTAAGTAACATGTAAAGCGCTATGAACGCCATGGATATGTGCGCTATATAAAATATCAGTATTATTTATTTATATTTGGGTGGTCAATGTGCTACAGCACATACTGGATTAGATGATGTTTCGAAAACATAACGGACGGAATCTCTCATTTAGCTATGGCCGTGGTATGCGAGAGGGACGAGGTTTGTGAACATCGTCTCCCGAGATAAACTACACTCGGGCGGCAAAACAAGTGGAATGCCCCGAATATGTGTGGCCTAAGAGGATGACCGCTTGGGTCAGCTAAGTAGCTCGGCCGTACAGCGCGAGGATGCACTGGTAGACCGGTAAATAATGGACGGCAGAGTGTTGTCGGCTCCTCAAATAGATACTTACTGACTACGTGAGCCGTGTTTTGGAAAACAACGAAAATCGGCCGCCTGATGCCTGTGTTCGTTTGTGTGTGTGTGTGTGTGTGTGTGTGTGTGTGTGTGTGTGTGTGTGTGTGTGTGTGTGTGTGTGTGTGTGTGTGTGTGTGTGTGTGTGTGTGTGTGTGTGTGTGTGTGTGTGTGTGTGTGTGTGTGTGTGTGTGTGTGTGTGTGTGTGTGTGTGTGTGTGTGTGTGTGTGTGTGTGTGTGTGTGTGTGTGTGTGTGTGTGTGTGTGTGTGTGTGTGTGTGTGTGTGTGTGTGTGTGTGTGTGTGTGTGTGTGTGTGTGTGTGTGTGTGTGTGTGTGTGTGTGTGTGTGTGTGTGTGTGTGTGTGTGTAGTGTGTGTGTGTGTGTGTTGTGTGTGTGTGTGTGTGTGTGTGTGTGTGTGTGTGTGTGTGTGTGGTGTGTGTGTATGTGTGTGTGTGTGTGTGTGTGTGTGTGTTGTGTGTGTGTGTTGTGTGTGTGTGTGTATGTGTGTGTATGTGTGTATGTGTGTGTGTGTATGTGTGTTTGTGAGTGGTGTGTTTGTGAGTGGTGTGTTTGTGAGTGGTGTGTTTGTGAGTGTGTTTGGGTGGGGGTGGGGGTGGGGACGTGAGTACGGCGCTGCGTTTGTGTGCGTGAGAGTGACAGATAGAGAGGCAGTGTTAACTAAGAAGGAATGGGTAGAGGGAATGAGGGAGGCAGATTGGAGGGGAAAGGGGGACCGGAGTTGAGAGAGACGACGACGTCGGGTGAGGAGAGAGTGTGAGAAGGAAAGAGTACAGTGTGGGAGAGGAAGAGGGAGGGAGAGAGGAGGGAGAGAGGAGGGTAGCAATCGTCTCTTGAAAATAGAAATATTCCAAGTTCATGTTGTGAAAGCATCCTATATCCATCGGCGTTGCATGCTAATGTCCCAACTGAACGTCCTCAATGCACTCTCCCCTTCTCTCCCTCGCGTCCTCTCTCCCTCTCTCTCCCGCCACTCAAAGTTTGCCTTCACACTCCCCTAGTTTCTTCTCTTTCGCCTACTTACAGCAATCCCCAAACCACACATCCCTCTAATACTTCTCATATTAAATCCCTGATTACACAATTCTTTCTTCGCTGCCTTCCTCCCCTTGCAAACCCTTCCTCTTTCTTCCGTCGTTCGACCTCTCCTCATCTCACACAAACATCAAGCAAAGCCACAGATTCTTGGGTTACACGCGACCAAGTTACGAGGAAATTTCAACCTGACGAACGACACATTATTACAGCCACCTTGCCACACCAAGGCACCCACTGACGAGGTATTGAACCGTACTCGGCGTCAAACCGGCCATGAATGTGCTGTCGGTAGTATTACCGTCAATCAGACGGCGCTGTGGGTCTCAGCGAGTTTCTACATACTGCCGACTCGGCGTGACGTCACCGAGTCTCGAGCTTCGTGGGCGAAAAAACGACGAATGGTTTCGAACTCTCGGGCGAGACGATTACGTGTCAGAATATAGAACGTTGGTAATAAAGACCAGGAACTGCCACGTAGAGGCACTTAACAGTCTCCTCACTCTCAGGTCGGAGGGTGGTGGTTGTTGTTGTTGTTGTTGTTGTTGTTGTTGTTGTTGTTGTTGGTTGTTGTTGTTGTGGTGGTGGTGGTGGTGGTGGTGGTGGATATGGTTGTGATAATGATGATGGTGGTGGATGTGGTGGTGATAGTGATGATGGTGGTGGTGTTGTTGTTGATGGTGGTGATAATGGGGATGATGGTGGTGGTGGTGATGGTGGTGGTGGTGATAATTGTTGTGATGGTGGTGATGGTGGTGTAGGTGGTGGTTGTGTATGTGATGGTGGTGGAGGTGGTGGTGAATGTGGAGATGTAGGTGATGACGGCGAAGGTGGCTGTGGTGGAGGTGGTGGTGGATGTGGAGATGTAGGTGATGACGGTGAAGGTGGCTGTGGTGGAGGTGGTGGTGGAGGTGGAGATGTAGGTGATGACGGTGAAGGTGGCTGTGGTGGAGGTGGTGGTGGATGTGGAGATGTAGGTGATGACGGTGAAGGTGGCTGTGGTTGAGGTGGTGGTGGATGTGGAGATGTAGGTGATGACGGTGAAGGTGGCTGTGGTGGTGGATGTGGACATGTTGGTGGTGGTGATGGCGGCGGTTGTTTCGGTAGTTTGTCTTTCAGCACCGTCGTTCTTTCAACTACGATATATGTGAAACATGACGCCGCGGTAGGGATATAAGCCGCCTATAATGGTGGCACTTAGCGGTCGGGGGTTGTCGCGAGCCTCGTAGGGGTGTAATTGGAACGTTTTGTGATCCTCACTGGGATGCAATTGGAGTTTTTTCATGAGTCTCGTGGGGGTGTAACTGGAGGTTTTTTGTTGGCTTCACGGGGGTGCAGTTAGTGGGTTTCGGTGAACCGCGGGGGGTTTCATAAGTCTAGTGGGGGAGGGGGATGTTTATAAGTTCCTATTCGCCCACTGAGATGCAGTTGACGGGATCAGATACGACCCAACACACTCCCCGTGTATCCGCCATGTTCAGACAACAACATAATGGTCACGTGACTTACCAGGATCGTTTATCCATCGCCTGGAGTTGGTCGGGGCCTGCCGTAGCTGGAGACGACGATGGACGTCTGACGGACACCCTCCGGGATCGCTTGGTCGGTCTCCTCAAGCGGCCAGTCGACGCGCGGGGATTCGGGGCCCGTTTAGCCCGAGCTGAGTGGAGTCAGCGACGTCGCTGCAACGTCACGTCGGCCGGCAGAAGTTCCCGGAGCGAGCCGATAGTTGTGACGTCCGCTATCAATCGCCTCTCGCTGCAACGGAAGGCGATGCAGACGATTATAGCACGGCAACTCCGACGGCGGAGGGTATTTCGATAGACGTTCGCTACGTCGGCGAAGCGGCGCGGCGAGCTTGATGGATGTGACGATAGTATTGCCGCCGACGCCTCGACGGGGCTCCCTATTATCGCTCAATCACCAATGGTGTCTTGGCGCAGTGCGCAAGAAACGAGAGCGCCTCTGTGTCAGTATCGCCCGTCTTGGTGTCTATACCGTAACATGCCTGTTAAAAACGGCATATTCACGAACCATGACGTGTGTGGCGTTATATGAAGTAGACCAGTGAGAGGCAGATTTTTGTTCGCTATACTGTCTGAGAATTAATAATCCAGTGCGATGACGTCACACGGAGCAGCAGATGGCGCATAATTAAGATGTCCGAGAGCGGCGTGGAGAAAATCAATACTGAGCCAGGCAATGACCTCGCGGCGACGTCAAGTGGGTCCCACCCACGGGCAGGGCCTCGTGACAACGAGCCCGCTACGGCAAGACAAGACGTCCCACCTACCTTGGCCACGGTGCGAGGTTCCGGGTTCAATTTTACAATGAACTGCCGCCTTCGTGAGAATCTCAGGAGGTGACACGCGTGGGCGATAATAGGCGATATTTCACGTAATATTAACTGTCAGTGGGAGTACTGGCTCGTCACCAGTCGTTGTGTCAACGCGATGAATCACGTGTGCGTCACTAGTATTCGGTTTCAGTGACAATTAATGGGATAAAGGCAGCATCTAGCCAACAAAGCTACTACAGTTACACATCGCGTTAACAATGCCTATAGGCCTAGTCATGTACACAGGCAACCAATTTATACAATTGACAGCCAGTGGCTTGGCACGACGCAGTGGCTTGAAAACCGGTACATAATAAGCACACACCTATCAGCGCATATGCACACTTATTCAACTGAAAACGAAGATGCCATCAGAATAGTAATTGCGCCAACCTGTTATGCACCTACAAATACACCACCTGTGCCCAACGAGCTTACGATATCATAGATGACCTCCTGTTTGCGGGCAACCTCGCACAGTTAAACATCCCACCGCGTTTGCCATTCCGTATTTCCCAACGAGGAAGCTGGACTCGTCAGATGAACGCCAGACCGTCTCGATCGATATCGCCGTGGCAACCGTTCAAGCGAAATGTCGTTCGACTGTCTGCTTAATAATCACCAGGCCTCACACGTTCCGCGCGCGGCCATAATTCAGTTCAACGGGACCGGTTGGCCGTCTCGCTAACGCTGATTTATCACCGAAGATGCGTACGTGAACCCGTTTGTTTCTCGAGGGGCACGATACACCTTAAATTTGCGTAGATGGTGTCCAGTTTGATAATACGCCAAGCCAAGCCGCCAAAGGTTTATTCGACCATCGACCAAAGGTGTGCGGTGTATTCACTAACATGTGGTAGTGCTTGTATTGTTTACGCACGAGCACACTGTTACTAGTGTGTAACCTGAACCGGAGTAATAACCTTATATCATAACCCAAACATATAAATAAAGAAAACATGGGAGCTTCGGACTGAGACATCCATATCTTAATAATGTTGTAAATAAATTCATATATTTCTTCCGGCATAGATGCAATGCTCACAATAAAAATGAACAGTGTGTTGTCTTTTCACGTGACGTAGAACATGTAGGAAGAATATTTTCCCAGTTTTATTATTTCATTTTCTGAAACATGACGGCCTGCTTACCTTTCTAATATTTGTACCTATGCGTATGTCTAATGCTAACGAATCATTAGATTGTTTTATTAATTTAATCGTAAGAAGGAAGCCGCCATTAATATCGGTATGCAAAAGCGTATGATGCTGATGGCGCACGCCTTTAGAGTAGTTTTTTAATTTGACGTGCTTCTGAATTGTTTCGTGGACGCGTGTAAACACACCATGCGACATCGGGACTACACATTGTCGAATGGGAAAACGCATTATCGACAAAACAATACGATTTTGGCAAAACACACCAACCTTGTGTCCCATTCAAACCAGGGCAAGCAGCTTTCACGCGCGTGTTCGCACACGTCACAATGAACGTTACAAAGTACCTACGTCACATCACATCACACAAAACTGTTCTTATCCTCTGGAATCCATGTCGTCAGTGGCGAGATTGGCCATGGTTCCGTCAGTCTTTTAGTCTTCCTCTTCTTTCTTCTGACGTTTCTCTCACTACATTCTCTATAAACAGTCTCCATTTCCCTCTATATTTTCCTCTTGTTCCCCATTCCTCTCCCACTCCAGTCCTCCCATAGTAATCTCGGTCTTCCTTCGCGATAGACCCATTTCCATTTATCGGTCACCAGTTTCTTCTTGTAGTTTTCCTTCACTCCATTCTCCACCCTCAATTCCTCCATTCTTCTCTTATCAGTTTTCCAGCTCGCTTCACTCTCGCATTTCTTCTCGCTCAGTTGTTTTCACAACCTTCTTTTGTCAGTGTCATCGCCTCTAGGCCACACCTGTATGCCGGGCCAGCACAAGAACAGAGCACCTATCATTTACGTTTACGCGTTATGCACGTATGTCCCATCACTCATTCGACTTTCTTCCAAAGGTTGCCCCTGTTATTATCATCCTGCGAATTCCCGTGTCGATGGAGCCATCCCGCATATCGCTGCATCCAGATATACAAAACTGTCTCTTTGCTTGAGATTCTTTCCCTCAATGTGTATTTCCAGGTCTTTCCAGCTCTGTCCCGTCCACATAACTTTCCTCTTATCAAAACCTTATTCTCAGTCTAATTTCTGCTTAACATATCTTTCCCCTCTGTCATTTGTTGTTGGAGTTCTGCTCCCGCACCCCCTATCCCCACCCCTACCCCCCCCCCGCTACCAGTGTCAGGTCGTATGTGTACAGTAGTTTCAGGTGTGTATCTGTCGTACCAACCGTTCAGCTTTTCAGATCCACCACGGCCATAAACAACAGTGGGCTCAGGGCGCTCCCCTATCTCAGGGCAACATTGACTTCAAACCCCAGGTCAACACAACACTCTGTTCTTTGTGTCTTCATATGTTCCCTTTTTCATCCTGACCCCCGCGTCTGGGGCTCCCATCCACCTCAATATCGCCATCGCCACCTCTCGGTATGGTATCATTAAGCTTTCTCCGGGTCTGTGAATTTAATTGCCACATCTCCTTGACCTTCCAATTTCTACCCCACTAGCTGCTTCAGGGCAAACATCGCATCAGCCTGAAAGTTAATGGAAGTACCCCTTCTGCGCATGCACGTGCAACACGGAACCGGAAAATAGTTTCAGACAGGAAGTTACTTCTAGCATACGACACGTGCATGCATGCCTGTGGTTTGGTAGATATACACCTACAAACCCACGTAACGCAACACTTAATTTTTGTGAAGTCACACCACTAAACCCATAGCCGTTTCTTTATGCAATCAAATTATAACTTACGGACATTATACAAACCGCCCCCAAGAGATCAATGGACGGTTTGATTAGCTAGAAACAATCACAAAAACACGCATAACGTTGCAAACAACTGTTTAAAACAACGTGATGGCTGTCAAACGGTTATC
>JAODUO010000499.1:0-37500 GCA_025642075.2 Ridgeia piscesae
AAGTTTCGGAACCACTTGTCAATGTCGTGGGGTTGTTACTCGCCTCTGCATTTCGGTTTCCCGGCGGGTCTTGTTTACCGCGGTTCAGTTCTATTTTGTTTGGCCCTTTATCTTCAACCGAAATTCAGCTATTTCTGAACGAAAATCATGTTCGCTCACGCCGGGTACACGAAGTCGGTGTAAACATCGCGACGCGCCACCTGGCGATTATTTTAACGGAATTTTAAATACAGAGTTGCCCGCTCTGTCTCTCAATGAACCAAGCATTTGCCGACGTCACACATCAGTCAAAATGGCGCGACTTATGAACTTTGATGGAAAAGGTGTTCAATTTTTTTTTTTTAATAAACCACTGACGTTAAAAATGTGATTACCGTTCAAAATAGTTTGTTTTTATTAACTCTTTCACGTGCATAGCATGTAACTTTTCCCTTTTGGGTCCCTTTAAGGCCATACGGTACCTTTAGTTAGATCCAAGCAAATATAAATGTCTCATGCATAATGACATTGCCCTAATATTTGTCAATGCCAAATTAAAAAAACAGAAACCCGAACAGTTTCTGAAATATGGGAACTAACGGCGCACAACAGATGTAGAGTGATTCCATAAGTCTAAAAGTACTAAAAAGGTATTGTCAAAGGTTAAGTGTGGGAATGTGATTAAAAAAAGTTTTTGTTTTTTTGCAAAAGGTGGCTGCGGTTTCAGATTATTTTTTATGGTGATAGAGATTGTAAAATGGGCTATGACAGGTAGAGGAAAGATCCAAGACGAATTTGCTACACAAAAATGGAAACCGAAAGATAGTTCTAAACAGGTTAAAGTTATACACTGAAAGATAGGGTGAACTTTGGCAATGTGCGGGACAAGGCGGGCAGACAAACAACTTATTTATAGACAACATTTTTGTTCGATGAACACTTAGAATATAATACTAGAACTAAATTAAGATAC
This sequence comes from Ridgeia piscesae, assembly GCA_025642075.2. Lineage (NCBI taxonomy): Eukaryota > Metazoa > Annelida > Polychaeta > Sabellida > Siboglinidae > Ridgeia > Ridgeia piscesae. The sequence continues at coordinate 953 of JAODUO010000499.1, forward strand.
AACTAAAGAAAACATCATTGAATAGATGCATTATACACACCTTCAACTCATATGGATCACAAAATTTGGCAGAATAAAAACTATGTTGATCAAGCAGATATGGCTTTAGTGTGGCTGATAGCCAGCGACCGACTTGGGCAGCAGCCTGTTTGAATGATTGTGCAACCACATCTGGCAAGTTCTCGGTCGCTGCTTGTCCTGAGACTTTCTCGCCAAACACTTCATGGAGTTTTGCTATACAGGCTGCTACAGCAGACATGGTCATTTGCAACATCTTATAACTGCTCGTGTAACACTTCTGAAGCACAGCAGAGAGAAAGTCCAGTGCAACGTCTGTCATGACTCTAGCACAGCTCTCCAGTCTTTGTCTGTCAAAAAAAATTATGAAAAGAATATAATGTGTCTTGATAATGCCACATAACTAACACGTTTTTCCTACAACAATAAGTGAATAGTCAACATTTCATTATCAACTGTAGATAAAAGGAACTGGATCAAACTGAGATGTAATAGTTTACCATTATGTAAAAATGTGAAGTGTATCACTCAGTTGAAAACTATTTCCCCTAAATAAATATATCTGACAAATGAACGACTGGTTTGACTTATTAATGTCAACTAGTGAATAGTTCTGAATGAAAATTATTTTGTACTAAAGCTGTTACCTGTCATCAGGTGATTCGACCTGCAGCTTTTGGATCTTGCTGACTATTGGTTCAATGCAGACGGTCATTTTCTGCAATAAGGAATAAGCTGGTTATCTCCAATCTGCTGTTAAATTCTGCTTGACAACTATTTAATATGAAGTTCAATCAAAGTCTGCAAAACTATCTCTTCAAGTAAGAAATAATAAAATGTATCGTTTGTAAACTACTCCACCATCTCTCACACAATTTTACATACACAACAGCACAGAAATGATGAAATATATTTACATATATTTCTACCAAACAATACCAGGTATGGTACAATTATTCTAGTAGATTAATTAGTTATGTTAATGTTAACTTGTTAGCCTATGCTGTACAGAGGCATTATAGCGTGTCTTTGTTGATCGCTGAGACAAGAATGCCCACTGCTGGGGTTGAGCTGGTGTGGCAGGATACAGGATTGGCCCTCCACCACCATTCTGCAGGAAACCACCACTATCCCGTGGGGAAGTGGTTGCAAGTGATGACTAGTCGTCCTGTCATAAACCCAGCACAGTGACTAACTCTATGCTTCAATTTTTGTAGACCTTTCTTGTTGCCTACTTTTTACCTGTACATCATCCGTCTAGTGATATTTCTATCGTCCCGCTGCCTAGATTAATTGTAATTAGGCAACGGCAGAGTAAATAAAAGAGGATTAACTTTGTGGGTAAACATATGCTGTACTGGCATAAGTTAAATATAAATAAACAGACTTACATAAAACTCGACAAACACTTCAAAATAAATGTAATAAACTAATAGTCAATATATACTACAAATAAAGATACAAATCAAGCGCCACGTTGCTCCGCTCAAACCTCCTCCGAACCAACATGTTCACTCACTCAGTCTCACAATCAAAACTCACGTCTTTCCCTGCCCTGGTTTTTAAACCCTCTCCCCATTGGCGGGAAACCTTTTGTCGCATGATCTGCTACACCCTCTGGTGGGCATCCCCTCACCTTAGTGGCAGCCCTATCATATTTCTACTTGTCCAAGATGGATTTTACCAGTTCAGATTATGGGTGGATGGGTCTCTACATAAGCTATGTGTATACATAGACACACAATATATATGTATACACATATACTCTGAACAACAAGCCTATAATTAACTATGTTGTAGGTAGCTAACGAGTTTGTTATATCTGCAAATTCGTTTTAAGCATGTATGTAATTATCCGCCAGGTGGCAGTGGTCCAAATGACATTTTTATACTGTTTTCCAGGTGTCTAGCAACCAAATATTTTGTTGTGTAACATTTATTTATGACACATAAAACAGTTTTAAAATATTCTTATTATAGAATAGAATAGAATAGAATAGAATAGAATAGAATAGAATAGAATAGAATAGAATAGAATAGAATAGAATAGAATAGAATAGAATAGAATAGAATAGAATAGAATAGCAGTCCTTTGTCTGCCAAAAATATATATGATGTGATATACTGGGAGTGATGCCATTTACTTCTGCCACTGCAGACTTTTGACATCCATCATCTAGGGATTGAATGATGATAACCACATTCGACCCACTTTTGAGAAATTAATGGACGCGCACCCAAGCCTTCCCACTCGTGCACTGTGCATCTATTAGGGACAATACAGTATTTGATCTAATTACTTTGTGTCATTTGCTGCCACAGCATGGTTTCCAGGTCACCAGCAATTTTCAGGTGGATAGAAATTTGTCATAGGGTGATATTTGTTCAAGAAAAACGTATTTGTTAGAATCATGAATTTGTTATATGCGTGTTCATAACATGCTTGAATGCCTATAATGGAAAAAGATATGGAAAATATCCGTAAATAAGAAATTGTTTCGTTATTTCCTTCAATTTGTTATATGCATGTTCGTTATAAACGTGTTTGTACTGTGTGTGTGTATATATATATATATATATATATATATATATATATATATATATATATATATATATATATATATATCCATATACATATATTATACATATACATATACATGTATATATATATATATATATATATATATATATATATATATATATATATATATATATTCCCCTCTTCAGCAGACCCTGATGAGTGTGTTAATGTCCCCCTGATAAGGGGACACCCTGTGAACCAGACAGAAAACAGGATATTTTGGTTATGTGTCCCTCCTAAAGCGGACAGTAAGCGAAAACACAGCAAAAAGTCACGAAATATTTTGTTACAAGATGGCGGCGGACAGGACGTCATGACCCATGCAGTGTGACAAAACAAAGGCTAAACTTCACGTGAAACCCAAACAAAAAAATTCTATATTTTTTAGAATTAAAATATGTATTTACAAGTAACATACTTACCTGGCTCCGTCGCTTCACAAGGTGCTATAGACTTGGCCACGCCCAAGTTGCTTGCCACAATTAATAAAATGAAAAAATGACCTATCCCTACAGTTCCCACCCACCCCCCTATTCAATCACTGAGTCTCTTCTCTTTGCACTTGGCAAAAAGGCTTATCCTGTGATAGGTAATCTCCCTACAGCAGGGAAGAAGGGAGTGTGATATGGTGAAGCGACGGAACCAGGTAAGAATGTTACTTGTAAATACATATTTCAATTCTAAAAACATATAATTTACTGCCTAACATAGACTTAGCCTGGCTCCGTAGGAAAGGTGTAGGGGATTTGTGTAGCACTCCAGAATTGTTTCCCGGATCCACCCGGAGATTGTGGATGGTACAATGTCTCGTTTATGCCCTGGTTAGAACAACACAAAGAGGAGGTGCTTGTGCTCCCTCCACTGCATAGACCTTTCCAGGTAACATCTTAGTGCCCGTACTTGACACAGGAGTCGGTCTTCAGCCATGCCATTGCTCAAATGACAGTCAAATGCAGAAATAGTGCATGATAGCACGCACTTCAGGCCCTTGCTCAACAGTTGCATCTTGATATGAATGACAGGCCTACTCAGAGAGTCAGCTGCGTCCAGCCTGCAGTCCGTTGTAGTAGGGCACGTTCGAAAGCATGGATTTCACCCCGACATTTGCCGGAAGCAAACATGATGAGGAAATTTTTTTTTCCATGTAAGCAGCTGATCCGACGCTTGGTCCAGCAGTTCGAAAGGTGGTTTTGGCAATGCTGACAAAACCAAGGCAAGATTCCACACTGGAAAATGACATTGATGTTGTCCCTGTTCCCTTTTGATATTTCAAAGTAGCGACTTCATTGCAGGATTCAATCCTACTTCCATGCCGGAACTGGCACGAAGAGTGCTGGCAATTGCCATCTGACAGCCTGCAATGGTCGAGATGGCCAAATGTTTCTACGTGTGAAGGTGGAGGAGAAAATCCGACACTACACTCTCAATAGCCGAGAGTAGATAATGTGTAGTATGTTACACCAAGTACTCTCATTGGGGTCTACTGACACAGGAGGCAACGTCAACCGAAAAGCCTCTGATGCAGAGAGCATCCCTGATACTCTCCATGCATGTAGCTGGAAATTGGACAGATTGTGATGGATCAGACCTCAACGTTGGGTGTCGAGGTATGTACTTAGACATGCATGGCTTAACCTTGAGACAAGCATGTAACTACTGGCAAGATCAACCAGGTAGTAGTTCATAGTAACCGAGTAATGTTGGGTATCCGGAGTGGAGATTGCACTAATATCCCTAAGAGTAGTGGGAACCACATCGCCTGGACCAGTGTGTGGCAATGAGGATCAGTTCGCACTGGTCCTGCTGGGCCTTCTCGAGCACCCGTGGCAACAGAGCTGGTGGTGGGTATGCATATGCCCACAGTGCCTTCCAGCTCATTAACAGAGCATCTACTCCCATGGCTGATAGATCTGGAATTGGGAACACAAATAGTGGAAGTTGTGATACCAACTTGTTGTAAACAGATCCAGTAAGGGGATTGCCCATTCCCATGTCAGTGCTCAGAAGACAGATGGGTGTAGAGACCATTCTGTACCTGACATCTGGGTAGGTAGACAGATGTCTGCAAGAACGTTCAATCTCCTGGGGATGTGTCATGCCGTAGCACTATCTGGTTGTCCTGACACATGAGGAGTAGCCTCTTGGACCATCTGCACAGCTGTATTGACCATGTTCCACTGATGCAACCAGTACTGTCAGGCCCATAAGCTTCTGTAGCCAGTGGAGCGTGACTCTGTTTATGGCTTCCAAATTGAGCATGTTGATGTGAAGAAGTGTTTTCTCGATTGTTGTCCATACATCGGACACCGTCAATGCATTCCAATGTGCTCCCCAGCTGAACAACCGAGTGTCTGGTTCTGTCGGAGTAACTGGTGCTACCCTCAGAACATTGTGTGCTGACGTCAACCATTGCAGACCCTCCTCCGCCATGGGGAATAGAGGTATCCACAAGTTGCTGGTTAAGGCATTGAAATCCCAATGTTGACAGATGCAATGTTGGGCTTCGCAGTGTGGAGCCGTCCCAGAGGAACCAGTTTTTCTGTGGACGCAAAGAGACCAAGCCGGATCTGCCACGTATGAGCACATCCTCCTTGGCTGAGCAGGAATGAGCGAATCAGTGTTTTCATTATGTGATACTGGTCCAGAGTAGGAGTGACCTGGAAAAAGTTGAGAAATGAGGTCGATGAGAGGTCTCCATCCTCCTGACTTCTTCGGGACAAGGGAGAGGTGACAGTAAAACCCGGGAGTTGCAGTGTCGCAAATTACTTCTACAACGTAGTTTATTGCATGGACTGTATCAAAGATCGGAGGTCTGTGTGCCTTGTCTACAAACGCAGATGAATCACCAGTCATAGGGGGCACTCGGAATTGAAGACGGAAACCGACATCCAGAAAATCGCAAATCCACTTGCTGCATCTCCTTCGTCTCCAGACATCATAGAACAGGGACAATTGAGCAGCCACCTTTCTTGTAAACCAAGGAGGTAACAAGACCACTTGTCGTGGTTTGTCTAGGGAGGTCGAGGGTCAAATGTCATGCAACAGTTGGGCTGACCGGTGCTCGAGTCCTGGGACACAGGTAGTCAAGACCGAAAGTAACTTCCTGAACTATGTCCCCTGCTGGTCAGAAAGGGGTGTGGACATGAGGACGACAGTGGCATAGAAGCATGCCGTCGTGGCACGGATGTAGCCGGTGCTGATCGATGTGGAGCAGTACGTGTTTACCGACGGCGAAAGGTGCCGAGCCCCTGTATAGGGCATTGTCTCGCTGCCGACAGGCCACCTTGTCCCACAACTGTAGTTTGTTCGGGAGATCATCGAACAGTGATGAAGCCCCAAATGGAGCAGTGTGAAGGCGCTCCCATTCATCTTGCGACCCTAGGGAAGAGGCTCCTCATACAGCTTGGTCCCGTTGATGTAGCAAGATGTTGTAGACGATAGCACAATGCAAGGTAGCGCCATCGGACCAGGCAGTTGCCACTGATTGTGACAACTGTAATGTTGCCTTCAGGTGCTCCAATAGGTGTTCCGTACACACGTTTCCGATGCCCACGTGATCAATCACTCCTTGTATGGACCGATTGAGGACGGTCCCTGTCCAATTACTGAAGGAGATACACAGCTGTCGCATGTCATGGCTGTGAGGTCACGGAAATACTTCTGCTCCGTGACGAGTCGTGTTCCTCCTCCCACCAGCTGCGACCGAAGAATCTCTGTGAAGCCCTTATCTGTGACAGGGGAGTCCTGTGAAAACAGAAAACCTGTAGAAGCAGCCTGCAATGCCTCTCTGGAACGAAGTACCGAAGCAAATTGGTGTGATTTGCCCACCGGAAGTTTTTTTTAATTCCTGCTGAATTCTCTGAAAGTGATTGATCATTGCCTCAGAAAAAGAAAAACCAGGCTGGGTAGCAACCAGACAGTATAATCGGCTTGTGCCAGTGCTGACAGACATGGCACTATGCGAAGGACAAGACTGTCAGTCAACGGTAATTCATCAGAGAGAAACGTGCGGGCCAGGATGACCCGTTCTGAATGTGACATCGTGTCACATTGTTCGTCCAGTTGTACGGCAGCTGATTGTGGAGCTGGATCAGTGTACTGTTTGTCAACAGAACTCCAGGCACCATCGTCATCCGAACAGGAATATTCAAGCCGATATCAAACGCTGCGTGAGCGCCCAAATAGGAGAACGGCAAGAAAATATTATTGTTGTCGGTGTCACGCTGCCAGGCGGAACCGGCAGCCGCTGCCGGTGTACGGCGTGGGTACTCGCATACGTAACGTCGCTAGTCAGGAAGTCATGCCCAGGAATCACCTGTGTATTCCCAGGACCAACGTTTCAACGCCCAGTCAACCGTTTCGGTGGAAACGGTGCCGATTTCCTGGCCGAAAACCGGCTCTTCAAGCTGCAAGTTGGTGGCATGTCGTGAAACAGGACCCCGTGTTGTGGAGCCGGTGAAGGCAAACTCCGGTTTTAATGCACCTACATTTTCCCATAATTGCAGCGTGTTTGTTCGGTTGCCGTCCCCGGGGACAGGGCGACCTCAAATAGGTCGAGAAACGCAATTGTTTGAACGCATATTGACGGGTACCCGGTTGCAATCGCCCCCCAATAGGGTTAAGGTTGCACCTACCAAATCCGCGTGCGGCGTTTTCTGATTGGCTCTCCGGTTCGGCTCGACCGAGGGTTTCTGTCTGGCGCTGGGATTTTTCCGATCGGTCAGTGACCTGTGCCGAACGGTGTCAACCTCCGGCTTCGGCTGGGCCTCCGGGCTTGGGGCTTGGGGCTTTGGGCTCCGGCCTCGTCTCCGGTTCCGGAGGAATGTCTCCGGTTTTCCACCCGGAGCGGGCCCGCCGGTGTAAGTCCATTCACATGGACAGCCTGGCAAGTGGTCGGATTCTCTTGTTGGGAATCTGGCGGGACTATTGTCTCCAGGCAGTTCCATCAACCGCCCAGGTCGAAACTGGGCCTCCAGAAGCACAACAGGGCCGATTAGTCGCGCTATCAACAACGGATGAACCGTCGCTATATAATAGCGTGTTGGTAATACCCACAGTTCGCGGAGAAGGTTGAGAATTTGTTCCAACATGGACTAACTGTCACGATCTCGGACTATCTCCGGGGATGGAACCAGAGAAAATCCGAGAAAATTGCCGCTAGATATGCTACATGTCTGTAGGCTAGCCCGCTTGTTGTTGCGCACATCTCTAAGAGCGCGCTGCAGCGATGTTGACAGGCTGTCAGATGCCTGCATTTCCAAAACGGCACTGCATTTTCTACTATTCCAGCTCATACTATATCAGTCCTCTGTGAACAAATGTCGTACTCGTTGTCGACTGTACAACCATGACATGAGCCATACTTTTCGGATGATTATCGCCGCCGCGCATGAGTCTAGTGCAGACGCAGCATTATTCTGGTGGCGTGGTCGCGAGTGGTCCACCATTACAATTATGTTAAAATTGAAAGGGCGAAGTCAAACAACAGCTAATAATAGAAAACACAACTGAAAAGTGGTCTGAAAACAGCCCATTATATTGCCGAGGTGAAAATTTAAATGATAAACTGTAACTTAATAAGATTAAATAAAAAAAACAGCTCACAAAACTGATAAAATACGGAGCTACGCAAAGGAAAGACTTAAACAATGGCGGCACCAAGTAAGAAGAAAAGAGACTCAGTGATTGGATAGGGTGGTGGGAGCTGTAGGGATAGGTAATTTTTTCATTTTATTAATTATGGCGAGCAACTTGGGCACGGCCAAGTCTATTGCACCTTGTGAAGCAACGGAGCCAGGCTAAGTCTATGTTAGGTAATAAATCCCGTCTTGTGCGACCTGTCATGAGCGACCACTCATCTTGAGCGACCGTTTTCCTGTCTTGCCTGTTAACTGTCAGTGAATCTGGTGCTGAACTGAGACATATATTGTTTGAGCAGTCTCTACATCGTTCACTCAGCATTAAATAGTACAAATTTAATATCACTAAAACGACAGCATAGTATTCTTTACAATGGCATAATTATTCAAATGCTACTGATGTTGCTGACATAGACTGCAGCAAATCGAAAACCCGCTCTTCTCTTGTACACGTATTTGGATACTCATGATTTATAGTCAATTAGAAAATGTGTTGGTTTGTCCTGCAGATGACACAAGAGAAATGAAATGTTACAACGAATGTAGAGCCTAAAGTGTGTTGGTTCATTCATGTTATCGCCTGGAATATAACATGATTTATAAGTATGGAAATTACGTTTTTGTTTCTTTTTTCTATAAACACCCCACGCTGTTAGCAAGCAAGCTTATATTATGTAAGCTATGTTTTTAACAATAACTACAACAATAACATATTAATATTATTTTTAAATGCAACAAAACCTTATATTTCCCATATACTATTCATATTCCGTTTAAATTTCAGTGATTTATTGTTCTGATATTTAAGTGTTTTGTCCAAAATTGTTATTACATATCTGGTGGTGGAAATATCATTCATAAGTAGAAAAATAGCTTGGGTAATATTTTCTTATGCATAATGTGTGTGTGTGTATGTGATGAATGAAAATTATTGTTATGTCCTAATTACTTTAGTTTACCATATTAAATTATTTATTACTATTAACCATACCTATACATGTTTTAAAAAGCATTCTTTTCTTACATTCGGATAAATAATCAACTCTACCTTTCCGAAGTCAAAGTTTTGATTTAAATTCCTTTTCAAGAAGTAGGTCAGGTTGGCCATGCACACTTCTGGAGCAATCTTCTGTGATGTGATCATGGCTTCTATGTTCTTCACACTCATGGCTGCCATCAGTGTCCTCTGTAGCAGCTGGTCGACAGCAAACAGTGGCTCGAGTCGACTCAAGAGGAAGATAACATTCCTGCAGTGTGAAAATATAGTTATGCTGGGTTATTAGCATATGTGTAATATAATATATTTTTGTCAATAATTGAGCACATCTAACTTTTGTATGTATGATTTAACTTACGGTGGAGCACAAATTTGTCGATGAGTACGTTTTGACCCGTCAGCTACGGGCCTTGTTCACGTACTGGTGTCACATGTGTTGGCTCAGAATTTTGCAGGATAATTTGGTTGTAGATGGCAGGCAGATGGTCATGGTCTCTGTTCACGGTAGGGGCTCTCCGTTTGATATATATAGCCTCCTTCACTTTTCTCTTTTTTCTCTGTGTATGTTGTGTGACTTATAAATCCGGCCAAGCTGTTATTATAATCCTGCCATGTATAGTAGTCCCAGCATAGGTCTTCGTGGGTTGTTTTAGCACTGGATGGTGGAGGTGCAAGCGCCCACTCTGGTTATCCATTGGCTCTCAGGTCATTGTGGATGTGTGCCAGTTCTGATTTCCTGTCTTCAGCTGTGGTGACATACTGCTGTGCCCTGTTGGTGAGGGTGTGTACAACTGAACGTTTGTGGGTTAGAGGGTGATGTGACTTGAAGTTAAGGTACTGGTCCGTGTGTGTCGGCTTCTGGTAAATAGTTATCTTCGTGGATCCATCATCCAGAATATGGGTGCATAGATAAAAGAAGGGAAGTTTGCTGTCTTTCTCAGGTTCGATGGTGAATTTGATGTGTGGATCGATGCTGGTTATGTGTTCAATACGTGAACAAGGCCCATAGCTGACAGGTCAAAATGTTGTACTCATCTACAAATGTATGCTCCAAAGTAAGTTAAATCTTACATACAATAAACTTGGAGCCATGAACAATATGTTCAATATCATTTAACTTGTAACAGCATTCCAGTCTTATGAAGCCTATGACTATGTTATACCTACACATCTTTGTACAATGTTTCTTGACGAAACTTCTGAACCAGCTCTTCCAACTTTTGCAAACCCCACCAGGCTGCAGTCTCATGGTTTGATCCCAACTGTTCGTATATGCACTGGTATGGTTTTGAACAGCCATGGAGGAAATGGCACAGTGGAACTGCAAGTAGCCACTGGTCAAGGTGGTACTTTGTGATGCACACGTCCAAGAAGGTCAACAATGACTTAATCATGAACCTGAAGAAAAAAAGCAATCTTCACCAATATCAACGGAAAATAGTTTTTTGGTATTTTGCATGATTCATATTCAATCAGTGCTATTTTAACAGTTTCTGTTTTCAGTTGGCAATGACTACCACAGATATCAGTCACCAAACAAACTAACACAAGATCTGTAAATCTTATTCAAGTATTAACCTGGAATATGAAGCACTTTTTTTCAGGTGCAGTGTAAATACAGTGGGCATTATGTGAATGTGCGAAGGCATTACAACACAGTATATTCTCCTAAAAATGGCCAAGAGGTCCTGAAGTCTTTTGTACCATATTGTGAAGTTGTAATTATTAACATGTTTTTTGGTGAATCATAGTCACTGCCTAATGTCTTCATTGTAATCATATAATTTGCATTTTCCTTCATTATTATATTTTATATGACTAGAAACACAGCTAAATGCAACAACAGGACGGGTCATTAGTGATCTCAGTTTATATGGAGTTATCTACTTCCACTGAACCAGACAAGAATGTAGTTGATATCAATAAAGTATGACATTTTACTCTCTCGTTGTCCTGAATTTTAATTTTCTACATTTATCACCTACATGTCACAATATACCTTTAATCAACAGAAACAAGTTACACAATTGTAAAGATAATTAAATGAACGTACTATTAAACATAACTTGCATTTATACAATTTTGAAGATACAACTTAAAACTTGTAGGTAACTTTCCAGTTTAACATTGGTTCGATCGCTGTTGACAGGGGCATCTGCCAGTGGCCAATTATAGATTATTCAAGGGGTATATGCAACAACAGAAGGCAGCAGTTGTCCAGGTTTAGGTTCTGGTGGGTACTAGTTGGTGAATATCATGATTTTTATCGTTTCTTACATACAGTGCCATTTGTTTATATTAATATTTAAAATAAATGTCTTATTATTTAGACTGCACAAAGTATACAATTATGCATACATCATCCCATTCTGGAAGTTTCTCTTTATGCCCATGAAGTCATGGCAGATGTGATCAGCATCAGGTGTTCTCAGAATCAAGGCATCACAGAGTGTCCTAGCATCCTCCTCCGAGAACTGCACGTTATACTTGTTCATGATGTATATTACAGCCATGGCTGTTGACAACCTCTTTGTGGCATCACTTGGCGATTCATCACCATTGCTAGGTTTCATTTGGCTGAGATGCTCCATCTGTGGCTTTAGGTAGTTTGCAAGACCCTGTCATAAAAATAATCTCCATTGCAATGTCAAACTTGTATCAACAATCAACATTACTGCACTTCACCACAGGTCAGCAAGAATGGTCTTTTGTGCAAGGTCGAATTGACCATGTCGAATTGACCATGACTATTATATATATATATATATATATACTACTATATACTGTACTACTATATATATATATATATATATATATATATATATATATATATAGTAGTACAGCATATAGTAGTATATATATATATATATATATAAGTCATGGTCAATTCGACATGGTCAATTCGACCTTGCACAAAAGACCATTCTTGCTGACCTGTGGTGTTTTTTGTCATGAAACAAGAATGGCACATAAAAAGGATGACATATAAAAACATCAAATTATACTATGAAAACAAGCAAAAAAGTAAAGTTCAGTGAGAGAGAATATTTCCCACATTCTCACGATAATTTTCCTTTTCCCTTTTCTCCCCAACCAGATGTTGACACCAACAAGTCATAACATTAATTCAATTAAGAATTTGTGATCGAACCGTTTTAGGAACAACACAATTTGTTTCCACTTATTAACTTAAAAATGGGCCAAGAAGCCCTGAAGTCCTTTGGACAATATAATAAGTTTGTAATTACAAATGAATTGTCTTTTAGTGAATCACAGTCTTCAAGAGTATACTGCTAAAGTGATATTTCACTATGATGCAGTTTGTAACGTCACTGTGTGCTAAAGTAATCAAATAATTTAATTAATAACACTGACAAATAAATATGACAAATAGATAATACAATTAATGGTACATTAAGTGTCACTGTCCTGCAGTTTCCTGTGTCACTGGGCTAAATTGCAGCGCAAAAGATACATCGCTGTGGGCCAAAATAATAAATAAGTTAGTAAAATAAAACTCGTCAATAGATCAATACAATTAATAGTATACTAAATAAAAACCATGCAGTTCATGATTAACATTAGAACAGACTACAATAAAGTCAATGACTGAATGATTGGTAGAGCGGCTCTCTGGAACACATCTATAGTAGAAGTGGTGACAGCTTTTTCGGTGTGTTTCATAGTGGAATGCAGCATACGTAGAATGACTGCTCGTAGGTTGTGCAAGTGGCTGGCACAGTTCGTAGTTTGTGCTTGTGTTGGCATCTAGTATGGCATCTGCTGTGGTAATGATGACAGCCAAGGTGATGCACATTAGTCTGCGATGAATTTTTTCAACATGGTTGCATCTCTTATGCGGCTTCGTGTGTACAGGAAGTTCCACATTATGTTAGTGCACATAGCACTGATGTTTGAAGTGCTGCGGTAATCACAAGTGACAAAGCGAGCTGCGGATTGTTCCACTAGCTTTGTTCTGCACTTTGTTGATGTGTGGCTGCCATGATAGTTCTGTGTTGATATTAATTGCCAGGTTGTTCTGGTTGTTAATCCGTGAAATCTGTTGGCTCCCCATGAAGTTATCATAGACCGATATGTTCCTCTTACTAGTAACTGACAAAACCGCACATTTTGACACATTAAAGTCCACCTGCCATGTATTTGCTCAATAGAGAGGTTTGTTCAGGTCAGACTTGAGTGTCAAGAGGTCAGCGGGAGTGTGTATATCATGATAAACAATTCTATATTTTTAGAATTAAAATATGTATTTATAAGTAACATACTTACCTGGCTCCGTTGCTTCACAAGGTGCAATAGACTTGGCCGTGCCCAAGGTGCTCGCCATAATTAATTAAATGAAAAAATGACCTATCCCTACAGCTCCCACTACCTTATCCAATCACTGAGCTTCTTCTCTTCGCACTTGGCAGGAAGGCTCGTACCGTGATAGGTAATCTCCCTGTAGCGGGGAAGGAGGGAGGGTGATATGGTGAAGCGACGGAGCCAGGTAAGTATGTTACTTATAAAACCATATTTTAATTCTAAAAATATAGAATTTATTTCCTAACATAGACTTAGCCTGGCTCCGTCGCTTCACAAGGTGCAGAGTCTAGGTGAATGGATGGTGGGATATAGACAATGCTACCTCTAATTATCTCCTGTTGGTTGCAGAATTGATTCTGCAGCCACTACCGGTCCTAGTTGGATGAGATCAGCAGAATAGAGAGATAGGTCCTTGAGATAAGTCGGTGAAGGTGTTATGACAGCGCCAGGTACCAGCTCGCAGAATCTGTTCCATGGAGACCTGTCTGTGGAATGCGAGCGATGCAGCCATGGATCGTACCTGGTGTGCCTTAACCTTGTGGGACTCAAGGAGAGGTGTAGGGGAATTTGTGTAGCACTCCAGAATAGTTTTACAGATCCACCCGGAGATTGTGGATGGTACAATGTCTCGTTTATGCCCTGGTTTGAACGACACAAAGAGGAGGTGCTTGTGCTCCTTCCAAGGCATGGACCTTTCTAGGTAGAATCTTAGTGCCCGTATTAGGCACAGGAGTCGGTCTTCAGCCATGGCATTACTCAAATGACGGTCAAGTGCTGGAATAGTGCATGAAAGCACGCATATTGGGCCCTTGCCCAATACTTGCATCTTTGATATGAATGACAGGCCTACTTGTAGTCACCTGTGTCCAGCCTGTGGTCCGTTGTAGTCGGGCATGCTCAAAAGCATGGATTTCGTCCCGACGTTTGCCGGAGGCAAGCGCGATGAGGAAAACAGTCTTCCATGTAAGCAGCTGATCCGATGCTTGGTCTAGCGGTTCAAAAGGTGGTTTTGTCAATGTTGACAAAACTAAGGCCAGATTCCGCTCTGGAAAATGATGTTGATGTTGGCCCAGTTCCATTTCGAAATTTTGAAGTAGCGACTTCAGTGCAGGATTCCGTCCTACTTCTGCACCGGAAGTAGCATGAAGAGTGCTGGCGATTGCTACCTGATAACCTGCAATGGTCAAGATGGCTAAATGTTTCTCTGTGTGAAGGTGGAGAAGAAAATCAGACACTACACTCTCAGAAGCCGAGAGTGGATTAATGTGTTGTATGTATACCAAGCAGTGACGATCCTCCACTTGGAATCATAGATCGCCAAAGTAGACTCTCGCTGGGGTCTACTGACACGGGAGGCAACGTCGATCGAAAAGCCTCTGCTGCAGAGGGCATCCCAGATATTCTCCACGCGTGTAGCTGGAGATTGGACGGATCGCGATGGATCTGACCTCGAAGCTGGGATAGTAACCGAGGAATGTTGGATATCTGGAGTGGAGGTTGTACCAACATCCCTAAGAGTAGACGGAACCAGATTGCCTGGGGCCAGTGTGGGGCAATGAGGATCAGTTCGCACTGGTCCCGTTTGGCTTTCTCGAGCACACACGGGGGACACAAATAGTGGAAGTTTGTGATTCCACCTCATTGCAAACAGATCCAATAATGGGATTCCCCATTCCCGAGTCAGTGCTCGGAAGACAGATGGTTGCAGAGACAGATGGATACAGAGACCATCAGCGACAGTATGTCTGCAAGTATGTTCAATCTCCCAGGGATGTGTCATGCCCGAAGCACTATTTGGTTGGCCTGACACATTAGGTGTAGCTTTTTGGTCCGTTTGTACAGCTGTATTGACCGTGTTCCGCCCTGCTTGTTGATGTAGTTGTCTGATGCAACCAGGACTGTCAGACCCATAAGCTTCCTCAGCCAGTGGAGCATGGCTCTGTGTATGTGCTATGTGATTCTAACTCGAGTACCTTGATGAGAAGTTTTTTTCTCTGTTGTTGTCCATACACCGGACACCGTCAATGCATTCCAATATGCTCCCCAGCCGATGTTCGATGTATCTGTGAACAACTGGGTGTCTGGTTCTGTCGGGGTAACTGGGGCTCCCCTCAGAACATTCATTGTGTTCTGACTTCCACCATTGGAGATCTTCCTCCACCGGGGGGAAAGAGGTATCCACAAATTGCTGGTTAAAGCTTCGAAATCCCAATGTTGAGAGAGGCAATGTTGGGTTTCGCGTGTGTGTAGCGTCCCAGAAGAACCAGTTTTTCTGTGGACGCAAACAGACCGAGCAGGATCTGCCACGTATGGGCACATCCTCCTTGGCTTAGCAGGAATGAGCGAATCAGTGCTTTGATTTTGTGATATCGATCCAGAGTTGGAGTGACCTGGATGGAAACTAGGTCGAACTGGTATCCCAGAAAAAGGAAGTTCTGTTTTGGGATCAGTTCCGACTTCTTGTCCTGAATGAGGATGCCCATCGTGTGGCAGAGATTGAGCACTGGTACAGTGTCTCGGAGGCACTGGTCGTGAGATGGTGAATAGATGAGCTAGTCGTCCAGGTACTGACAGAGATTGATGCCCATCACGTGTATCAGCATTTTGATCTCTGTCATAATCTTGGTGAATACCCAAGGTGCTGGTGTCCCGAGTCTGAAATCGAAGACATTTTCGGTAAACTCTGTGGATGGGTATATGGAAATAGGCATCCACAAAATCTATGGAAGTGACCCAGGCGTCTCAAGGGAGAGATCAGTGCTTTCCTCACTCTCCATCGTGAAGCGGGGAATCTCTAGGAAGGAGTTGAGAAATGAGAGGTCGATGACTGGTCTCCAACCTCCTGACTTCTTTGGGACAAGGAAGAGGTGACTGTAACACCCGGGAGATGTAGTGTCGCAGACTACCTCTACAACGTTGTTTTGTTGCAAGGACTGTATCAGTGACCGGACGACTGTGCGCTTCGTGATAGAGCCCTTGTCTACAAATGCAGACAGAGCACCCGTCAAGGGGGAAACTCTCGGAACAGAAGACGGAAACCGACTTCCAGAACATTGCACACTCAATTGCTGCATCTCCTTCGTCTCCAGACATCGCAGAACAGGGACAGTCGAGCTCCCACCTTCCTTGTAAGCAAAAGAGGTAACATGACCAACTGTCGTGGTATGTCTAGAAGGTAGAGGTTCGAAGGTCGCATAACGATTGGGCTGACCGGTTCCTGAGTCCTGGGACACAGGTAGTCATGACCTGTGTCATCGTCCTCCTCGTTGGCGAAAGGGACGTCCTGAACCACGTCCTCTAGTGCCCAGAAACGGCTGCTGACGTGAGGATGACATAGCAGCCTGCCATCATGGCGCGGATCTAGCCAGTGCTGACTGAGTAGAGTAGCACATGTTTTACTGACGGTAAAAGGTGCTGAGCCCCTGTATAGGGCATAGTCTCGTTGCCAACTGGCCAGCTTGTCCCGGAACTGTAGTTAAGTTGCAAGCTCATTGAATAGTGATGAAGCCCCAAATGGAGCCGTGCAAAGGAGCTCCCGTTCCTATAGTGACACAAGGGGAGAGACTCCTCGTAGCGCTTGATCCCGTTGATGCAGTAGTATGTTATAGGCGATGGTGCAATCCAATGTAGCGCCATCGGACCAACCAGTTGCCACTGACTGAGACAACTGTAGTGTTGCCTTAAGCTGTTCCAACAGCTGTTCTCTGGAAACACTTCCAATGCCCACATGGTCAATCAGTCCTTGTATGGACCGATTGAGGGCAGCTCCCGTCCAGTCTTGGAAGGAGGAGATACACAGCCGTCGGTGTGTCATGGCTGCGAGGTCACGGAAATACTTCTGCCCCGTGCCTAGTCGTGCTCCACCCCACCTGCGACCGAGAAGTCTCGGTGAAGCCCTTATCTACAACAGAGGAGTCTCGTGAAAACAGAAAACTTGTAGAAGGAAGCTCTAATGGAGAGAACATGGCCGCTCTGGAGCGAGGTACCGAAGCAAATCGG
Organism: Ridgeia piscesae; assembly: GCA_025642075.2. NCBI lineage: Eukaryota > Metazoa > Annelida > Polychaeta > Sabellida > Siboglinidae > Ridgeia > Ridgeia piscesae. The sequence goes on from JAODUO010000499.1 coordinate 18,510, forward strand.
TGTGAGTTGCTCCCGGGAGTGGTTTGTAATTCCTGCTGAATTTTCTGAAAGTGATTGATCATTGCTTCAGAAAAAGGAAAACCAGGCTGGGGAGCGACAGGAATGTTATAGTCAGCTTGTGCTAATGCTGACAAACGTGGCACTGTACGAGGAACGAGATTGTCAGTCGCGGGCAATTCATCAGCGAGAAAAGTGCGGGCCAGGATAACTCATTCTGAATGTGACATCATGTCACATTGTTCCTCCAGTTGTAAGGCAACTGATTTTGGAGATTGGTCAGTGTACTGTCCGTCCACAGAACTCCAGGCATCATCGTCATCCAAACAGGAATATTCAAGGCGGTCACCGTATACTATGTGATTGTGAGTGCTGTTATCGCCCGAACAGGAGAACGGCAAGAAAACATTATTGTTGTCAGTGTCACTTTGCCGGGTGGAACCAGCAGCTGCTGCTGCTTCACCTTGTGTGAAGTGATGTCCGTCTATCTCCTGTCTTCCCGGGACCGAAAGGCCAGTCACACGTTTCAGAGGACATGGCGTCGATTCTGCGAGCCGCGAAGTAGTTGCGTGTCACGAAACATGACCCCGTGTCGTGGAGCCTGCGAACGCAAACTCCAGGTTTAATGCGCCTAAATTTTCCCGTAACTGCGGTCTGTTTGTTCGGCTACCGTCCCCAGATAACGGGAGACTCCAACTAGTTCTAGTAACGCCGGTTGGTACGCAGGTCAGGACACAGATTGGCAGTTCGCATGACAGAATAACCAGGCTCCAGCTACGAAATCTGCCTGTTCACAGAGAAGGTTGAGAATTTCTTCTAACATGGACTCACTAGTGGACTATCTCCGGGGATGGTACTGGAGAAACCCCTAGGAAGCTGCCGCTAGAAATGCTACATGTCTGTAGGCGAACCCGCTTGTGTATGTGTTCATCTCTCAGCGCGGGCTTCAGCGTTGTTGACGGTTTGTCATACACCTGCGTCTCTGAGACGGCGCGGCGTTTTCTATTCAGTCGGGTTTGGGAACATTCCACTATACTGGCCCAAACTATGCCTGTCCATTGTGATCAAGTGTTGCACTTGCTGTCTATTGTACAGCCGTGACAAGACCGACACTTGTTCAGATGATTATCGCCGCTGCGCATGAGTCTAGTGCAGACGGGGCATTTGCTCCGGTGGCGTGGTCGTCGCGACTGATCGGCCATGACAATTAGTTAAAATTGAAAGGGCGAAGTCGAACAATGGTTGATGATAGAAAAAGACAACTGAAAAGAGTTCTGAAAATAGTCCACTATATAACGGAAGTGATAATAAAAAATATACACCATAACTCGGTTTAAACAAAATGTTATATCAGCTAAATAAACTGATAAAATACAGAGCTACTCGAAGGCGAGACTTATACAATGGCGGCGCCAAGTGAGAAGAAGAAGCTCAGTGATTGGATAAGGTAGTGGGAGCTGTAGGATAGGTCATTTTTTCATTTCATTAATTATGATGAGCAACTTGGGCGTGGCCAAGTCTATTGCACCGTGTGAAGCGACGGAGCCAGGCTAAGTCTATGTTAGGTCATAAATACTGTCATCAGTAAAGAAGGGCATGTCATAGATATACACATTAAAAACAACATAGGCCCCAACATGGTTCCTTGTGGGACTTCTGAGAGTACGTAAGGTTGTGGTGTCTGTCTGTTGACGACAACTTGTTGACTGCATGAATAAAGAAATGCACTGATCCAGGTAGTGGTTTTTCTGCTAATCTCATAGTAACAGATTCTATCCAAAAGTTTATCGTGTGATACTTTGTCGATTGCCTTACTGAAGTCCAGAAAGATTACATCTTTTTACGTCTTTTGGTTGATTGAATGAGCCAGTTCATACACGGTGTCGACAAGTTGCGTTTCACAAGAAAAACCCTTTTGGACACCATGTTCAACAGTTGATTTGTTGCATTTTCTCGGGTTATCCCTGTGAGATAACCATAAACAGCCAAATTGTATGAATGCAGCAACAGGACTGGTCATTGGTACTGTTTTTAATCAAGACAGAGTTATCTACTTCCAAAGTTCCCAGATCAGAATGCAGTTAATATAAATAAAGTGTATGATGTTTCATTCTATAGTTGTTCATGATATTAATGTTATATTTGGAGATAATATACAACAGTCACACTTTTTAAATATAATTAAATAAGCATAAAAATAAACTAAACTTACATTTACAGAAAATCAGTAGTAGGCAGCTTAATTAAAACCTGCAGAAGCAGCCTGTCACAGATGGAATATAAATTAGCTATGCTTTCCAGGCAGGCCACCTGGCCTTCAGTGTCTGGCACTAATACCCAATTATCAATTAGGAATGGTTACTGGCAGACTATCTAGTCTCCAGAGTTGGGATCACACGAGACAGCCTCAAATACACAAGTTATTGATTCCTAGCCTGTCCAGGCAGCAACAGGCAAAAGATGGACATTTAGACTTTTGGGAGGCCCTGAGGTACTGTTTGAAACATTCAAATAATTTTTTTTTATTATGTATATACCCTTGGAAATGCCTATGCAATATTAGAGATATGTCTACGCCAAACTAAAAAAAAAAATTCTCAACGGTTTCCAAGATATGGGTGCTAACTGCACACAACGGACACAAAGTGATGGCATAAGTCCATGTGGCCATGAAGTCTTTTGGACTGTATTGTGAGTTTATAATTATGAATGAATTATAGTTTTGTGAATCATACTCACTGCCTAGTGACCATAATCATATAATTTACATTTTATCTGGTTATTTATATGAGATGACCAGAAACATAACTACCGTATATTATGTGACTGCAGCAGACAATATCAATGAAGATATTTCAATATATAGTTGTTCAGATTAAAAATGTTATGTTTGTCACTTATAGGTGACAATATATCTTAAACCAGTATACACCACAGCCACATCATTTTAAAGAAAATTCAATAAACATAAAAATAAACATAATTTGCATTTATAGAAAATCTATAATTTTGAAGATACTTGTATAGCTTTAAAATGCAGGGAGGCAACTGTTCAATTTAACAAGGGTTACTGACATAGCGCTTGACACTACTGCCAATGCAACAAAAGTTGACAGGAAATGTTCAGCTTCACTGGTGGGGTGCAGAGGGCCAGCCTCCACTTGGCAAATACATAGATAACAGGGGGTCACTAGTGGTCAGTGAGCATATACAAGTCCAGGCAGAAACAGACAAAATTTAAACACTTCTTTTTTTGGGAGGCCCTGAAATGCGCCTACAAAAACCAATCACCTACATACTTCTTGTGTACAATGAAAGTACTCTAGATAATGAGTAGATATGTACATGCAAAATTAGAGGAAATGCTACAGAATGGTTTGGGAAACAAATAGGAAACCTGAACATTTCCCAATTTGTTTTAGTGCCCTAGAGGACCCTAGGAGGCTTTAAACTGAGTCAGTCGAATTTAAATTTCTTGATAGTAATTACATACCTCTAAGTGACTTTTTATGATAACAAAATGAGCCCCCTATCGATTGTGAAATACGTTTTAATTTTGAACACGCAGAATGTGTTCGGAAATACGCAATGTTTAGACCTTAGTAACGCCACTGTACTTTCACTGTTTGCCATGTTGTGTGGTATGAATAGAACCGCCAAACTGTCCTCTAACTGCTTGCGTAGACGGCATCCCCGGCCTTTGACCTGTATTTACGGGAAATCCTAATAAATACGAGCTCTATTCGACCGATTATCTCCTTATTTGGCATTCGCAGTTGTGACACATCAACATCGGGGAGTTCCGCTATGCGCATGACCTGCGGGCCATGGGTAATTCTAGAGTAACAACGACATTGGTGTGGATCCTGTCGCTGCCAAACGTTATAAATTTGATGCAAGGTGTAAATTAAATTTAGTCAGAGAAAGAAATAGAAGGCCACACAAATGTGGGATGCATGTGCAAAACGGGATTTTTCGTGTTTCGGAAATGTAGCTGCACCATAGACGACAGCGATGGTGATTCACAAGAAATCCACAAGGGGTCGTTGTGACATGCTCAGCACATTTTGTCTATTCATTTTACACATTAGAATAGCAACAATAGTAAATGCGAAGTTATGGAGAACTTGCAACTTGTAAACAAGATGGTGATTAGTTTCGACTGATAATGCGAGCCCATGGATTCGGCTGTCACAAATTATGCGTAGGGAGTGACAACTTATGGAAACTATCTAAAATATCTGAATAATTCGACTGTTGAAACCAGTGGCCCGCCAGGCCAGTAAAATATGAAAACTGGTGGCCCGACTCCCTCAAAACACGCATCGGGCCATCGGGCCAGCGCTAATGTCGACCCCTGCATGTACTATAACAGTATTCTCCAGTAGACATTCTAAGAACCTTCCTTGAAGAGAAAATAGGTTAAAGTAAATCACAGAAGATTGGTAAATGTTAACGATTAGGCCTCCTATAGACATCTTAGTGGAAAGTCACACTATCTGTGAGGCTCACGTGAACCTTGTGATTCGTTGTTGTGTTTCAAAAGACTAGTTTAATAAGTAAAAATTTAAACAGAGGTTTTTTTCATTCATGATTTGTTGGTGTTTAGTCTAAATATATTAGCTCCCCACACACACCCTGTACAATCTGTGTTCAATTACAAGGATTATTTTACACATAAAACATGCCTAAAATAATGTTTGTGTTCTTACTTCTGTCATTTTCTTGTTTGAGCCCATGCAGTGCATCACTTGATCGATTTGTTTCAGGGCTTCAGCAACTGACAGCCCACTTGTGGCTTCCTCCTCTGTGTTGAAGCAAACCTCGTCCCACTTTGGCAAGAATGCTTGAAGTGCTACAATCTCAATGTCGCTCTTCATTGATGACGACATGCCCACAGCACTTTTCAGCTGCTTAAGAAAAAAACCTTCTTCCCTTTTTTTCTTCACACAATCATACTGGTGCCAGACGTCACCTACAAAAAATCACTATCACTATATGCCCAATACTTTCCGGGATTCTTGGGCACTGGGAAGTGATATAGCATGCTGTAAAAATGCATTATTTCTTAGAAATCATCCATAGTTAAAATTATATTAATCCATAAAAATGAAATTGCCAATTCATGGCAATACCAACCATTGAGTTTCTTCTGCTCATCTTTTGACACAACTAGTGAACGATTTACATGTGTGTGTACATCCTTTGAACCAAGATATTCCCAGACATCTTTTCCTGACTTCAGTACAACATATTTGTACTCCAGGCCAGGTGATCCTAACAGGTACACTGGAATATCCAGCTTCGTTGCAAGAACCCGATGTCCATCAACCAGCTCTCTGAAAATGTTGATTTTCACAGTGTTAACACTTTTAATTAATGTTTACATGTGTATGTAATATAATTATGTTGATATGTTTGAAAGTGCCTAATTAGTGTCAGCTCAAAGTAACATGTTTAGTGTAACAAGAAAGGGAGGGATTTCAACTATTTATTTAAATGCATACTTTCACAGTTGGGTGTGGCATTCTGAAATGAATAACATAACACATTGGTGCAAGCAACAGAAGGAAAACAACACTGACATCAATCGCTCCCCATGACAAAACAGTATAGGAAACTCTTCTCAACTGAAAGATATTCAGTGATATTTCCTATTATTTACTACATTAAAACATACCTTTCAAGATTAAGAGAATGCTTCTTGCATTGCCAACCACCACCATCACCCCACTTGTTGTCGAAACGCACTACCACTTTGTCTTCCTTCTCGAGGTGGAATTCATGTGACACAGTAATGTGGAATTGGACTGTGATTTTTTCATGACTTTTGTTCTTTGTGGCATTGCTGCAAGAGCACACAGATTAAGTTTCATTCTGTAGTTACAATAACATAAATTTCCATATATTTAATGCAGAGAATCTCATACAAGTAAGTTTTTTCTAAACATCTAGCAAGAACAAATAAATAAAATATAAAATAAATACTGCGTGCATACAAATTATGAGCATCACATGCAAAATAATGGAACACATAGTGTGTAGTCAGATCTGTCGCCATCTAGATTACATCAACCATGTCTATGTTGTTGTAATCCAGATGAGTTTTGTAAGGGACTGTTTCGCGAAACACAATTTGTCAGCATTGCACATGAACTGACATAGTCCATCAACCAAAAGAAGCAAACCAATATTGTATTTCTGGACTTTAGTAAAGTGCTCGATAAAGTGTCACTCAACAAATTTCTCCACAAAACCATGTACCAGCGAAAAACAAATTTGTGCATCAGTACATTTCTCGGTTCATGCAGTCTACAAGTTGTCATCAATGGGAAGACATCACAGTCACTGCTGTCCTCTCTGGTGTCCCATAAGGAGCAGTGCTATGGCCGATATTGTTTTTACTGTACATTAACGACACCATAGGTATGGAATAAAGAATATGCATGTTTTTCAATGACATTATTGTTTATCAAAAAATTTACACTCCAGCTGACCATTTGACTCTTGAATCTTACCTTAGCAAATTTATTTTCTGGGCAAATGCATGGCAGATGGATCTTAATGTATTAAAGTGTGCCATTATTTCAGTTACCACGAAGACGAAACCATCGATCTATGATTTATTTAGTTTTAAAACGTTATCTGTATTGTTATTTTAACATTAACTTATTGATTAATTTTACTGTTTTTATATACTGTATTACATTAACTGGTTTATTTATTGTATTAGCCAATAACAAAATGACAAACTGCAGGATAGTGAATTATTTTGCAATAATATACTAGTACCTGGTGACTTGAAGATGGGATTAACTGGTATAGAAATAAGGAAATTCAAGACAGTGGAATACATTTAGGTAATTTGTCAAGTTTCTCATGTATAATATAATTCTTCTGTAGGAACACCACATTTTGAAACAACATCAAGGAATATTGCGGACATGTACATTAAAACAATAGTTGGAGTTGGCAGCAAAACCAGTAAACCCAAGATCAACTATGTTGTAGTGATGACATATTAATTGTACAAATACTTTATAATATTCATAATTTGTTAACAAACTAACTATGTAAACTGCTGAAAGATAATATGAATCCCTGATAGATCAAAAGAAACAAACATTTAGAATTACATTTGTCAGTTTTAAGAAAACACTATTTGTCCTTATTTACTCCTATCATCACTCACCACACTGTTCGTTTAAAACAGTTTATTCTAGTCCAGAGAACGTTAATATTACAACACAGCAGCAATATAGATGCGTATCAATAGCTGAAGACAGCATGTCGGACACTGCCATGAAAAAACTCAAAATATCTTGAAATATTTGCATATAAACACCCCATGAAATTTACATCATTATGAAGCTGGTTTTTGTGTGATTACAATAGTTGTTCAGCCACAGTACTGTTTTAAACTTTTATGGAATAATCACCGAGGTTATATTTTTGCTGCTACATTGTGCCATATTCAAGTGTCACAATACATCAACCCGCTGCAGTGAGGTATCGCAATGAGATGGTTAATAAAAAGTGATGTGTAGGTACCTGTTTCGAACAAATGACACTGATGCCGAGATATTCTAACATGTATACACCGTAGAACTGCTCCATGAAATTGACATTATGGTTCAGCAAAATTGTTTTTAAAAACATTAATTTTGACATTTTGTATATTTTCATTGTTGCAATCCTAGGCAACTCCCATGAAGCTATTTTGATTTTAGTTATAAATTGTGACTTGTTGGTTGTGACTTGTTAGATAGCTCATTTATTTATTTAGCTTACAGAAAATGTATACTTTTGTGCGGTTACAATTACCAGACATAGAAATAAAATGAGTCCTTTAGATTATTATTGTGATTTTGTTGAATCATAATGGCATGGAGTATCAATACTAAATTAGAGAAAATATTAGGTAGAACCAAGCAAATGTGAACATTTAGCTTTTCGAAAGCTCCAAGATGCCCTTATAAACATTCAATCAAAAATACAATTCCTTGTGCACTACCTATGTCCCAAGAGGTGCATATGCCAAATTCGAGAAAAAGTTAAATGTCATGAAAAACCTTTTTCCAGTTTTTGAGCCTTGAGAATGATCTTAGTCTTAATGTTTTACTCATTGCCATGAAAAAGCACTTGTCCCTCATTTTTGCAATACTCCTCAAAGGGGGTTGACACTCCTGAACAACTACTGCCCAATAATAATTATACACTATTTAAAGGACATGTGACCATGATTTAATTAGCTTGGAGCCATGGTATATTTTAAATACTTTTTTTCAAACATGGATATCTGGATGCTGCCATTTTGTTCATGCTACATTTGGTTTGAGTAGCTCCTACCTATTTAATTATTTTTTTTGTCACTATTAAACATGTTTTTTTCTTCGCTATTAAACATGTTATAAACAAATAAAGAACAACATCATAAAAGATGGCACAACATAATTAGTTTTATCAAATTAATGGACAATAACTACTCACCCCGGGGGACAAGTTCTAGCCAAATGTTACTCATCCCCAGGCATTTCTCATGCCTCAGGCAAGGAGGGCAAGATTTACAGTGTATACTACTTTTGGCCAATATTCTATATACGGTGATGGAATACCCAATCCCAGCTGGAAGTAGGATTCAAAAGAAATTGTGTTCACAGAAATTAGTTTGATTGGTCATGGTTTCATAAACCGATTGTTGCACAGGATCTTTTATACATAAACTTTTATGCACTACAACCTGACTTTTTGGAATCGTATCTCTAGATCAAATGTATACTTGAAAAAAAATCCATGTTTACTATCAAGTCAAGTCACAAACCTTTTGTTACTCCCTTTCTTTTTTGGATCCACATAGTTCTTTTCCTCAGTGTTCCTCTTATCAATGACTTTCAGTGGATGATCTCGTGTGTCCTACAACACATGCAATTTTATACAGTATTTGACCTTGTGACAGGAATCTCTCCCTGAAGGCCCCTTTCTGTACATTTATATATACAACTGTGCATTTGGTAGATTACCTATGTGTTTTTTCGTGAGAGCTTACAAAAGCCAATAACTGTCCCATCGCAAGACTTATAATAAAATCTAAATGTAACAATGAGGAACAAATTTACCATTACAAACATGGAAACAACAGAAGTCATGTATTCTTGAAAACTTACTTTACTTCAATCGTTCAAGATATTTTATTCCATGGTTGCAGAAAGAAGACAGATTGTTTATTATTTATTTATTATCTTGATGAATGAACAACTTTAAACTGTTTCTGCACATATCTATAAAAAAAATCATTAAACAAATGAAATTCCACAATTTGTTATATTTTAAACACTGTTGACATTACAAAATACTCCTAGAGCTCTGTGTGCAGTACCACATCCACTATCATTAGGGTCAGCCTTTGCAGTGGGTATGACATATGTGATGTTTGTACTGCTGCACAACCTGAAGCGTAGGCTGGTTCCATAGACCATACTCATGAATATAACCTCTTCATGATAACTGGGCATATTCAGGTGAAGTTACAAGGAGTCTTGTGCAGCTCTAACTTATGATCAGGACTTTTTAACTATAACATGTGTATGGATTTTGAGATAAAACAATTCACCAAGTTCAAGTTTAGATCAATTGGCAAATGTGTAGGAGATTTGCAATGAACTTTTTCCTGTAAAACCCCCCACAATTACAGATGTAATACTAATAGCCAACTGTTGAACGAGAGAGGAGACTGGGATAGAGTTCCTGCAGGAAAGCAGAGAACATGGCTAGAGATCACATGAGCTGGTACTTCCACACATAGGTATATCATGGATAAGCACTGGATTGTAGCAACTTAATCAGGGAAAACAGTAATTACCTTCTGGTTGGTTTGAACGAATGAACCATTTTGGGCACCATCTTGCTCAGGAGTGGTATGATTGGTCCCTCCAGCCCCAGCTCCATTCTGTTGTTCATCTTCTTTCTTACCATCATCACTTCTCTCGACTCTTTTCATTCCAAGAGCTACTGTATCTTTGGCACATTCATATGGAGCCTTTCTCCCGTTTCCGTTTTCGTCACTTACATTCTCCAGAGATTGTTGCTGTTGTTTGTCAGGATCACCATTATCTCCACGGACATGTTCAGTTTCTTCAGCACTTCTCATTTTAGTGAATTCTGCATCCTTGCTATCACCTGCATTCTTATCTTGGGTTCCAGTGACCTTCTCAGTGGAATCTGTATCCTTGTCATCATCTGCATCCTCCTTTTGAGTTCCACTGATCTTCTCAACAGATGTTGCATTCCTGTTGTCTCCTGCATTCTTCTGTTCAGTTCCGGTGACCTTCTCAGTGGAATCTGTATCCTTGTCATCATCTGCATCCTCCTTTTGAGTTCCACTGATCTTCTCAACAGATGTTGCATTCCTGTTGTCTCCTGCATTCTTCTGTTCAGTTCCGGTGACCTTCTCAGTGGAATCTGTATCCTTGTCATCATCTGCATCCTCCTTTTGAGTTCCACTGATCTTCTCAACAGATGTTGCATTCCTGTTGTCTCCTGCATTCTTCTGTTCAGTTCCGGTGACCTTCTCAGTGGAATCTGTATCCTTGTCATCATCTGCATCCTCCTTTTGAGTTCCACTGATCTTCTCAACAGATGTTGCATTCCTGTTGTCTCCTGCATTCTTCTGTTCAGTTCCGGTGACCTTCTCAGTGGAATCTGTATCCTTGTCATCATCTGCATCCTCCTTTTGAGTTCCACTGATCTTCTCAACAGATGTTGCATTCCTGTTGTCTCCTGCATCCTTCTGCTTAGTTCCAGTGACCTTCTCAGTGGAATCTGTATCCTTATTGTCATCTACATCGTCCTTTTGAGTTCCACCAACCTCAACAGATGTATTTCTCTTGTCTCCTGCATTCTTTCCTTGGGTTTGGGTTTCAGTGATCGTCTCAGTGGCAGTTATATCCTTGTTCTCATTTCTAACACTGCACTGAGCAACCTCTTCAGCTGCTGGAACTTGTATTGACCTTGCCAACTTTGCAATCTCCCGCTGGAATTGATGACTCACCAAAGGTGGATGTTCTTCCATCATGATTTTGTTGTCTTCTCTAGTATGTACAGCTGGAGGAGTGTCCTCTTCTGTACCTGGTAAGACATGTACAGCTTGACATACTTTTGTTGTCGGTGCTTGGTTAAAGTAATGAAGTCGGTGTGATGGTTTTTCACTAACTGCAACAACTGCTGGATCTGAAGAGGCTGCTTGTTCTGACTGCAATACATTCTTGTCTTGAACATCAGTATTCTGAGAAGATGGCTGGTGTCTTGCTTGGTTGTCAGGCTGTTGCAGGGACTGCTGACACTTACCCTTTGACACTGTGGCAGCAACCTCACTTTTCTGGCATCTGGATTCTGTGGATGAGATTTCAAAAAAATGTAAGACACGTGATGAAAAATGTATTCATAATTATAATTTCAAACAATACAGAAACATTAATTACACTTTTAATGTGCATGGAAAATTTACACTAGTTGTTTACACTGCATGTCCAACTATCAAACTTCATCAAATGTTCATATTTATTAGAGAAAATATCCAGTCATAGGCAACTCGACAACTTCGACTACCGTAAACTCGCTTATTATAAGTTAGCTTTACACAAAATACCGCTAGATGGCACGTTTGTGCGCCCGAATATTTATAAACCTTACTGCATTCGCATGCGCGAATTAGTTTAATTAATTATAAATAGTATAATAATAATTAGCAGCATCACTATGGTCTGCAGAAAATTTTAAACAACAAACAAAGGCGACACTTTGGTGATATGGGCCTAATAGAGTTGATAACAATTTAATATAAAATATAATTTTAACAGTTTATTTTATATAGCACCAGATCCATAATTGTTTGTGGCGCTTCACAACATACTGTTACTAAAGTATCTGGAATAAGAAGAATGCTACCCACAGGTAATATTTAAAAATAAATATAAAAAATACTTGTGTCTGCATAATGATCTAAAATTGGCTATTAGTCATAACAGAAGTATGGAAATTACGTGTTTTTCAATGATGTCACATTGTTTATTTTATCAATATTTTTATAAACATCCTGTGTATACTGTGAGCCTGCAAGCTTATATTACATAAGCGATGTTTTAGCAATAATAACTAAAACAACAACATATTAATATTATTATTTTTAAATGCACCAAAACTTCTTTTTCTACCGCCATATATTTCTCATATATTCATGTTTTGTAAAAATGTCAGTGATTTATTGTCCCGATAATTAATAAAGTGTCTTGTCTAAAAATCATTATTATTACATATCTGGTGGTGAAAATATCATTCATAAGTAGAAAAAATTGCTTCAATAATATTTTCTTATGCACAATGTGTGTGTATGTGCTGAATGAAAAATATTGTTACGTCGTAATTATTTTACCATTTTAATTATATATTACCTTTACATTCATTTATCATTATTTTTGTTATGCAATTTGCATTGGTTCTTTTTAATACTGATAGGTCACTTTCGTTAATTATTTAGACACATTTATTTTCATTATTTATTTTAAAATATTATCTGTGGGTAGTTTTCCTCTTATCGTATTTTTTTAATAGCAGCATACTGTGAAGTGTCACAACCAATTATGGATGTGGCACTATATAAATAAAATATTATTATATTATAATAAAACTTATTATTTCCTGCAAATCAGTGATGATAATAATTAAGTATTATTATATTATTAGTAATTAAACTATTTCGCGCATGTGAATGCAGTAAGTAAAGTTGACAAATATTCGCGTGCACAAACGTGCCGTCTAACAGCATTTTGTGTAAACCTATGTTATAATAGCGATTTTACGGTACCACAGAGCGGCCGACGAAGTTGCCGTCGAGATCTGCGTGTTTGTTTTGTGAATTTTCTTCGTTAAAGGAATGGAAGTGATTTTATTTTATAACGTAGTGTATGTATATGACAAGATAGGTGAGAAGCAGTTTGGCTGGTGGTGGAGGTCGTTTTCATGGTTGGGTCAATCCAACCCGGTCATCTGGCATCCGCACTGTGTCTGTGACTGTCCCAACGAATCAACTGGATTACTGTTTCAGTTCTGGTCGATTCAAAGGGTAACAAAAAGACAGCTTACTGATACTGTCTTTCACTGAACTGTTGTTACAAGCATATGAGGAACAGTGTGGCATATTGCTGTCGCGATTTCGTTGTAAACTGACGTAGCGCACTTTTAGCAAACCACTTGGCTCAGTTATGACAGCTGAACCACCAGACAACTTTATGACGTAATACTTTCCAAAGTGCAGATATTTTGATTGGTTGCCTGGACCAAGATGGGCCGGTTCATGGTGTCAGTGATTTACCTAGATTTACCCACTTCAACACCACTTTCCGAGGAAACTACTAATGCGAAAAATGTGATTGTAGATGCAAATGGTTAGCTTGTGTAAACTCTTCTAGGTGCATAACTTGCCTTTTTTTGCCCTTTAACGTTTAGTATTTTCAATCTGAAGAAAACATGTTATAGTGATCAAAATAGTATCCCAGTTTCAGCAAATTTACAGCAAGTTCATGAATCAAGGTTAAAATACATGTGTCACTTCAAGACTTTTTAAAATTCACAAACTGTGTTCATTACACACCATATAGGTTCATTAGACTTGCAGCTTGTTTGAAGTTATAAAAATTCTTCTAGACGGCCAAAGTTTCACTGAATCTTCATTACCAGGTATACAGAATACTATATATGTTAAGTCTCCCAGTTTCGCCTGGAGCTTCCTGGTATTGTACTACATCTCCCGGTGGGAGTAACGAATCTCCGTTTTCAGTGAAAACCTAGACAAACAAATTCTACACAGCTTCACAAATAACGTCCATCCATACATCTACATCACATGTGCATGTTTGAAAATGTATGTACTTTTGCTAAGCATTACTGTTTGAGTACATCAGATATGTAAATAAAAAACATTCTTCTTAACAATCGAATGCATGCTTATTTTATGATCATGTTAGTTACAAGCATAATAAAATATAATGTTAAGTGCTGCTGCTTTTCAGGCAAGGGATTCTTTGCAACATATGATAGTATAATGATACATATCAGATGTTGAACAAATATTCTAATGTTATATCAAGATGGCTAGGAGAACACAAGTAAATTACTAAACATTATAATTTTATTGACCTATGACCATGTCTTCTTTTTAACTTAGAGCAACATATTAATTATTTGTTTATATAAGATTAACAAGGAATTTTTATATATGTTGTGTATTACAACTGGTGAATTGTTAGTGATAATAAAATATTATGTCTTAATCAATGGAATATATTCCTTATTTGCAATACAGTGTATATTATTCACATTTATGGTTAAAAAATGTACTTATAAAAGCTCAATTTTACGAGACCTCCGATTTACGTATAAAAGCTTGATTTTCTGAGACCCTCCGAATTATGTATAAATCCAGTTTTTACATTTCTGAAACTTAACATGTACGGAATATCTGCCACAAGATGTAATATTTATTTGTAAAAGCAAAACAGCTTACCAGTCCCTAGCTTTGTGCCACAGTTTGGGCAGAAATTGCCTTGGTAGCCTGATCGTAATATCCAATTACACCGAGTCCCATCTGCCAACAAAGCCTTGCATACAAATGCTGACTCATCCTTCCTGATGTCATGATCAACCGTTTTTTTGCCACATGAAGGGCAAAATGAATAACTTCTGTGCAAGGTGGCTCCACATGGACAATTGATAGATCCATCCATTCTATCCCTGTCAAAAGATACACATTTAATGTTTTTATTAATGAATACAATGCAATAGCTTCTGTTCAATATAACTGAAGGCTTGGAGCCCATGAATCTTCTGTGTGATATGTAACTGCAATAAGTCACAACGTTATGATGGTTCTCATCAGTTTTGGACATATCTTTCAATCTTGCTACTTTCAATCTTGCTACTTTAATTGTGATCAAACATGTACTACAAGCACATTAACAGTGGAAAGAGTTGTTTTAGAACTATCGGTTGACGAGTAGTTGGGATAACACAGAAAATTATAAATGGTGTAGTTGAACAACAGAAAGAGTGGCTGAACATCATATCAAGAATGTCAAAGTTTGATCCACCCATGATTACCCCACAGTCCGTACAGAGATCACATTAGTGTCATTTTATGTTAACGGAAATGTATATGTTATAGATAATAAAACACACTAATACATGTGAACCAAGCCTGACAATAATTTCTTAGACTTGAACTTGCAAATGTGAAACTTTTTTTTAATAAGCATTGACTGCTTGAAGCTGTGCATTGTATTACTTCAGAAAATGTATTCTTACTAGCCAAGTTACCCATCTTTACAGAGTTACTTCAGAAAGTATATTCTAACCAGGGCTGGAGGTCAATTCCATTCAACCAATTCCAATTCCCACTTCAATTCCTTTTATTCAATTCAAATTTTTGTCAACTGCAATTCCATCTATAATCATTCAATTCAAATTCACGCTCCAATTCCACATAACAAACATTAACCATAAAAGTATGATTACTATGCATACAGGGGGTGATACAGTATGTTGTGTATGATGTACCAGGTATTTATATAATTATGCAATCAGTATATAACATACACACCTAATTAGATATACCTGGTACATAGAAATAAGTTAACCAAAAGAATTCCTTCTGTGACATTTTATTGCAGGAAAACCATAATTAAAATGTCTGAGTGTATAATCTCTACTGAGTCTACCGGTACTCTCATTCTGGCATCAACTACTTAACAATTACCATCATTCCAGTTGTCATATTCTGGTTACAATCTACAAGCCACTTCAGTCTTCACTGGGCTTATGTTTGTATTGGTAATCTTTGCACCTTAACTGGTTACACTTTGGACTGTTTGGGGAAGATATCCTGGCTTCCTTTGTGGTGATCACTAATATTTGCTTAGCATGTGATACTGGGAAAGTGTGATTTTTATCACGGCAGTTTCAGTTTTTCTGAGGATGTGATGTAAACACACAGTTGCTTTTGGGTATCATGTTCTCAAGTAAATTTTGCCTTGCATATATGAGCCAGAATAAACAAATACTGAAATACCCAACTTGCACGTACCACAGCTTTTCTTAATTTTCATCAGACCCTAACAATTATGGCAGATTTGGATTCCCCATAGTCTATGTATCGAAGTTCAATGCTCTGTTAAATAGTCACTTTTCACGAGCATCTGAAAATGCTATTTTAGCTTGTTACAACAAATCTAATAGCAGTAACAAAACTTTACACCTAATTTGGAAAATCAGTAAAGTAAACGAAGCTCACATTTTCAAGATAAGCTAGTTTTTATGTACAGTACACGTATTTTGACATATAAAAAACTGCCATTTCTAAGACATTGTGGTGGAAGCCATTTATTCATCTGACATGTAATGACCCAGGTGACATCTCTGTCAGAATCATGCAAACCTTCCAAACACAGCAGACAAAGGGTTAAAATAGCATGATATTCACAATCCTGTAATCATCTGTAGCCACAAGAAAGAGTGCAAAACATGTCACTTTGAAATGTTGGAGACTATGAAGTTCAAGGGTAATGAAAGAAATTAAAAGCAAAAGCTGTAATTATCATGGCAATCTGTTGACAAGTGTTAAATATTAATTTGATATTTAAACTGGCTAACATTTCAGTTGATGCAGGCAAGATTGCTTAACCCATTAGCACTCAAGTCATTCATTGATGGTCAGCCCGAATCTCCTCAGGTTAGCCATAGCCAGTCAGCGAATACAGCATAGCGTTTGAATTCAGTTTTTGTGGTTCCATCTAGTGATTAAGCGATGCAATAAATGCGACACCAGTTTAGATATATAAAAATTAAATTGTGACTATTTTGGATACTTCCGTTCTCAAAAATATTTACTGCATTTTCGAAAAATTTAACAGCAATAGTTTTTGGACATTTAAACATTTCCTCCAGCTGCCACTTTTTTACCGCAGCATAGGCAGCACGTCAAATTCACAAATATGCAAGCAAGCTTGACAATGTTGATTCCGACATTGAACTCAAGGTGAGTTGGTGCAAATTTGGATTTACCGCCACGTAACCATGACAACGATGTGACACTAACAGAGACCGGCTCAGAAGCAATCAGGGGATGTAAACAATAACAGTGTTTTGTGACGATAGGTAGTCTAGTCTGTTTATTACAGATGATACTGCTAAAAAGTGTAACATATAATAATTATACACCAGTGTATAAATAATTTAATGTTCTTTTAAATAAACACAATTTGTAGCAGTAAAAACAAGACTAAAAAAGTTACACCACAAAACTGCATTTTTGTTATAAAATATTTCAATTTAATGTCTTAATGTCAATCAAGAAATGGTCAACATATTTTTAAGTTACAACAACAGTTTAGAAACCACCGTGTAGGTACTTTTATCATCTACAACATACATACAACATGCAATTGTGAGAATTGAATAAGGAGCTAGAGCAAAAAACTGGTGCAAACCATTTTTTTGTTAATCTAGGTTAATATCTGAGGAAGCACAGGCTTCACGTTAAAATCGGCTGAGTGCTAATGGGTTAAACGACTCGAACACATGACAGCAATATCATGGCAACATGACTAAATTTTCATCTTTAAATAAAATAAAATAGGAAAAGAATGGGTAAAGAGAGCCCCTGAGCTAAAGTGGGCCCCCTCTGTCACATCATTCCTGGTATGCAATGCAGTCAAAGCAACGGTAGTAGTATTTACAGGCATAACTCAACATCGTATTTGTTTCTTTAGCACAAATGCAAAACAGTGAATAGCAAATTTTTACTTTACACTTTTCTTAAAATAACGTATGTGCCTTACAAACATATTTTCATAAATTGTCAGGGTACATAACTGTAAATGTGATCAATGTAGCAATAGGCCAATGTCAAATCCTAAATTTTTGGGACAATTTGTCCCCCAAAAAGATACTAGAGGTAATTTTAAAATATGCAAATGACTTGAAATGTTCCACAAAGAGTGCCAACATTAGTGTTAATATCCACGCATTTATGTTACGTATGACTATAGGAGGTATCTAAATTCTAACATGTTAACACACAGGCAGTTTTGAAGTACTGTATATTGTTGAAAAGCATTAATTCCCAAAGGCGTTCTCCACACTATAGATAAATGTAACAATTACACCTTAACAAATGGCTTATATGGACCGATATGTGTCTACCTAAAACTAAGTGTATGAAATAAAGCTTTAAATTGAAATATACGTCGCCATGTCTTAAGTGTTCGAAATTAATATTTATTAATTTCGAAGTTTATAATTGCACCTATAGTGCAATCTATTAATTTATATCGATAATTCGGACTCGGAGAAGCGACATGAAACTGAAAGCGACTGCAAACCTGCAACGTAATGACGCACAACTGTGCCATTAAGTATCTTGGCTAGACGATGTCTGCGTAGTTCGGTTCCCGCCTCTCCGCAACTTCGGCGACCCGATCACGAGTAACAACGACCGTTGTCTGCTTATGAAACGACTGTCGACTCACTGACGATCGAACGTGAAATCTACACAAATGTAATACTCATTTCGGCTTGTCCACTGGCGCTGATAACACGTCGGTAGTGTTCTGATGTCTGGGCCGAACTGCACTATCAGCATGTCATGTACTCCACGGCGGCTTTCCTAATGTTACAACTATAACTTTGCTTGGAAACTATGACGAAGCAGTAGTTTCGTTTTTCTGGAAAATCCAAGCTTCTGGCTATTTTTGGCAACATGACGAGTGCTACAGTTCATCGACATAATACCTGTCGAACACATGCAGACTGCTGTAAATGGATCTGAACTGTTTAATGTGTCGGAGACCTTAATGTGTATTCAAACGCGGTTTTAATGATAAGTTAATACAGATCGCATTGTTATATATTTTTTATTAAATGCAACAACATTTAAGCGTATGAACGT